>CM041012.1:22983680-23385375 GCA_022984855.1 Dimocarpus longan | reverse complement strand
GAATTAGCAGTTGTGATGTCTGCATACTCCAAAACAATCCAAACAGATGAACAAAAGATCATAATGGAAAGCACAGAAGATGAAACCATTGAAAAAGATATGCAATTACTGTAAAGTCAAATCAGAAATATTACCCATATTTGTCGCACAATTATTTGTCTAAGCAACTCTGTAGATACATAGAAACAAGTATGCAACTTTATGCAACAAGTGAATGGAACTCACATTTCATGTAATAGTTGAGTTGCTGAGAACACTTACCATTATATCCCATTGTAGTTTGCAAGGCTTCTCAGAATATAAACTTGTTATTTTTAGTTTCAGTTTTAATTTGCTCTATAGATTTCAGAAACAAGGTTTCGACGTCAACCTGCTTACATCCAGGAATGATCCTTCGAAGAGTATGCAGATTCCTTTTTACCGAAAGGTTAACAAACTTCACCTTCTTTCTCACTCTCAGACAATTCTTCTTCTTCATTTGCTTTCTTTTATTCATCAAGAACAAGCCAGCTCTTCTCATTATAACTGAAATTCAAAGTACAATGAGGTATCAAGGCATTAAAGTTCAGTGAAAGAAAGGTGTTTATGTAGATGGGTTAATAAACCACTTGCAGACTAATAAATTTTAAAGCTCAAGATGGGAAAGATATGGAGCAATGGTTGAAGAGGTCTTGTCAGTTCACTTTCTGATTGCGGACATGTCGATTTGTTTAGGAATAAGCATTAAATCTTTATCTCATAAAAATTTGACATAGAAGTAGTACTAACCTAATGAGAGAAGTAATGAACTGGCAGTCAAAAGTTGTAGCTTGCTCAGGACCAACTCCCGCATAATAGGATAGACAAAAAGCATATGGCATACTACACTCAGACAACTTAAATGTCACATGAAGTGCATATGATATGCATTTCAAATTCTCAGACTAGATAGTCTACATGCCTGCGAGCAATTAGTAAAAATACATTGCTAGTGTTATTTCCTTCAATCTGAGAATAGGTCAGGAAAGAATCATCAGAAAAATTTGTATCATGAATCCTATTATTGTAACTGTTCACTGTTGGTCCATTTTCTTTCATCAAGATCATGCTTATTGTTCAACAGTACTCATTTAAAACATTATGGTTAGAGCAGTCAGTGGTTCATGAAAGAGATATCTGAAATTTAAAGATGTCAGATAGCAAAGAGAAATCATAGTGAAAATCTTTAACTGGAGCCTGGATGGTGACTGCAATGGACAGGACCACATATAGTGTTTGGTCAGTGGGGATGCTTTCTGCATATTCCTATCCCCTGATCTCATTTCTCTTTATCAAAATGTTCTTCCTTTTACTTTTTTAAGAAAGTATAAAAGACTATTGTAGCCCCATTCCAGATATTAATCTCCCAAACAACCAACTATTTTAAGTTTTGTTCTACTTCTATGTACTCATCTGCACATTCTGAACAAGGCCGAATCTTAGACCTTTCAGGTCTCTTTCTAATGTGACAAGTGAAGACTAAGTGCCAAAAACTTTGGTTGGCCTATACCATCCTACATGTTCTATTCAATCTAGCAATTTGGCCACCCTAAATGTCAACAGTTTAACTTGTTCAGTTGTTGCTCTGTCACAAATTATTATCGATGCCACGATCTATAACTATGACTATGAGCCTATGCATGTAAGTGCATACATAATGTGGTCCTTGCACAGCTTTTCTCCCTTTCAGCTATCTAATCTGGACACAAGTGGGTCTAATTTATTCAAGACACTAACTAGAATGGCTTGAGTTTGATTTTCATGCTGTGTCAAGTCACTATAACAAGGCAATATCAGATGAGAATGGATAAGCTATTGAGCCTTTTCATTATGGGCAAAGTGCAACTGAACTGGTGTCAGTATGCTTAAGATTCAAAGAATGTGCGGCTTATGAACCAAGTAGGCCAACTTGCTATAGTTTTATATACAACTTCATGTTATGTGTTCACTGCATTATATATTGAAGTAGAAATAGTGTTATTGAAACAGTGCTGTGGTGGCAACATCTGTCTGAGGGAATTAAACTCTGCAGAAGAATTTCCCATTTTTATATTATATCTATTGCATGTATTCATCCCTGCTAACATGAGAAGCCTGAATGATCAGAAGAGGTCCATTCTACCGCATAATTCAGAGTTTCAGTCTCATTGCTGATCTCTCCAACTTGTTATTAAAGACTTAACTTGCATGCAAAAATTTAAAAAAAATTAAAAAAAAAAAAAAAAAAAAAAGAGGGTGCAAAGATATATATACGAATAATGATATTAATAAAGAACTAGATATGGATTCTGGCGTACTGCCTACTTCTGAAAGATATGCCTTTCATCACCAGAGGAAGTACTAGTTTACAGTATCATTCCTACATAATATATGTCGGCTAGGCCAGTTATAATTGACAAGAGGAAATGAACACGACAGGATGATGGGAGAACTAGCTGCATATACCTGCAAAGATTGCAGATGAAAAGAAAGAATGAGAAGTTATTCAAATGGATTCAGGAATGGCTCCATGATAGGTAAAGATAAAGGGCACATGAACACTTGGTCAGTATGAGACAATAGTACAGCCTAGCCTATTGTTGAGAAATAGCAGACCACCTAACTCCAAAATCTATTTGTTATACCAACAAATGGCTAGGCCATCAAGGTGATGGTAGAAGATGCCAGGAAACCCCAGCCACTCCTGGATGGATGACTTATGGCTGTTTTATGGGTTGCTCTAGTCAACCACATCTTCAAATTCGAGCAGTACTACATAGAGGCATTTTTCAACACAATTCCTGAAATTTCATTTGTCTAATAAGGTTATTTCCTCTGCAACATTTACTCAACGTTTTTTCCAAGTAAATAAAACCAAAATGATAACAGCCAAGGGCCAAAAAGAAACTTTCAAGAGTCATATTCCAATATCTGAAATCAAAGTTGAGGAAAAGTGAACACCATAATACAGTAATTTTTCTTTTCTTTTCTTTTTACTTCAAAATGAAAACAGCAAATAATAAGCAAGCTTTTTCCACTAAAAGAATTGTGAAATATTCCTAATACAAGTACAAAATAGTTAAATATTAGGGTTGTAACTACTATGTCAATGATCTTTAAGGAATTACAAAATAGCAACATACAGTTGGCCAATATAATCCTCTCAAGTCTCAACTATTATACTACGAGGTTTCGTTGTTACAAACATCCAGCTACCAAAATTGTGCTCTCAAAATGCCAGTCTACAATAGCACAAAGCCAAGAAAAGATCTTATGAAAGCAAATAAAAATCAGATTATGAAAACCGGTTGAAAGGAGAACAACTGTCACTCATAGGCCAAAGCATATACAACTACTGATGCTTGAAGACCGCGGTCCACCCTGAAGTGAGCGTGGAAAAACCTTTGCGTCTGGCATAAGAATAACATTGAGCTTAAAAATAAGAGATAGCCAACGCTAAGAGCACCACGAAAAAATTAAAAGATAATCCAATAATACTTAAAAAGACAAGTGTAAACACGTACCTCTCTGAAAGAATATGAAATAAGTAAATCCCTCAATGGTCTTTCTTCTGATTCAAATAGCACAACATGACTAGGTAAAGACCCATTTTTTGCAATTTCTGATGTAAAACCAACAGGATCCATCATGAAATGATCCGACTCAGCAAGGATTTCTTTCTCTTCTCTGTTAAACAGAGCACCAGACCCAAAATTTTTAGAGAAGGCAAACTGCAAATCAAGACAGGAAAATAAGTCCATTCCAACTGAAACGCCAAAGCACAAACCTAGGTGAGCAGTCCAGAAAACGCATGGGCAGGTTGCAATGCAGAGTAGAGTAGTAAGGTGTAGCATGACAAGGCATTAAGAAAAGGATACTTTTCACTTTGTCATTCAGAGCTTCTTTAGATAGATAGTTCATCACATCCTCAGTTCCTCTCTGTCAAGCATGCTTGAAGGTAAGCAACAACCAAGATAAAAATAAAATAATATGACAATTCCATTAGAATAACTTCTGATTTGAGGATTCTTTCCTGAATATATAATACATTACTGCAGTTACCCAGATAGAAAAAGAACGAGATAAACAATAAGAAAATTTATTTAAACAACTTTGAAAGAAGCAACTACAATATTCTTACATATATATATATATATAGGAAACATTAGTGTAAAAGTAATAACAGATGTTAAGCGTATGCATTGAGTAAAATGTATAAGGCAGTAAACTTCTGTTCATTGACAGTGTAACTGATGTACCTGATGAACCAAACTCATGTAGAGGGCCATGGGGATATTAGAAGCAAGCAAGAAGAAAACAGCAAGTTGTGGTTTTGAGGGCCATTTAACACGAATGTTTGAAGAACCTTTCTTCTCACTGTTTAAAAAATCAGCTCTATCCATCACGGCTAACGAATATCCAGAGAACATCATAGCTATTGGAAGCACAGGAAGGACAAACCTGTAGATTTAGCATAATTTAAGGATAATTAGCATAATTAGATGACAGACAGGACTATGTCCTCACAATTTGAATTGCTTTCAAAAGGTTGCAGTTACCGGAATTCCTTGTGACCTAACACACTATAAAGTCCTAAAACCCATGCGATTAGGCCAGAAAGCTTCCAACATTTAGACTTGACGATGCCAGCTATGGTAAATGGCAAGAAAGTGAAGACCATAACAGTAAATCCCTGAGTGAAGTACCAGTGCCACTTGTGAGTTCCATAATAATCTCCACCAGAAGAAAGAAAATTGAACTTCAGAAAATTAAGAGGTACTAAAATCCACGTGCCATACATCATACGGTCCAATAAACATGCAAGTCCAAGCACCAAGACCCTGATACCACAGGCAGAAGTGTAAAGAATTGAGATCACATAACCACCCACAATGTTGATGAGTGTGCTCATGAGTATGTTTTCTGCTAAGAGGACCCTAGCACTTACCCCAGAAGTACATAAGGATAAACTGTGACAAAACAAAAACAATATTGGAAACAGTGTCATAATCCAACACTGGTGCAAAAGTCAATGAAAACTTTGTGAGTGTGTGGGTGTAGATGGGGTAGCCGGCACATTGGGCATGGGTGTGTAGAAGAGGGTGTGTGAGAGTTCAAGTAATCTGTGAAGGTTTAAAAAATGAATGAACTTCTTTATGGCTTGTCACTAAGCTTTGATTCCCACACATTAAACAAATTTCAATTGCCTGAAAATTCAATGATCCCCAAAAGGGGCTGCCTCTAAAATGTTATTCATTAATGGATCCTTAAAGAGCCTAATATATGAAGGATAAAAGATTCACAAAAGTCATAAACAATGTATATTGAGGACTAGAAACAGAAATATGTATTAATACCTACCCAATAGGGATCGCCTCTAAAACAATAAATCTCAGTTTATCACGAGTGACAAACAGTTCAAGAAGGCCAACATACACCCATGTAATAGCGCTTGTCGGTCGAATCGCACAAGCTAATGCCGCCACAGCCAAACCCCACTTCCTTGAACCTTGGGAAACTTTGCTGGAAGAAACTCTCATATGGGGCCAATAGTATAGGCCAACAAGGGTAAGAACAGTCTCCAAACAATTTGAAAATGTACGATTGATACAGAAAAACATAAACCAATTTGCCAATTGAGAAAACAGCTGCAGTAGAGTTAAGGACATACACTATCATTCATGTCACGATGTGCATTATGATGCCTTCTCTTTTGAATACCAACTCAATGATAAATTCCAAAAAGAAGAAGAATAATAACATCAACATAACTACAGATCCAGAAACAACAGATAAAAACAGAAATAAAAAAAGGATACAGCCCATTTTGCGACACGATCATTGAAGAGGGCATTTGACAATTTGTACAAGTATACATCACCAACTGCAGAAAATATGGACTGGAACAGCCGTGGAGCTTTTACCTACGAAGCATAGACCAGGGATATATAAGTGCACCTTTGAATAAAACAAACACAAGCACCACTGCAACCGCTTCATCAATGCAGGTTCACCTTAGTTATAAAATGTAAGGTAAGTAAAAGGAAAGTAACAGTGTGTCTCTAAAGAAAACACTTGAATGTGTATAAAAGCATCTGTATTGGACAATTATCCTGAAACATGTGTTGACATTAATTTTTCATGGAATTAATATGCAAGAAGCAAATAGAAGTCATGATTTTGTAACGAAAAACCAATCATAATTGAAAAACCAGATCATGCACAAATTCAAGAGCTGGGGAGAAAAAGTGAATAATACTACAAGATAATATGACACGTTCCACATATATCTTCAAAGAGCTAAATTGCCAAAAACATGACCAACCACAGATTTAGTGAAACTGAAAGCAAGCATTATGCCGACAAATATGTTAGCATACCGATTAATCATAGACATTAACTCTCTCAACCAAAGCCATGCCAAATCGTTTATTATCTAACATAAACACGTATCCCTATAGTAAATGTCAAAATGACCTATTCCATACACATTTAAACACACTGAACACATCACAATGCTTACCATGAACCATGGAAAATCAAGATGCAATATAGCAAGAATTTTGTAAAGGATAGCAAACAGCATCGGATGCACATAACTTCGAATGCCTTCCTTCCATTCCCATGTCAAATGTCCATACCTGTCCATTTAATCAATCAAAACACACAATCGTTACCACTAAATGCATTACACATCACATTAAGCAACTAATTCAAAAACACTTCCAGTGCTTCCAAAATCAAAACTTTTTACTATTTCCTCTCTCACAAAAAGAAACTCATAAGCAATTTCCTATTAAACCCAAAATCAAAGCACTTCCAAAAAATCAAAACTTGCCCACAATTTCTTTTCTCATTAAACATAAATCAACAAAACACACAAACGTTACCATTAATGCATTGCACATCATTAAGTAACCAATTCAAAAACACTTGCAGTGCTTCCAAAATCAAAACTTTCCACTATTTCTTTTCTCATAAAAAAGAAACTCATTAGCAATTTCCTATTAAACCCAATTCGAAAGCACCTCCAAAAAATTCAAAATTGCCCACATAAGAACAGACCATCGCCAGTTTCCCATAACCAATCTTCAAAAATGAAAAGAGAACTCTCTAAAACAAATCAAGAATGTAATGATTACCCAAAAAACGATGCGGTGGGCAACTTCATGGGCTTGCCAGTGCTCATCTGGGTTGAAGTAAGTTTGTATGAGCAGAGCATTGGCTACTCTAAAGGCCAAACACGCCGCATATATGGACTTGTCCGAGAAGAACAAGTCGGAGCCTGGTGGGGATTTGATTCTTTCATGTGTTGTTGATGTGTTAAGGTTTGCACCAACATGTCTCTGTCTCATTCTTGTTTCTCTGTCACTGCGAATTGAACTCAACGGCCTCACAGATACCAAATTCCACTTATTTTTCATCTACAGAGCTGAAAAAAGAAAAAGGAGAGGGACATATTCATTTGAATGAATTGCGCAACCCTCGCGAGTAGGGGTGGGCGTTTTTATCCCAATCCTACTAACCCGACCCAACCCTATCATTTTTATGAGCTTGGGTCGGTTTACACCTTAAAAACATACCCGACTCGAGTTGAAATTCTATAACCCGACAGCATCTCGGGTTGGTTCGGGTTTTCTGAATAACCCGATAAACTCGAACCGACCCGATAGTATATAAAAGATGACATAGATCCCAAGCTGCTCCACTTTAATTTCCACCCATTTTTCTCACATTTTCTCTCCTCTGCCGCCGCTCCGCTCCACTCCGTCCGTCGCTTCTCATTTTTCTTCATCCACTCCATCTGCCACCGATCGATGTCGCTCAACGACGCCGCTCCACAGGTACCTGTTCTCCTACTTATTAAGTTGATTTTATGTAAATTGAGATTTTTTTCCCTTTGATTGTATGTTTATGTTATAGGGGTTCTTGATCTTTTTGAGTTAATGTGTTTTACATTGCTTTTAGATGATTTAATCCATAAGTGGTTCAATGTGTGATAATGTTGATCTGGGTTGTTTTCAATCTGTCGAAGCTTTATCATGTTTGATCTGGATTGATTTCTTGTGCACTAATCGTTTTTTCATGTTAAAACTTTCTCTTTCTTTCACTGATAAGTTTTGATTTAATATTTTGGTATAGGGTTTGATTGGTCTGTATTTTTTTTTTTTTTATTGTGCTTCTGGTTTTGATGATTGGTTTTGTGTGTGTGTCTTTGTTGTTGAGAGAACAAAAAAAATGCTTTCTGAGGGTTGAGTTTGGTGCATTGACGTCTTTTCTGGTGGATTTTTTGTAGGAGAATGCAGGTGAACAAATGGGGGTTTTGAATTTGGTTGATGAGTTTATGTGGGTTTGATTGGTTTTGCTTTTGGTTTTGATGATGGGCTTGTGTGTGTGTCTTTGTTGTTGAGAGAACAAAAGGGAAGCTTTTTTAGGGTTGAGTTTGATGCATTGATGTATTTTTTGGTGGATTTTTTTGTAGGAGAATGCATGTAGACAAATGGGGGTTTTTGAATTTGGTTGATGAGTTTATGTGGGTTTTGAATTTTTTATGATGTTTTTGGTTTTGATCTAACAGTGATGGAATCATCAAACATGGATATAGATATGACTCAACAAGTGTCTGCTGATCTTCTTGCTTTTGCCAGAATGTTGTTTTTCTTTCTTTTTTTATTTTTTTGGTGCTTTTGCTTTTGTGTCAATCAGTTTAGTTGATGTTAGTTGATGTTTGTTTGATGATTGGATTATTTGAATTTGTGGGGTTTTTGCAGTTATCAGCTGGAAGCATTGGATATGGCTTTTACGAAGAATACCATTGTGTTTCTGGAAACTGGTTCTGGCAAGACTCTTATAGCAATCATGCCATATCTTCTCGGAAAGCCATCGCCTTATGTTATTTTCTTTTTATACTTCAACTAATTTCCAACCCAGTCAACTTAATCCAATCTAACCCAACTATTATTCGGTTGAGTTGAGTTGGATTGAAAAATCAATTGAATTGGGTTGAAAAATTTTCAACCCCACCCAAACCCGAAAATATCCACCCCTATCCTTGCGTTTTGCCTAAAAGCATATAGGAGCACATTTGCCCTTTAATTATACCATATCCCCTTGTTATTAATTGACTTTCATCAACTTTAACTATTAATCATGAATTTTGGTCAACTAATGATTTTATCAATGAATAAGATAAAAAATGAACAATTAAATTAAATTGATTAAATTAAAAATTAAAAATGAACCTTCACCATCTATTTGAAAAATGGATGATGGAGATTTTATTTAATTTTGTAATGGTCAGATGACCATATTATCCCTCAATAAGACAAAAAAAAACTATTACATTTAAAAACAAATAACAGCAAATACAAAAAATAATGATAATAAAAATAAAAACACAAACCAGCGATGGAGCTCTCCAAATCTATCTATCTCTAGATTCCTTTATAGGTCTCCATTGTTGACAACGATCATCGATGATAGAGATCCATCTCTGTCATCTCCATCACGTGATGGAGACAACAAAGGGTCTCCATGCTCAATAGAGACAACAGACTATATTTATATATATATATTATTATATAATATATCACTGATGGTAGTAAAATCACCATTTATATATAGATGATGATTTTATTACTATTAATAACGAACCAATCAAATTCATTTATTACATTTGAATTAAATAGGAAAGAGAATTTATTTTAGAAATGAGAACATAATAAATAAATTTACTTAATTCATCCTAACGTTTTAAAGTTAGGAGACATTGATGGTAAGATTACTATATGTATAGCATATTTTAGTATACCCTTAGGTATGTATAGACAAAAAAATAATAATAAACGTACTTAGAGGTTGTTTGTTTTTTCCACTTAACACTTAATAGTGTTGAATTGCACCTATTAAGATGTTTTCGTTTGTTTTTTAAGTAGTCAAACCACTTAAAACCACCAAAAAACAACTGAAAAAATTAAGTAAGAATTTTTGACTTTTCACTTAATTGTAAATCACTTAATGACATTTAAAGTTTTTATTTCAAATCTATTCTCCCCAAAATAACATAATTTCAAATTTATCCTAACTTTATATTACTCAAATTTTTATTTCTTTTTTATCCTTGATACTTATAAAAAAATATAATTGACAAGTAAAATCTAAATACATATCATCCCAAATTGTCTTAAAATTGAACTAAAATATTTTAATTTACAATTTAAACATTTATTTATTTTTTTAGTTGTTTTCTTAAAATATTAATATATTTAAATATAAATATGGCTAATACTACTATTTTTTTAATCATATTTTAATTATTAATAAAAAATTATTAATATGTACATAAAAAATATTTTAAAATTTATTAAATTATTTATTTTTAAATGTTTGTATTAAATTAATTAAAATTACATAACAACAAATAGTAGAAAGGGTATAAATGTCAACTTACTAATTTTCAGACAATTTTAAATTTAGAAAACAAACAAGTTTACAATATATTCAGAAATAAGGAAAAAAAAAACAAACATGTTATTCAAATTTCAGATTTCAGTCACTATTCAATCTTTAGTCTTCAGCAGCACTGTTCAGCCTTCAAAAAAAAAAAAAAAAAAAAAAACGACCCCTTACATTCTAAAATGTGTGATTGTAATTTAGCGTTATTATCATTTTTCCCCATAACGATTAATGAATCGTCATTTTCTCCTTTATTGATTCAATAAATATCATTTTACCTTTTCTTTTGACTTGAATTAGTACTATTTTCGGAGGGTTTTTTGACCTTTTAAAATTATCAAATGAGAAAATAATTTTTCATCAATTGTCAAAGGAGAAAATGATAATAATTCTTGTAATTGATTATATATGATTACGATTAAGCATGTATGATTACAATCATGAAATACCATCACACATGTTTAATGGTAATCACATATAATAAATTTCAATCACACATTTTAAAATGCAATTACACAATTTTTTTTATCAAGTGAAGTGTATGCTTACCCCAAATATATACTAGAATATATATAATATTAACTATCTCATCCATTCAATAAAGATGTAAACAAAACTTCAGTTGTTACCATCTAATATGGTTGATGATCGAGGGCATTATTCAGTCAGGAAATGACTTGTATTTAAATGGCTTGAATGGCTACAATGCATGTGGTAACTAAAAAAAAAAAGAAAAAACTTTAATTGTTTGTACCTCATTTCACATAAGTAAACATTTTACACATGTGAAATATTGGACGAGAATAGTTGCATTGATTGAAAACATATAAAAAATTATTAAAGATATGTTTGGCCTAAAAAAAGGATGAATTTATTTTTAACCTAAAATATATTTATACTATTTTTTTTAGGAAATCTTTAATAATTTCCACCCAAAAAAAATTATATTGTAAATGTATAAGATTATTATATTTGAAAAATCCTTTTAAAAAAGAATGATTTTATTAAATTAAATTACGATTTCTATTGACAAAAAAGGGTCGATGTGATAGTGTGTCTCTCACACTTACAGTTAAGAATGGGCAAAAAAACCAGAATCAACCCGACCCAACCCGAAAATATCGATTTTTAATATAACTTCAGGTCAAGTAAATTTTGGAGATAGGAAATCAACTATTTTCGATTTCGAGTCGGTTTTGGGTCAACAAAATTGATCTAGCCCAAAATTGATTTTCTTTAAAAATAAAAAAATAAAAAGCTATATACACCTAACATTCACAAGTTGTGAATCACATTCCTAATTGTCGACGTCTGAATTTAACCGATTAGGTTTGTTTATAGCCTAAGCTATAGTTTTGGGTTGTTGTTGTAATATAGTAAGCAAGATAGAAAGCATAGGAGATGAGGTCAAGGAAGAAAAAATGACACCAGAGATTTTTAAGTAATTCAGCCTAAAAAGATGCTTACGTCTACTGTTCACTATCTCACTATTTTAGCAGAGTAACGGCATTCAATATATTGTTCTCTTTTTACAATGGAAGTCCTCCCCTATTTATAGAGAATGGGATGAGCTACAGTAAAACGTAATAAAATAATTATAATAAATCAAAATTGCAATGATGGGTTACATTTAATATGTCTGGATTATATTTAATGCGGTTGAGGGTGTTAAGTTTAATTTTATCAAAGTGTGTTAGACAACTAACCCATGTGGATTAGATGAGATCACCGTAATCCAGGCTGTAATTTCTAATAGGATTGACATACACGACACGCCTTGAGCTGTAATCTACTTGACAGCTTTGACTTTCGTTGACTTATAATTTGAGAAACGTGGCAGAGGCAAACTCTTCAGGAGTTAGAATATTCTATCGAGTTAGCAAGCAAATAAAGCTCTAACAAACTGGCCACCTTAATAGTTACTGATATAGGTCATAAGCGGGCTCTCTAGCGATCAGATGTATTAAACAGTTACCCTCATAGGCGAGCAAATATGCGAGTACGTACTGAAAGGTATGAGCAATCGTGCGAATAGATTGACGAGCAATTGATTAGTCTCATAAACGAGCTCATTCATGAGCTAATAAACGATCGCCAAAGAAAAGCTTATAAGCGATCACATGTGTGAGCAGGACATCGAGCAGATCACCAAGCAGACAGACGAACAAATAAACAAGTAGAGAGATAGACAGAAGAACGACCCTTTTTGGGCTTTCTTGTTGTTGGGCCCACCCTTTGGGCTCCTGCCAGCCCATTTAGTCCGATCGCGAAAATACTCATAACACTAACAAACATTGACTCTTAACACTTTATTTCAGTTTTTTCATACACGGTTCAACCCGTTCATATCATGGACACGTGCTCTTCTTCTTCGAATACTTCATCAATTTCTATTTCTTTTTCCTTGTCTACCTTTCTCTCTACTTCTCGCCATTTTGTCACTCGTACCTAATCTTATTCTTGTTGGCCTCCTCATCGACCTCCTTTCTATTAACCTCATCAAATTCCTCTTCCGTTGATCTCATCCTCATTACAATCCCAATATGACCCTCATTGTCTTAACGACCACTTCTCTTTCCTCAACAACACGTCTTTCACGTCTTCTTCACTGCTGTTTTTTCTTCCTTCTTCGTTGTTTTCGAATCCAGCAGTTGGTTCCTCTTATATGTGTGGACTTAAGCTCTGCTGACTTTGCTTTTCAGAGTCTTCCTTGGAAGACATTTTGTCCTTGATGTTTTGGTTGGCACTTATGTTGGCATGCTTGAAGCTTTCTCTATGTTAGCGCTTGTGTTAGTTTGAAATTGACTAAAACCAATTGGACCGAACTAACCCCAACACTAGTCGATTTGAGTTAATTTTCTCACTAAATTGGGTCAGGTTGGTTTCCGATTTGGAAGACCAAAAATAGTCTATTTCGATTTGATTTTGTCCAAAATTGACCTAATCCAATCAATGTCCACCCCTACCTATAGTGGTGGAGCCTAAATTTAGCTTTTATGTCCAATTTTTTTTTTTCTTTTTTTGAAGTAGCTTTTGAGTCCAAGTTAAAAGTGATTAAAATTGATACAAATCCAAATATTAATATTTGAAAATTATTTATAGAAAAACTAAATGTAATATTATTTAAATTTTATTACAAATAAATGTATAAAATATCTATAACTTTATGAATTGAAAATGAAACTCGTCATATATATATATATATAACTTTACATATATATATATATAAGAAAAAGGATTTAAAAAAAAAAAAGAGTTCTTTGACAAGACTCCATTTATACCGTAACCGAAGAGAATGCTAAGAATATCAAAGTTGCCCAAATAAAACAATCTAAGCATCTTATTCATTATTGACATAACTTTTGGTGTATTGAAGCATGATTAAGGGTGGCGGAAATCCCCAATTCACCCAAAACCTACAAGGCCTCACATGTTTTGGATGGATTTAACGCATCAAAAATTCAAATTTGTGTATTGGGTCAAATTTGAATTAAATACTTTTGACTTATTTTACGATCAAATTGGATTTGAGTCAAACATTTTTTATTTGTCATGATCAGATTACTTGTTTTAGTTTTTTTTTATTAAAAAAATATTACAGTTATTATTTGCATTATTATTAGTGTTATAGGTAATTTTTTAAGTGTTATAATGTTGTGTATATTTTAACGACCTGAGAAAGTAGGCTGGCAAGGCCTAATGATTCAGTCCATAAGTAAAAGTTTAGCAAGTCCAGAAGTTAAGACGTCATCATGAGAGCTCAGGCCGTTGTACCCGAGCTCGCAGCCCGCAGACCAAAAAGCTCACAATATGATTCCTAGTTTATTCACCATCTTCAGCTCGCGACCTGGAGCATGTTTAGCTCGTCAAGCTAATTCAAAGCATCTTTTAAAAGCCTGAAACAACCTAATCCGATAAGAAGTTAATTTACCTATTTTGAAGCAAATCAAATCTCAAGAATCTTGGAATTTGTTTCTGAATTGGTGGAGATAGTTTTGAAAATGTAATTAATATCAAATTATTTACTATTTCAGTTTTATTTAAATTATATCACCTCATTTTATAAATAGAGGTTTAAAATTCATTATAAAGGACACGAGAGAAATAACATACTGTGATTCTACCAAAATCACCAGAGAAATAATCGTAGACGTAGGCATTGTTTTGGCTGAACCACATAAAAATCTTTGTGTATTGTTCTTCCTCTCTACTCTCCCTATTTTCTCCTTTTGTTTTGTGTTATTTATAGATATTGGGCTTCAAAAACTTGATCGACCAATTTTACACGTCGACATATACATTACTATTTTATTCATTCAATTTTTTTTATATAACAATATTGTGTATGAATTTAGGTATACATTAAATTTTAAACGTATATTTGAACTTATATATATATTTAAATTTTATAATATAATTTATTAGAATGTAGAGAAAATTTTTTTACTAGACAGTCATGGCATTATCACTATATTTATAGTTTGAGTTTTTATTAGTACATATTTCGATTTTAAGAAAAAAATGCCCTTGTACATAAAAAAATAAAAATAAAAAACATTTCGTTCCTTGTTCAATAGTGAAGAAACTAGAAAAGAGAGAGAAAGAGAAAGAGGGAAAGAGGGGAGAGAGAGAGAGAGAGGGAGAGACAGACAGACAAATACAAAGACACAGATCGTAGATCCTCCTTCAATCCATGGAATTATATCTTCCATCTTTTGGTTTTCAAACATGAACAGATTAAAATGAATAAACAAAAAAAGAAAAATGCGAACCTTCTAAAACTGAAATAAAAAACATAAAAATAAATAATAACACTAGAATTGAAAACTCTAACCCTCTTACTATAACTCAAACTTGTCTCAAACATCCTAACTGAACTCTAGATATCTTGAACATCGACTTCCTGAATACATAGGAGATCAACTTTCCGAACACATAAGGACGTCAATGTCCTAAACCAGAAAGTCTAGAGTTCGAGATGTCCGAGACATTCAGGACGTCTAGGTGCAAAAAGTCCGAAACGAGTTCGAGTTCAAGATTCTATCATGCGCCCTTCAAAACATCTTTTTCTCTTAAAAAATAATTTCGAGTTCTTATTAAGGAGAGAGAGAGAGAGAGTTTGAAAAAAAAATTAAAATAATAGAGAGAGGGAAGAAGGGTTATGGAATTTCTTTACAAAAAAACGGGGGGGGGAGGGGGAATAAAAGATGGAAGCAAATAATGAGTTTTGTCTCATTCATTAAGGGTATTCCGCTTTTAGATGTCATATAGACTCATGGTGCGTTTACTTCACTTAGAGGAATCAGAATGGGAATCGGAATAATATGAAATCAGAATGAGAATCGGAATGACTTATAATCAGAATGAAGTATCGAAATCAGAATAAGCTGTTTACTTCAACTGCAAGAATCGGAATCGGAATCAGCAATATTCCCATTGAGTTATTTACTTTACTTTGGAATCAGAATGATTAATTATAAATTATAAAAATAATCTTAATTAAATGGATTAATTATAATAGTGTGCAATTTTTTATTATAATATGTAGTTTTATTCTAATATCAAATAAAAAACTATACATTACAATTAAAAAAAAAAACTGCATATTATTTCAATAGTCCACTATGATAATTAAGAAATTGGTGATGAAAAACAAATGGTATACAGTTTTTTATTATAATATGTAATTTATTTTTTAAATAAAGGTATAAGGAACTTTTCGTCTTGGTAAAAGGAATGGGAATGAGATTCCCAAGTAGGTTGGGGGGAATAAGATTTTCATTCCACAACCCTAAATTGATACACGACTCACACTTTCATTCTCATTACGAAATGAATTTTAAGCAAGTAAACACTATCAATCAATCTCATTCTCCATTCTCATTTCTCAATTCATGAAGTAAACACACCCTCAAAGTATTGATTGAGTGTCAATGTCAAAAGTCAAACGGTAATTTGGTACTAAAAACATATATTTTCTCTATGAATGTATTTATACATTTAAGTGATTGTCAAAATTTAAGCATAGTTTTCAAATACATTGTTTGATAAAATATGTATTATTGCACTTCAAATATATATATATATATATATATATATATATGTATTATGTTTTCTTTTAAACAAACGGATCACATTGAGTCGTCACCTTTCTCCCAAATGGGTTCGGATTTTAGACAAAAATTTAAAAATTCTGCTCAGATCATTGGTCGGATATGGAACACCCCCATTCAAAACAGGTTTCAAGTTTCGAACTGACTTATCAGGTCCCAATCGGACCCATTACCATCTCTACTTGGAATAGATAATGTGAAATGAACAATAGTGTCACTCAAGAGTTTTATTTATTTATTTATGCAATTACTACTAATAACATTATGATATTTCTTTGGCTGACTATGACACTGCCACAACATATCTAAACAGAATAGATTCTGGATTTACAGGGGAAAACATGACAGATTGTAACATGGTCCTATTTCTTATCTTCCATGAAAATGTTCACAGGTTTGTAATTGGTCAATTTTTAATCTCCTTTTAAAGAAAATAATTGGGTGAGAGACACCAAAGTATCAGACGTGAATGGATGACTTCTTGACTTTTCTTTGGATTCATAAGTTAATTTTATTATTTTGTATTGCCAACAAGCTCTTTTGGTTGTTAAAAAAATGAATAAGTGAATAAGGAGTTATTTTGTTTGTAAACACCATATCATTTTTTTTTTATGATTAATTATAAATTTATTGAAAAGATTTCATGCATAAATTCTAAGCATACAACTACTACAATATTTCACTTTTAGAAATTATATTAATTTTTTTAGTATTAAAACAAATATATATATGTGCAGAGTAGACTATCAAATAAGAGTAAATTGGCTTAAGATAATTATATTAGATATCGATAAGAAACTTGAACAAATTTGAGTTGTCTAATAAAATTCTTTTTGTTTTTCTAACACTTTTTAATAAAATTCTTTGATAATATTCTTATAAGTAACAAAATAAAACCAAATGTAGTGGGGTGTACAAACGATTGATAAGGGTGTGTCAATGTTGTCACTCACGTATAGGCTCCTTTGTTACCACTTGTAGCCCATAGTTTTTAGAGTTTGATCTACGTATGCATCGAACTAGCGGAGCCCAAAAGATCCTCTCAAATCAAATCCAAATAAATAAAATAAAAATAAAGACAAATATCATCTCATTATCGTAGTTATCTGAAGGCTTAAAAGTCCTGTTCTCGTACTATATGTCATTGTATGGGTTGTTCTTATAGCATTAAATCTTGATAGTTACCGATAAAATCCTAAATCCTTATCATTTTATTATTATTATTGAAATTGATCCAGAAAATTATTAGGATTAACCGGAATAAAACACTGATGGTGCGACTGGAAAAATTACTCCTATACAAAATGGATTGACCCATATAGAGGTGAGAGGGAGATTCACGTGAAGGGTGGGAGATGCTCACACAAATTGATGGGGGAAAACATTTTTGTTGGGTGTAAAAACCCATGTTATAAGGCATAATGGGCTGTGGCTTTCACCAACAGCACAGCAGCCCAACTACAAAATTATATCATCAAGTGATTTGCTCTATTGTTATTTAATTTAGATGGACACTCATAATACAAACTTGATTGTGGTATCAATTTTTAAATAATTGCAAGATAATTTTATTTTAATGATCAGTAATCACTTATGACTTGGTAAGATTAAGCAACAGTGTGACCCAATAATTTACTTTCATTAATTGATTAAATAATTAAAAATAAGTCAAAAGTTAATTATGTTAATATCTAACAGTCTGGTGATACCAACTAGTCAACAAAATCAACATCAAATTTCATTCTTCCAAAATGGGACTGTGCATCAAAATTCACAGAAGATAAATAGTGTCTACATAACCTGGAATCAACTCAACCCAGAAAATAAAGAAACAAAGAAGAGAAGATGACGGTTAGGTGTGACAAATAACAGCAAGACAATGCCAGCCAACCGTTCCCGTTACCTTATTAACATCAGCCATTAATGTTTTTAGTCCCTCATGCAATACATTACACAAAAAATTTGAAAAAAAAAAAAAAAAACAGTGTATATCACATAAAATCGTGACCTCTATTATTAAATGCAACAGCCTGTAATTACACTGACTTGGCTTGCCAATTCATGCTAGAATTCGTGAAGAATGGATGGACAATTAATGAGTTGTTGTCATGCACTTCAAATTCAATTTGGATTTCACTTTTTGATTTGTCTTTCTAGATAAGATTACAAATAATCATTCAATAATTTGTGTTCCCATTGGAATTTTGTTCCATTCTTTTTCACCCATTTTTTATTAAGGAAAAATCATCACTATATGTATGTACATGTATATATATGTATATGAATGGTGGCCCTTAGGTACATCGAGGTATGCATACATTTGAAAAATAAAATGTGTGATTCATTATATATGATTATAAGTAAACATGCATGATTATAGTAAGTAAATATGATTACAATCAATAAATATGATAAATATTATCATATATACTTATTATAATTATATTTATTTATTTGTAATTACATAAAATAAATTACAATCACATTTTAGAATGTAGTCGTGTATTTTTTTTATCAAGTGTATGCACACTTTAAGTATATGCATACTCCAAGTATACATTAGAATGTGCTCATACAAATATATATATAATAATTTTTCTATCAATGTCTCATAACTTTAAAAAATTAGGACAAACCAATTAAATTCATCCATTGAATTTGAATTAAATATGAGAGAGAAATTGTTTTACGAAAGCAATGAATAAACTTGATTGATTCGTTCTAACTTTATAAAATTAAGAGATACCGATGGTAAAATCTATAGATATATATATATATATATATGTTTTTATATATGTTTTTTCAAGCTTATAATTTAATTTTCATCTGAATTTTTATTTGTACAATTTCTTTTTAATATGTGCATATGGTATACGCAATTTAAGTACCCGTTTCCCGTACTAGTAACATACCAAGAGAAATTATCCTATATCACCGACACAATAATTTACTAAGTCTATCTAATCATGAATGCTATCCAATTGTATTGATAAAATCTAATAACGATCAGTTGTTTCAACGATATCACCTTACTGGTAACTTAATTACTGTTTCAAAACACACTACAGCAAACTCCATGGATCTCCAAAAAAGCAAGACAATTTTCATTTTGTTTTATAAAAGAGTTTTTCAAAAAAAAAAAAAAAAAAATTCAACAAAACACAATCAACCGGTCCCCTAATAATGATTCAACTTCTGCAAATGAAGAGGAGAATGCTACCTCTACTTGCACAGCTGAGCCAGCTAAAGTTACTGATGGATGTTAAGGGGAAAAACCAACCTAAGATATGCAGCAAATTAAATTATATCAAACAACGGGACTAGTAGTCTAGATATGTACAAAAAGTGGTTGAAAGGTTGCATTTGGCAGTGCAACATACATGGGACCTCAACACTAAATACATGAATTAAAGTCTTTTTAACTGTCATTAACACACACTAATGATGACCATCGACCTGTTACCTAACCTCAGCACGAATTTAAGCTTATTGGTTAGGGAAATCACAGGCAGGGTTTCTGCTCACAAGCAATTAAACATGAAAGGGAAATGAAAGAAGTGCATCATAAATTTTTGGATTCTACTGATTTCTGTCAGTTAACATTGAAAATTCAACAACCATGAGATGGGAAAAAATTCCCAGATGGTAACTATACACTGGCCTAGTTCAAAATTTTACAGGATTTTGAAAACATTTGATTGAAAGGCAGGAAAAATGTGAGAGGACAACCATTAGAGAACAATTAAATCTTCAAAATCTAATGAAAAATAAGCAGTTTGTAGTGCGAATGCAACAAGATCTGTATTTAATATTCTATTTCTTCTGTTGTTTTTCCTTGAACAAATCACCCAATTTTGGCCTTCCACGATGAAGAAATTGTATATTGAAGATAAAATGGAAAGAAAATGAAACTAAATATTGGGTGTGAAAGATGAATGAACAACCTTGTTTTGTTGTCTCCCCACAAGCCAAAGCAAAGTCCTCCTTGCAAAAGATGGTGTGTTTGCTAGAGAATCCACACTGGCACAGCTCTGGTTTTCCTCATCACAACCCCCTATTTCACTCCCTCCATTTTCCCACATACCACCAACATTGCCATTCTTTGATTTCGTATCACCATCACCGTCAGCAGCAGCAACGTTTCGAGTCACTGGGAAACGAAACGAAAAAGCCCTCCTGGATGAATCTTCCGGCAAATTTTGCTTCTCCTTCTTACCACCGCGAAGCCAAATTTTCGATATGGAGAAGCTGTCTTTTTTCACCCTTGAACTAGCATTGCCTTTGCTGGTACTAGAAACAGTTTCAATCCCTCTAATTGTGTCAAAGCCGCAGAATCCTCTTCTGGACTCACAATCATATTCAGACATTGCTGGCCTGTAACCAGGCGTCAGCGGCAAAGGTGGCTTCTTGCCGTGCTGCTTCTTAGCCGGGGTTCTAATTGGCACTTGAAGCAGAGAATTATCATCCATTACATACTCAAAAGACCCCATAGAGAAGCACCTTCTAGCATCAATATTTTTGTCACTACTAGTTTCACCACCACCATCCACATTTCTATACTTTCCAAGCTTAACAGGCACAACTTTTTCCCCTGAATCCAGTGCTGGTGCAGCAATTGGATCTTCTTTTGTTAAAATTTCACAGGACTTGTTTGTGCAATCAAAGTGGGCGGATCCCCATTCAGAGTCTCCAATATGACACCCCAGATGAGAACTCGTTCTCAGAACTGAACTGGTCCTGCCCAAAACACTCTCTCTATCAGCAACAATCTCTCTTGAACTCTCACCCCCAGATTCAAGAACAAGAACAACAGGTGAGCAGCTGCTATTTGGAGAGAAATCAGGGAGCAAGCTAGCTCTACATAGAGGGCAGGTGGAGTGAGACAAGAGCCATGTATCTATACACTCCATGTGAAAAGCATGACTACATTTGGGCAACAATCTGAGCTTGTCCTCAGGCTCAAACTCACACAAACAAACAGCACAGTCTAAAGGGGTCTTGAGTCCTATAATGGCCTTGTAATAAAACACAGGTAAAGCGTCTATAAAAGACTGGTCAACACCAGCATCATGGAGGTGAAAGAGCTGCTGCAACTGCCCTTGAAGAGCAGTCACATTGTCAATCTCTTCAGGGTCTCTACTGGGTGGTCTCAATAGAAACCTCACTAGAAGATGAAGCAGACCAGAAACAAAGAATATTATAGCAAGAATTATGATGATAAGCAGTATACTAGGACTCACCTTATCATTCAAACTGAACCCACCATCATCAGAATGAGATGCTGGTGGTGCCTGATAGTGATTACCAATTATATATGGCTCTACTGAAGCAGAAGGAATGCTGTTTTCCATCTTTTTGTCAAAGCTAGGAAATTGATCCTAGAAAAACTCACCAATACTATCAACAACAACCCCCTATAACAAGTGTGTCAAAAAACCTGAGAAGCAGTTTCAAGCTTATAAAGAGGAAGATCAAAACTCAATTTTAACTTGTCTAAATGGAACCTGCAAGTCAAATGCTCACACAAAGCCAAAGGGAGAAAGAGACAGAGAGAATTGAATGTGAATTTAAATGGAAAGACAAAGATGGTATGCAAGAACCAAAGGAGGTGGTATGCGTGAGCTTGCAGAGCAGCAGCGACAACTAATGAATCTACCAAACGGTACAGAAAAATAAATGAGTGAGTTCAAATTCAACCTTACAAGCTCTATAGTGACCAAAGATTTACATAGTCAAAAATCTGATCCACACTTAATGGTAACAAGCCAAAAAAAAAAAAAAAACAAAGAAACAAAATAAAATTATTAAAGTTGTTACACAGGTAACAGGTTTCATCAACCTATGTACAGTGCTATTATCTCTTCTGGGTTTGACTTCAAATAAATATTTTGCATCAACTCCAATGCTCATTTAATTCCCCAGACTTAAAAAAATTTATATTTATATCTTTATTAATAAAATAAAATGTGTGTATATATATATAATTAAAAGGGTAGTTGTATTTTTTTTAAAAAAAAATGTTTGTTTAGATGTTGTGATCACATTCAGATTCTTGTTTTCAGGTCTTCCAACCGATAAGCAAGTGCCAGAAATCACTCACTCATGTGGTTAGTTAAGGACAAAAAGACAGGTGAATGTTACAAAGTGTGTATAGAAGAATTGAAGAAGAATATTTGGAAAGAGTAGTCGACACAAGAGAAAGCAAAGGATACGGACCTTTTTTTCTGCCGAGTCAAAAGAGAGCAGTTAGTGCCTCAAGTTTCCTGGTCCCCATTATGATTCATGCCCTATCACTACTCAGGATTAGGAACTCACTGTTGTACCCAAAATCTACTAGCCACATGCAATTCGCAATTCCCGTTATAAAATTAAAATGAGTGGTCATATTTCTACCCTTGTAAATTATATGTATACCCTTTTCATCAGTATATAACATTAAAACAATGAAAAGTCTTTAGTTTATAAATAAATGTCAATTAACATCATTTTATTGTTTTTATATTATGTTTGTGTAAGTACAACCCATAATAGTTATTTTGTTATCTAATTAATTTTGTTAAAATTTTAAAATTTCTTTCCCAACAGATAAGGTAAGTATATTATGATTTTCTTCTAATAATAATTAATTTAAAACTTATCATTTTAGAATCAATTTCTTAAGAAGATTTTAAACTATTCTTCGCATTTTACAATTAATTTGTATTCTTTTAAAAAAATTTTGATATTTAAAAAAAAAAAAAATCCAATTAATTTAGAGAAGTTAGAATTTGAAATAAAAAGATATCCAGAGTTTTATCCTATTTTAATTTTTGATTGAGTTTAATTTTTGGATTTATATGACCGCATTCAAACAAATTTCTTGTTATTTGATCAATATGTAGATTTTATTTTGGTTCAAAGGATGTATTATATTATAAAGAAAAGAAGTTTGAACTGATGAGTAATTCCTTATGAAGTGTTTGGAGTAAAACAAAGTTTTTGATATATATTTTTATTTATTTTTTATTTTTTTCAAACATGTTTTCCTTTTTTATTTTTTTCTTTTTAAATAAATACAATAATTGTAACATGATTTTGATTCATTCTCTACATTCGACAATTAATTTATTTCCTTGAAAATTATTTGATATTGAAAATTAGTATTTCAAAAAAGTAGTGTAAAGTTTCTCAAATATTTTACCCAAATAATATGATATATAAATTATCAAGATCTTGTAAATCATAATATGATATGATAATTAATAAAATCTTTACAACTTACATGTCATGTTATTTGGGCATAGATTTGGATAAAATTTTTGAAAAATCTAATATTACTTATTTCAAAATCATTTTTAATATTTTGCAATTAATTTATTTCCTTAAAAATTGTATAATATTTGAAATTATTATTTAAAAAAGAAGTTAAAGGTTGGTGAAAATAAAAATGTTTTATCATATACATGAGGAAGTGGTTAACATTTGTGGGTGTAGTTGTAAATTATTTACCTTGTTTAGTAATTTTCTTTAAGAATAATATTATATCTTTAGAAATAGACAATATTGGGTTGTATATTCAATTTTTCAAAAGTGTAAATATCTTTCTCAATTAAAATTTCTAACTCTTTATAAGTATGTGGTTATAGGTAAGGGTGATCATCTGTAACTCAATCAAATATTTTCTATCGAATTAGATTGGGTTAAATCTTAAAAAAACTTAGATAAATTGATTTGGGTTAGATTAAAAATTAAATTAGATTAGGTTGACAAACGCCCACCCTTAATTTAAATCCAAGATTTTATCATTCCTGTGAAAAAACACTTATTAGGGATGAGAATTAATGACAGTGTTTGTAGTGGATTAAATTTTTTATTTATAATTACTAAATCTCTATTTATATTCGTTTTATTTGTAATCAAATTGTTAAGATTATAACAGTTATTAACTGGACTTTAGTATATTGAATTTAACTCAATCAACAAAATCAAATCAAACTATTATTAGGTTGAAAAATTTTTAATTCAACTCACGTTTGGATGGAAGATTTCTAACTCAATGCAATCTGAACTTGAAAACACTTGCCGTTAGTTTGAGGCTTATGGCATCCAAAAATTAATCTACAAGTATAGGATAAAATTTTTTAAAATAATGAAACTTCATGACGAAGGTTGAAATTTGTAATTTTGTTTTTTGAAAATGATATGCCAATAATTTAAGTTTTAAAAATGAAAAAAGAAATACTTTTTATTATTAAATTATATTGGAAGATATAAAACTTAAAAAAATAAAATAAAAATTACTCAGACACATAAAATGCTGAACTCTAGGTTGTTGTAACAAAAGAATTCAATGACATGACCCACATACTGGAATTTCATTTTTTATCTCATTATTTTACCAACTTTAATTTCCTGGATTTTACGTTTCCCTCCTGTGCTGTCTGGCATTTGCGGAGGAATCAGTCAAATCAGTGATGTTCAGAAACACCCAAAAAAAAAAAAAAAACGAAACAAAGAGAAAAAGAAACACCCACAAAAAAGATAAAGGGTGGTTCCTCTTGAATTGGTCCTCCGTGCATTGATATTTTAGATTTGATGATTTTTTATTTAAAAAAAAAAAGTAGGTGTTCATCATTTTGTGCTTGCATGGCGCCAAAATTGCAGTTAAATGAGGAAACAGCATTGACAGAGAGTGATGGTGACCTTGCTTGGTATAATTGCCAACTTTGGTTTTCGGTAAAACTTACTCTCTCCTTTAAGGGAAATTTAATTACAAGTGACTTGCCATATTTATTGGGGATTTCATACTAAAGTGACTCAAACATAAGGAATAGATTTTTAAAACTTTGCATTGTATATATTTATATATATTACTAAAAAAAATAATATTAGATTTTTTAAATATTTTATTTAAATTTATATCCAATCAATATAGTACGTGAGTTATCAAAATTTTATAAATTATGAGATAATGTGATAATTAATAAAATCTTGACAATTCATTTATCATATCATTTAGACATAAATTTTAATAAAATTTTTAGGTATAACATTTTATATTTATAGATTAATATTTTTTTTTTCAAATACCAAATATGAGATAGTGATTTGAATAAATTAATGTATATTCAAACATTAATATTACATAATTTAAAATTTGTCTAAAAATTAATAAAAATAATAGTAAGTAATTTATTTATGTGATATAATATATGATATGATGTAATGATTGACATAGAAAAAACAAATTACTTATCACGTTATCAAGTTGATTTTTGAATAAATTTTAAGTTATGTAACATTATCCTTTTATATAAAAGATTGACAAAAAATAGATTGTGAAATATTTTTTGAATTTTTTTTTTTTTTTAGAAAGTGTTTCGTAAAAGTATAGGTTTTTCTAAAGAAAACATCTAAAAATTACTTTTGTGTAAAGCATATGAAATTTAATTATTAGATGATAGTGCTTTTGTAATGAAAGGATTTCAACTATTTTCTTTTTATAAAAAAAAAAATAAAAAATAAAAAAAAAAAAAAAAGAAAAAAAAAAAGCAGCATTTAAAAACATTTTATTTAATAAAAGTACTTGAAACACGAACCTATAAGAAAAAATACACTTTGTACTGTTTTGACCTTTAGTCTTTGAAAAATGCTTTTTAGTATGTCAAAGCATTCCAAGTCATATTAAACCCACTTTGTAGGCACCTTCTTGTATATTTAACAATATCATGAAATATATAGTTCCTAAAATGTTCAATCAAATGCATTAGATAAAAAAAAAAATGGGTAGTGTATCATATACGCCGTATCAACATCGCAATATGATACATTTAATCTAAGATATCCATTTCTTTTTTTTTAAAAAAAAAGAGTTTGTAAAATAACACTAAAAAACTAAACTGAATTTTCTTAGGATTCCGGTGAACTATTATTAATTTGTAGAAAAGCAATAGTTCACAAAAATAGTTAGTAAAAATAGTTCGCGATTTTTGTTAATTATTGTTACTATGCAAACTTACACTAATTCGCAGGAGTGCTAAAAAACTTAATTAAGTTCTTCAATGTTTTTTTTTCTAAACTTGCACTCTTTTTTATGCTATTTGCTGAAATTTTCTTTTTCTTTTTAATTAAATTTCAAGATGTGAACAATTAATCAACTTTATTTTGGTATAAATATCAGATTATAAGTGTAATATATCTCCTTTTATTAGTCAAATTCAGCAACATAAAATTTTTTATTTTATTTTTTTCCCTCATTTTGCCTATCAAAATTAAGTTAAATACATCACATTACATGATACATAAGACATTCATATTCAATTTAAATATAATAAATAAATTTGACTAATTGATCGTAACAATTTAAAGTTAAAATATATTAACCATAAATATATATTTATATATATCCTCCACTTTCTCCAACAATACATGCACCTCATGCCTCAAATTATGTTATATTTAGGACTCCAAAATGTTAAATTCTTGTGCAAAAAATAACATAGAACTTGTGTTATGTTTGTTTATAATATCTCAAAATTGAGGGCATGGAGCACGCTAACCCAGTCATAATGTCTGAATTGTTACTTTTTTGTCAAGCACGCATGCATTGAGTGGCACAAATATTGCAACTTCTTCAACTTCACGAATAAACAACTGACAATGTCAAGAACATTGAAGAAAGTTATAAGAAAATGTGAACAAAAACATCGCCACCAATCTCCAGAACGAACATGTTCTTCCAATGGTCCCCAAGAAATCATTTTTGATATACCAGGCAGCCTTAGTTAATTCATTATTAATTTGTGCCTTAACATGGCTTTGGCATGGTGGAGACGGGAGTTTGGAGCTTTTAAATATCAAATTTGGGTTAATTATTGGAACTGTCATGTCAAATTAATTACACCCAGCTTCCAACCTCAACGTCTATGTATACTGTATAGATATCTCTTGTTGGAAGTCAGTTACAGATTACAAGATTATGTTTCTGCACATACGCAGAATAAAGGAAAAAGAAACAAACAATACAAAAGAAAAACTAAACAACAAATTACATGAAAATTACAATAAACTTCTGAATCTAACTTGATGCAGCCGAGGCCTGTAAGAATTACAGTCTCCTTAAAACGAATTCGCGGTGTATTACTTGCGTTCGTCTCCCAGGATACAGCGGCTGAAACCGTCCGGCGAACCGAGTTGAATCTGATCTCTATCACACTGGAAGCCTAAACTAGAGTTGAAAGTGTAAGAAAACAAAGAAGATTATTTCTCAAAACTCACTCCCTTTCTTCAACTTGGATGTCAATATATAACATTCAACTTTTGGGGAATTAACAACTCTCAATTATGGTCATTCTTTTGACCGTTACAATTCTGATTTTAAAATCAGAATTTACTCACCATAAATTAGAATTATATTCTAACAATTATGATCATTACTCATGGCTCAATTATGGTCATTACTCATGACTGTTACAATTCTGATTTAAAATCAGAATTTAAATGCCTCCATTCAATTCCATCCATTATTTTATTAATGGTTACAAAATTTATTTAAATTAATTTGCCATTAAAATTGATTTGATAACTGAAAATTATTAAGACATGGTTGTTACAATTTTAATTTAAAATCAAAATTTAAACATATCCATTAACTCATAATTCAGTTACAAAATCATTAAACTTTTGATTTGTCAACTGAAAATTATTAAAAACAGTTAATGACAATTTAATTTAAATTGAAACAAAGAATTTGAATGGAAAACAACCCAAATCCCTTTTCATTTTCAAATATGGGATTAATGACCATTCCTTGCATCAAAGAGTGCAATTTGAGATTCAATTTCTCATTCATTTAATCAACCATGAAAATGATTATTTATGACCATTTTCTAACAATCCCCCACATGAATGAAATTGACAGAGGAACCTATAACACAAGGACACGTATGACTTGGTGATAGAGCTCAACGGTCAACATCTGCATAGGATAGGTAGGTGTTTACCTTTGAACCTTCCCTTGTGAGAACATATTTAATTTACTAGCTGATCAGTAGACGTGATGTCCTTGAACTGTTCTGCCGTTTGTGTAAATGTTTATATACTCCACACAGATGTCTTCCTAACACAAATCGGTTCTCATTGTTATGTTCGTTTTGGCCATGAACATATGCCTGGTTCTGTGAAAGTTTCTAAAGAATTAAGCCCCCACAATTCTCTTTAGAAGCGGCCCCACTTCTCTTTCACATAGGTGATCTCTTAATTTAGAGTAACCCGCATTACTCCGCTCGGATTCCCGACGCATAAGGATCATTAAAAGCATAGCTTATCCTAACTCTACGGGTATCACTATCTCATCATAGGAATGGACCAGAGGATAACCTCTATATAGTGATATAACCAAGTCTTTACAATTAGGTTGTCCCATTGAACCTAGATCTTGGGATCTCCAGTCATATAGGTTGGGTTTTCCTTTGTAGTGACTTATTCTTTTATGGGCTTCAGTCCCATCCCCTTAGATGATTTTTCAACCAACTCTCTATTTAACCATTTGGTTAACAGATCCGCAATATTATCCTTTGACCTTACATAATCAACCGAGATAACTCCAGTTGAGAGTAGTTGTCTCACGGTATTATGTCTACGGCGTATATGTCTAGACTTACCGTTATACATATTGCTCTGTGCCCTTCCTATTGCAGACTGACTATCACAGTGAATGCAAATTGCAGGAACTGGCTTTGGCCACATTGGAATATCCTCTAAAAATTGACGTAACCATTCAGCCTCTTCTCCACATTTATCTAATGCAATGAATTCAGATTCCATTGTGGATCTAGCTATACACGTTTGTTTAGAGGATTTCCATGATACGGCTGCACCTGCTAGTGTGAAAACATATCCACTAGTAGATTTAGAATCCTTCATATCAGATATCCAGTTCGCATCACTGTTTCCTTCTAAAACAGTCGGATATCTACCATAGTGCAACAGACAAAGTCATTATCACATATGCACTTATAAAACCAAAAATTAATGGTCTTTTAACCTATTATTAATTCTATTGATTTTGTAGTTACAACGTATTAATCCAATAATTAATACTGCAAATTCAATTCAGAATTAAACATGACTACAATTGCAAATTCAAAAATTAATACTTCAACAGTTACACAATATAATTACCATTTACAATTGCAATTATTCAGATTTATTTCATTCATAAATCTTTCCGATACCACCATAATTGCCACTCAACCTTACAATTATTTCATTCAAATGCATTCAATTGTAAATAATTGTTACAATTGCAATCCAAAACTTATAGTTTCATGAAATAATTAACTTATTAAACCAACATAATTGCAATGGAATCAATTGTAATATTCAGTTACAATTGTCATTCAAAATTTAAATAAAATTATTTATTTCATTCATAACTGAAATGAAATAAATAAGTTATTAATCCAATTCATTATTTCATGAAATCAATTGCAATTATTTGTTTAATTCAAAACCATAAATGAAATAGTTCAAATGAAGTTAATTGCAATCATTCTATCACTATTTCAATACTTAATGGCAATTTATCCAAATTCAGATGAATTTCAATTCCAACGAATGATTTTCGAGCTTCAATTCATTATTCACTCAATAACCATTTTGGATATATAATTTCATCAATTCGATGTTCTCGTAAAGAAGAACACGATTACCTTGATCTTCCAAAACTAAGATCAAATCTCAATCAAAATGGTTCATAAAATTGGACTTTAATGTCTCAATTTCCCAATTATTGACTTAAACAAACATTTTATAAGTCAATTATCACAATTGTTTATTAATAATCAACAAATTGCAATTTGATTTTAGTATTTGAAATAAATCTAAAATCTCAAACTCAATATTTCAGTGATTGTATCAAACTCGAAACAAAATTTTAGTGTTTGACACAAACCTAAAATCTCAACAATAATCCAAAGATTATTTTCAGAGTGTGTATCAAACTCGAAAACAAATATCTCAATGTTTAAAACACACCTAAAATTCAAACCCAATTTCTTTGAGTTAATTTTAAAACCAACCAAGAATCTCAAAATTCTTGTCTTAAATTCAAATCCAACTAATTAGGATCGAATTTTAGTATTTAGTATATAAACACAATCTTTCCAAAATCAATAGTTCAGTTTTTGTACTAAACTCAAACCACAATTTCAGTGTATGTATGAAACCCAGAAACCACAATTCTAGTGTTAAATACAAACCCGAAAACTGAGAATTCTATAATATTTGTCAAACCCAAAATCTGAAATTTTAGTGTTTGAATGAACGAAAACAAATTTATTGAGAAATCAATAATATTTATCAAACCCAAAATCTAAAATCTCAGTATTTGATTGAGTGAAAACAAATTTATTGAGAAACAATGATATTTATCAAACCCGAAATCTAAAATTTCAGTGTTTGAATAAACGAAAACAAATTTCTTAAAAAATAATAATAATATTTATCAAACCCGAAATCTGAAATTTCAGTGTTTGAATAATTTTGTTGGAAAAATTTAAATCAACAAAGTTTTTAAAACATTGTATGAGAAATAAAAATTTTTTCCCAAAAAATTTGTAGATGAATATTTCAGCAGGGGAAATTTTTTTTTTTTTTCTTCTTTTTCCAATGGCCAACAAGAAAATAAGCCAAGGTTTTGAAAACAAGTTAGCACAATCTAGTAATCGTTAGTAGTTAGGAATTCGTTTTAAGATTGTTGGAAGTCAGTTACAGATTACAAGATTATGTTTCTGCACATACGCAGAATAAAGGAAAAAGAAACAAACAATACAAAAGAAAAACTAAACAACAAATTACATGAAAATTACAATAAACTTCTGAATCTAACTTGATGCAGCCGAGGCCTGTAAGAATTACAGTCTCCTTAAAACGAATTCGCGGTGTATTACTTGCGTTCGTCTCCCAGGATACAGCGGCTGAAACCGTCCGGCGAACCGAGTTGAATCTGATCTCTATCACACTGGAAGCCTAAACTAGAGTTGAAAGTGTAAGAAAACAAAGAAGATTATTTCTCAAAACTCACTCCCTTTCTTCAACTTGGATGTCAATATATAACATTCAACTTTTGGGGAATTAACAACTCTCAATTATGGTCATTCTTTTGACCGTTACAATTCTGATTTTAAAATCAGAATTTACTCACCATAAATTAGAATTATATTCTAACAATTATGATCATTACTCATGGCTCAATTATGGTCATTACTCATGACTGTTACAATTCTGATTTAAAATCAGAATTTAAATGCCTCCATTCAATTCCATCCATTATTTTATTAATGGTTACAAAATTTATTTAAATTAATTTGCCATTAAAATTGATTTGATAACTGAAAATTATTAAGACATGGTTGTTACAATTTTAATTTAAAATCAAAATTTAAACATATCCATTAACTCATAATTCAGTTACAAAATCATTAAACTTTTGATTTGTCAACTGAAAATTATTAAAAACAGTTAATGACAATTTAATTTAAATTGAAACAAAGAATTTGAATGGAAAACAACCCAAATCCCTTTTCATTTTCAAATATGGGATTAATGACCATTCCTTGCATCAAAGAGTGCAATTTGAGATTCAATTTCTCATTCATTTAATCAACCATGAAAATGATTATTTATGACCATTTTCTAACATCTCTAACATAAAATAAGACCCAATTAATTTTGAAATTTATTTTTATCTATTACTTCTAAAAGTTCACGTTTATATATAAAGATTCAATTATAGTATATAAGATTGAGGTTACTAAAATTTATATCTTCATGTATAATATGTAAACAAAAGACGAACAGCGAATACAAATTAACAGTCCTTATCATCAATGTTGCAAACAAAATTTATATCTTCAAATATCTCATCTTATCTCAAAAAGTTATAACAACACAATTCAAATGTCTCATGTAATCGTCAAAAAGACATAATAAATAAATAAATAAAAACACAATAAAATGTCCATATAATCCGATAGCAAGTGTCATGTAGCAATCAAAATGGAAAGCGCCAAAGTCCAAACAACTGAAAGGAAGTAAGTAAACAACTAAAAGAAAGTAAGTAAATACCCTAAACATTTGAAAGATTCAACCACTCTTCTTCTCCGTAAAAGTCTCTCACAACTTATTCATTTACCTCATTAAACTCAAAAACAATGTTTTCCTCTTTCTTCTCCTCCTCCTCTTTATCTTTGAATGCAAAATCATCATTATAAAGTTTTCTAGATTGCCTCTTACCAGGCTCTACTTTATCCTCATCATCACTACCTGCAACTGACAAGACCTATTTAGACTCATCTCTTGAGTCTAAGAGGATCCCATGAAAACCAGGGTATTTCTGATTGAAATCTGAATTTACTAAAATTCCATTTAAAAAAAATCATCGTAAATCTCATAATTACTTTGCAAATATAAATTGAACAAATCGAAAATCTAGTTAACTAAAAATAATATACGATGATACAAAAATATTTTTGCATAAAAATAATAATGCATTTTGTAATAACCATGTGATTTTTCTCATAATATACACAAATCTGCAGTAAATACCTAAAAAAAAATTAGTTTTATAAAACAGTGAGTGTTAACGTCAAATGAGTGGATACAACTTTTTAAAAATATTTCTAAACAAAACAAATATATTTCTAGTAATAACAAACATTTTTCAATAATTCATATAAATTTATAACTGAAACAATAAAACTAAAATTAAATATGATCTCATAGTAAAACCGTAAACTTTCTTATAAATCATCTTTGCAACTTTATAAATACAATCTGCATAAAACCTTTATGAAAGTAACAACAAATCATTCCAAATCTACTATGTGAAAAGTAAGTTAGAAAAATTGTTAAATTTGATAAAATATATATATATATATATATATATTCATTCTTACTAAATAATTTACCCAAAGATCTTCAAATAACTCATCAAATATATTTTATAAATAATCTCATATAATTTCAGAAATTCTTTAGCAAATCAATTTCTGTAAAACTGATATTCTGTCAATCTCTTTCTGTATTGATAAAACTTATAATGTATTATCTGTAATATAAAAATCTATATCAACTAGTATCAATAAAAAACTGTCATGCGTGGTAGATATATTCAACACATATGCAAAACAAGAGATAATATCTGTTATACTCGTGTTAGGTGACTCAATAAGTTTTTTAACACCTATCAAATACGTGCTGATCAAATCTAAGACATATATAATCAAATCATAAATCATAATACATAATCAATAAATCAATAAACTAATTAAAATCAATAAACTAATTAAATAATGATATTTTAATAACAATTAAATAAATAAGATCTAAAAGATATAACTGTAAATAATTAATTCAATTTAAATAAATAATCCACTCACCTAACTTTTTTGCTTAAATCTGGATCTAAAATAAATTTTCATCTAATTCCTTATAAACTTGGATTTACTCTAAAATCACATAAGCTAAATTTAGAACTTATAAAAAAAATTAACTAATTTCTAGATTCCAAATTTTATTAAAATAAAAATTACTTATCTGGATAAATCGAACATAGTAATATTCAAATTACTCATATAGAAATTTCCATTATTTTTTTCTCTCTCTCTTCTTCTTCTTTTTCTTATTCTTTTCTTCTTGTCTCTCAACTATGTTTTTTTTCCTTTTGTTTTGTTATACTGATCGGTTGTTTGTGCTTCTAATTGAATATCAATACACACACGAGTGCATACGGGTGCACGCAGACACAAACGTATACATCCAACTATCACACACCTCTCTCCTCAATTCATATCTATCTGATCTCTTTTCTTCAATTGTCTAGCTCATGTCCATTTGTTTTTTTGTAAAAAAAAAAAAAAAAAAAAGGGGCAGCGTCTCATATTCCCTCCCTTATTCTCAGCTAAACACTCTATTTTGTCTTTTTTGTTTTTTAGTTTATTTTACTTTATCATATCAACGCCACCCATGTCCTCGTTTCTCCCTCTTTATTTCTTAAGATAATCCACTAACTCTTATCATAATACAATTGCATGACACTTGTCATTTTTATTTAAAATATTGACATTTATCTCTTTCTTTCCTTCACCCTGCACGGCTATCAAAATGTCTAAACTTTTTAACTTATATTTTTGCATTTTAGCCCCCATCTTTTTATATGATCTTTTTCTTTTTACTTCTAAATTTCATGATTTTTTTTTTAAATATCCATTAAACATATATTTATATATATCTTTTTATTTTTAAAATTTAAACCGAATTAAATTAATAATAATAAATTATATTTTAATTAATCTCTTAAATCCAATTGGATTAGATTGTACAACAACAATCCATCCTTATACAACACTAGCATCACCGTCACTTTCTAGTAGAACATCAACATTCTTGTCCTTTCCCCTTTTCTTCTTGTCAGTTAAATTCGCATGGAATTGGGTATGGATTATATTATTTAATTGAGTCACATCCAGTCTATTTCCTTTCTTTGTATGTATCTACATAATATTTAAATTAAATAAATCAATAAATAATTAAAATTTAAAACATTAAAAATAACAAGGTGCTTAACAATTAACACATTATTAATATTATACAAAAACAGCGAAAAAGCCAAAAATTAATGACATTACAAATTTATAATCAAATATTCAAATGTAATAAAAAGGTTATAAATACACTAAAACTTCTGAACTGTGTTATATGTACCATGTTGATTTTGTCTAAACTCTAAACTATGTCTCACCTTGAATTTGTCTTGCATTAGTTATGTACTTTTTTTTTTTTTTGTTGGGAGAATGACATTAGTAATATATACACCATATATGTATAACATATTAACATTATTCTACTAAATCACTATACATTGAAACTATGAAAAATTTAAAATCAAATCTGTCCGTAACTACACAAAAACTATGTCCTCTCTTAGTCCCATTATGATACACTATCAAATTTTATTTTTTATTATTAATTATAAATAAAATAAGGAAAACGTACATTTAAAAAAGTAAAAGAGAAAAAAAAAAAATTAAAGAGTGCAAGTTTAGAACCATTACCAGCCGATGGCGAGAATAATGGAGGCGAACAGCTGTAAACAATTTTATCATATAATGTATAAAATAAATATAAAGTCCAGATAAAATGGGAGAAAGAATTCGAGTTCAAAACCTTTGAGCTCTAATATGGTATCCTTAGCCTTTAAACATAAAAATTATATCTTAAACTAGTAAGTTAGTTAAATCCGTTAATAAAAATAAATATATAATTATATGTTTTAAAATTTAAAGAGTTGAGATTTATCATATAAAGTTAATTAAACTAAAAGCTTTTTCCATATATATAATACATAACAGAATTTATTGAGTGAACTAATTAGTTTTCACTAAGTATCAATCTATAGATTTATGGAGCATTTACTTCACTCGGAGGAATCATAATAGGAATCGAAATGATCTGAAATCGAATGACTTGGAATCAGAATGAAATATCAAAATCAGAATAAGTAATTTATTTCAACGGCAGGAATCAGAATCGGAATCGGAATTAACAGTGTTACTATTGAGCTATTTACTTTACTTTGGAATCAAAATAAATTAACTATAAGTTACAAAAATACTCTTAATTAAATAATGGATTAATTATAATAGTGTACAGTTTTTAATTATAATATGCAGTTTTTTTTTAATATTAAATAAAAAACTGTATATTATAATAAAAAACTATATATTATTTTAATAGTTCACTAACTTGGTGTGTAGTTTTTTATTATAATATGTAAGTTTTTTTTATTTGATATCAAATAAAAAACTGTATATTATAATTAAAAAACTTTATATTATTTTAATTGTCCACTATGATAATTAAGAAATTAGTGATGAAAAACTAATGATATGTAGTTTTTTATTATAATAAGCAGTTTTTTATAATATCAAAAAAATGAGTTTTTTTTTTTATTTTTTTATTTTTTAAAGAATGGTATAAGAGACTTTTCATCTTGACAAAGAGAATGAGAATGAAATTCTTAAGTGGGTTAAGGGAAATGAGATTCCCATTTCATAACTCCAAATTGATGTAGAGTCAGTACTTTCATTTTCATTAAGAAATGAATTTTAAGTAGGTAAACACTATCAATCAATCTCATTTTTTGTTTCTATATTTCAATTCATGAAGTAAACACACTATTAATATATTTGTTTTAATATACCAAATGCGGGAAAGAACATGTCAAATGTCAACTTCAAAATATCACACATTCATTTATATATGCTCTATCTAGCTAGATCATGAGACCTATAACTAGCCATGCATGCTTGCTTCTCAAAACTCGAACATATATTTTTCTAAAACTTGACTTTGCTCCATAAATGTACAAACGCTAAAAATAGGGTGCCTATAACCAGTAGCCAAATATGCTACCACCAATCATCAAAAATGACAGAGTCAAAGAGAACCCAATTTATACTAATCTCTTTACAAGTTGGTTTTCGGGAAATTTTCGTTTTTCTTCTTCAAGACTTGACCAGCATATTCTTCCAAACAAAAAAAATACTTGACAGCATATGTATTTTAATTTAGTTTTCTTGGCATTTTCCAGTAAGCGTTGACAAATTTAAATTAGGGTTACTTTCCCGAGAAAATGTTGATATTTTACACACACTAAGCCTAAAACATTTGACAATTTAGGGCAACCCTAATTTGTTATAATGTTTTTAGTATGTATACAAAAGCATGTGCACCTATAAATTAATGTAATGGAATATAAAAATGCGCCGTTGGACTGCTTTTTCGTTGTCAACTGAACTCTGTGATCTTCCAGAGGGATAATTGAGAGTACAGAAGGTTTACGAAGTTCTATGTACATTTATTTGAAAATCTTGTTTTTGGGAGAGAACAACGTTCATTGGTTGCCTTATCTTTATGAAAATCAAACCTTGATTTTTGCGAGTCTATGTCATGTTAATGTACATACATGACGACAAAATTAGATTAATTTAATTTAAGGTTTGTAGTCTTATTAAAGAAATCATTTTCATTGCAATTTTTTTTTTTTTTTTTTCTAATAATGATTGAAACCATTCAGAATATAACTGAAACCAATAGTGATAGATGTTGTGACGTGACTCAGGTACTAACTCATAAAAACAGGAGAAACCAATCCACAAAGAAAGACCGAGGGTGAGGGTGGAGGTTGGGATGGTGATTAGGGCGCGACAGTCACAAAGAGTGGGGAAAAAAAACCCACATACTATCGCAGGATGCGCTTGAACCATAACTTTGGAGCTGTATGGGTGGGGGCGACATTTATCACATCAACAACCTCTCTTTGCGCTATTGCAAATGTTCTTATTCTATACGAATTAGATCATATTATAAGACATGTGAGTTCTACATCTACCTATTCAAATTGTAGACTATATAGATTGTAAGTTTGGACCAAAAATGTGAAAGATTTGCATGTGAGACAGTGCGTTATTTGATAGTATATTTATGTAAGGTTAGGTTATATATTTAATTATGACAACAACATTCATTTATTCATCTAGTTTCACTTAAACCAAGTCTTGTCATCTAAATTAAAGTCATTTCTTCTTTTTATTAGAAGAAAATTAATGAAATATTGAATGTTGAAATCATAAATTTAAACAAAAATATTAGGTTGATACCTCAATCCATTTGTTAAAACATTTATGAGATATTTTTATGGAATAATACTATATTTTAAAAAAAATTTATTCAAAATTTTTATCAAAATGATGTGATAAGTTGATTTGTAGTAACTATTAATTGTGAAATACTGTATTGATGATGTAGTAATCATAAATCAATAAATAATATCATTTAGATAATGAACTTAGATAAATTCTTTGACAGTATAATATTACTCTTATAATAATATTATGTAATATATTTTAACATGATTAATGTATATTTTATATTATATTTTCAACATTACTTAGATTGAAAGAAGTCAATTTTGTTTTTCATTAATTACACATCGCTATATAGATATTATAAGATTTTGAACTTGATCGTAAAATACTTTCATGAAACACACCAAATGTGTCCTGCTACTCAATGAGAGAATTTATCTACAAATAATCTTGGGATTGATATTTTATACACTATAAGATAAATATTGTCGACGTGTGAATTTTGTCGATCCAAATTCTTTACTCAGTAACTATAAATAATACGAAACAGAAAAGAAAAAGAAGAATTGGAAGAGGAAGAACACCGTTGTGAAGGGGGGTTTTTACATGATTCGGCTCAAAAAGATATTTATGTTCACAACTGTTTTCTGGTTATTTTGATAGAGAGACAGAATGTTGTTAATTTTTTATTTTTTTTTTTTATAATGAACTTGCACCCTCTATTTATAAATGATGATTCTACAGTATTTATTACAATTGCAATAAGAAATCTATCTACACTGATTACATTTTTAAGACTGATGCCTATCAATGTAAGGTCAAATCCAGTAAAAGCAGGATCTTAATTTTATCTCCATACTGGATAGTTGAGTTTTCCCTTAAATTAGATTGCTACATATCTGGGAAAATCTGTTTAGCGTACACATCAAACCATGAGCTGAATCTCGTTTCGAACTACCTGGAGCTAGATATTGAGTAGCTTTGACTATGGTTGACCAGCGACTTGAGAGCTATAGTTACAAGCAGAAAGCTCATTTTTACAAGCTAGACGATCAGAGGTCAGCGAGCTAAGAGCTCGTTTTTGTGAGCTTTGCATTTGATAAGTTAGATGTTTAATGCGTTGGGCCTTTAGTAAGCTGGGTCTTCGTCTATTAGACCAATTCATTAGATTAGCCTTGAGTTTTTATCAGCCCATTTTTACAGCCCTAAAAATATCCATAACATCAGTCTCCTAGCTTTCAGTGTGATTTACGGACCGGGAGCTAAAGCTTGCTAGTAAAAGCAGACGTGTCACAACTTATCGTACCGCCTTTTCAAACTTTGTCCTCTAATGTGACTTCTCATGTGGCGACTTTTCAGGTAAACCGCGCCACTTTACACGCCTCGTTTTATGTGCATTTAATGTGCACGTCTTTTCAACTGACAGCCCATGATGATAAAATTCTGTATTTCATGCGACATCGTTAGATCTAGGGTGATTAGTGAGCCACCAAATCTAACATTTGGGGTTTCAGTGTCACGTCCATATATAAAATGGAGGTCCAGTCTTCTTCATCCTTACTCTATCATTTTCAATTTCCAAACGTTGCTGATCTCTCATTTTCTTCTCATTTCAAATCTCCGGCATTTCAGAGATCTAAATTCATCAAAGATCAATGTCTTTTCTTCTACTTCACTCTCAGTAAGTCTTCGAAACCATCTCTCAATTTTTAGTTTTTATTTTTAGTTTGCATGTGCTACGCTTTTTCTGGGTTAGGTACAAGTTTGAACATTTCGTATTTAGATTAGTGTTTGTTCTTAATCGCAACTTTTCTTTTCTTCATGATTTGATCTTGCTGGCTAGACCTATACGAGCTGTATGTTGTTTGTGACACCATGCATGCAAATTTTAGAAAAAAGGTATTTGTAAATTGTTAGCTTATAGGTTGTTAAGTTGTAAGTCAAACCCCCCATGAACTTAGCTTAAAATGTGTTTATAACCTGTAGACTTAGAAATCCCTTGTTAGAGTAGGAACTTAGATTTTTAGGGGTGATTTGCATATAGTGACCTAATTGCTTCCTTTCATGTGCAAATGTCTTCAGGTCGCAGACGCCAACCATACAGAATAGAAGATGGTGACAACTCCAGCTCGAAGGAGCTTAACATAGGGAAAGTCCACAGTGCCGAAGAAGCAACCTCTCTGAGTGGTGAGGTTGCCGAGGAATTTGCAACTCGAGCTAGCTCATGATGGTCCATCAGGTCGTTGAACGATAGGCTCGTGAGGTGTTTACTCGCTACACCTCGAAGTTAAAATATGATGAGCTGATAGGAATCACTTTAGAGTACCATCTCTCTAAGGGTTATCGCATCAAGTTACCTTCACTTGGCGACCACACAGCCTATCCTCCCCAAGGGTTCGTGGCTGTCAGCACCCATCATCTTAGGCACCAGCTTAGATTTTCAATCATTGTCTATCTTATTAACCTTCTCAATAGGCTAGAGCTTAACCCTTTTCAATTGATGCCCAACACTTATTTTCAGCTTACCTCGCTGGCCTTGATCTTCAAGAGGAATGCCTTCTTCCTCCAAACCTGAGAATCTGCTACCATCTATATAACATCAAAAGCGTTGCCAAAATGAGAGGGGAAATGCAAGATGGAATTTACTATCTTGCAGCTCGAAAATCGAATTTTAAAGACCTTCTGCCCAAAGAGGATGTAAAGGGTAGTCCAACGTATAAAGATTATAAATTGAGTTGGTTTAACATCTCTTGCCCGTCCCTCAAATATCTTCAGAATTTTAACTTCATCCTTAGTTCAGATAGATAGGACTAACCTTTACGAGTTATTGCACATACATATATTTCATTTCATTTTAATGTTTCTTATTTCACCTCGCAGACGGGATAGGAGACAAGGTAGCCCTCATTGAGGATGAGACTCGTCTTCTCAGGATGCTCGCAGATTAGGGGGAAGGAGGTACAATTTATGCATTTGACGATTAGCTCCTTAGATCCCATCAACTCTCTCATCTTCTAAGCAGCGAGCTTCTTGATAACATGAGGGACATAGGAATTTGAGGTCAGTGAGAGCTCGCCTCTGTTTTCCAAGTTGTTGGTGAAGTATAAACCAGTCCTGCTCCTAAAGAAACTCCAAGTATGGTAAATTTTTCTCTACTCCAGCGCCCTACAGCTTGATCTACTCAGCTCGTAGCTCCTGTAACCATTGCCTCTACTGAGGTGACCACTTTCGAGCCAACTCTAGAATCTTCAAAAGTTCAGGTTCCCACCTCGTAGCAGAAAGTGGTGGAGGTAGAATATGAGCAGGTAAGGGCTCATGTTTGCAAGGATCGAGCTGCTCTAAGTAGAGTGGCAAAAAAGAAGTCAGTGCCCAAGCATTCTCCAGCCAAGCGATCTCGAGCTGAAAAAGGCAAACAGTCTGAGGTCGCAGGAAGAAGGAATGAACCATAGGCCAAGGTGCAACCTACAGGCTTGCCAAGACGGATATACCTTAATGTTGCCCTCGACAACCTTTCTGAAATTATTGGGAATACTTCTAAGAGCTTGGACAAATAGGAGACGCGAGATGAGAGTTTATCTGGTTACACAGCTTGCCACGAGCTGCTAGTAGTTTTAAATATTTTTGCTTTTCCTGCTTCCTTGATTTAAATATTAACCTACTACTTTTCAGATTGTAAATGAAGTAGATGCAGGAGATTACGACCTTCAAGAAGGAACGAGAGAAATTTGAGAGTCGAAAGAAAAAGTTGAAAGACGAGCTCGCGTTCCTGACAATGGAGGCTGAGAAAGCTCGAAGGTAAGAGGAACTCTTTCAGACTAGGTTGAATAATGCTAAGGTGGCTAGACGGGAGGCTGAGGATGCACTTGCTCAAAATGAATGAGCACATACGACCGCGAGGTTACACTACAAAGTCAAGCTCTTCAAGAGAGAAAAAGAGTTGAATAAAGCCAAGAGCGATCTGGTGGAGGTTGTGCACCTGAGCTGAAGCTACTAAAAAAATGATAGAAGAGACCATGCAGCGAGCTGAGGCTGCTAAGAGAGAGGTCGTTTTTGTCAAGGAGGAGATTGCTAAAACTAAGGAGGAAATCGAGGTGTGAGTCACCAAAGCCAAGGAAAAGGTAGAATTAGAGATATCCGGTAACTTCCTCTACACCTTGTTGGTAGCTCATCCAGAGCTGGATTTCTCATGCTTTGGTGAAGAGGCAGTTGTAGAGGTGACAAGATACAAAGAGCAGGTCGCCCAATCCTCAGCTATTCCAAATGCAACCCCTCAGGATGCGGAGCTCCCAGATGCACCTTTACAAGATGAGCCAGCTCAGGTCGCAGTGCCTTCAGATGCAAACTCTCATGACTTAGCTCCCTAATAGCTTGAACCCCATTTTTTTTTTTATAAAAATTTGACTGTTATATGCACCTCGCTTCGCGAGGTCATTTGTAAGGATATTTGGACCTCATTTTGAAGTGTTATTATCATTGCTAAATTGACTTGCTTCAATGTTGTCTTACATCTTTACTATTTCTGCTTTCCTTTCTCTAAGTTTGCATTTCTTGCGAAATGACAAATAACATATTCAATATAAGTAAATGGTAATAAAACCTTATGCGAGCTCGTGAGGTCTCTAACTCCGATGCATCGTAGCTCACAAATTATATTTTCAAAAATTTGAGATACTATATTCGGTAGGTCGTAACCAAATAATACAGAGTGATAGATTACAAGCTATGTGCAGTAGGTCATAATCGATAACATAGAGCGATTAATTACAAGCTATGTAGTAGGTCGGAGCTCAATAACATAGCGTGATTAATTGCGAGCTATGTGCTAGGTCGGAGCTCCGTAACAGCGCAATTGATTGCAAGCTATGCAGTAGGTCGGAGCTCGATAACATAGTGCGATTGATTGCAAGTTGTGTTCAATAGATTGGAACCTTAGCTAACATAGCGCGATTCTTGCAAGCTATGTCCAATAGATTGGAACCTCAAGTAACATAGCGCGATTCTTGCAAGTTATATCTAGTAGTTTGGAGTTCGATCACATAGCATAATTGATTGCAAGCTATATAGTAGATCGGACCCGATAACATAGTACGATTGATTGCAAACTATGTCTAGTAGGTTGGAGCTTGATGACATAGCACAATTGTTTGAAAGCTATGTAGTAGATCGGACCTCGATAACATAGTGCGATTGTTTGCAAGCTATATAGTAGATTGGACCCGATAACATAGCGCGATTGATTGCAAGCTATGTCTAGTAGGTCGAAGCTTTATGACATAGTGCAATTGTTTGCAAACTATACAATAGATCGGACCCGATAACATAATGCTATTGATTGCAAGCTATGTCAAGTAGGTTGGAGCTAGATGACATAGCGCGATTGTTTGCAAGCTATGTAGTAGATCAGATCCGATAATATAACGCGATTAATTGCAAGCTATGTCAAGTAGGTCAGAGCTCGATGACATAACATGATTGTTTGCAAGCTATGTAGTAGATCGGAGCCGATAAAATAGGGCGATTGATTGCAAGCTATGTCCAGTAGGTCGGAGCTCGATGACGTAGCACGATTGTTTGGAAGCTATATAGTAGATCGGACCCGATAACATAGCGCGATTGATTGCAAGTTATGTCTAATAAGTTAGAGCTCGATGACATAGCACGATTGTTTGCAAGCTATGTAGTAGATCGGACCTGATAACATAATACAATTGATTGCAAGCTCTGTCTAGTAGGTCCGAGCTCGATAAGATAGTGCGATTGTTTGCAAGCTATGTAGTAGATCGGACCCAATAATATAGCGCGATTGATTGCAAGCTATGTTCAGTAGGTCGGAGCTTGATGACATAGCACGATTTTTTGTAAGTTATATAGTAGATTGGACTCGCTATGTAACATCTCGATTTTTTTTTTATTTCCATACGATTCGTACTCATTAATTTAATATTTAAATTCGATAAGTGGGATTGAATTCGAAATTGAGTGAATTAGTCCAATATTAATATATTTCATTCGTTATTTCGGGAATTTAATAAATTTCAGAGATATTTTTCTCAATAACGGTTTTAAGTAGAGATTTAATGGGAACGATAGAAAAATGCTATTAGATAATGAAGTGAGTGCAATTGGAATTGCATTGCATGAGATTTATTAGGGGAACCAATGAGACTTTTTTAAAAATCTAAATGGAATTTAAATTAAATTATTATTTTTTTATTTTTAACAAAAAGATAAAATTATGGATAAGTGTGGGATAGTGGGTGGAAGTATGAGTTGTTAATAGGATCAGATGGGAAGTTGCCAAGTGTTATGTGGAGGTAAAAATGTAAATAAAAGAAAGTTGGGGTCAAGGCATAAATAGAGGAAATTAGATAGTATAAATAGGTGAATTGATTTGAAAAATCTTCATTTTCTTCTTCTTGTTGCCGACATCATTTCTTCTTCTCCTTTTTGTCGTCTCTTCTTCTTTTTTTCTTCAACTTTTAACCCATAAATCTATTCCAAATCATGTCATTCTCATTCTCTACCAACCTAAACCCTTGATTTCATTGAAAACCCATCAAAACTCCAAGTTGATTTTTGCTAGAAAATGGTGTAATTCAAGGTATGTTGTCTTGAGTCTTCGATTTTGTGTAGATAAGAGTTCGAGCATCTCATGAGCATGTACACAAAGTTAGTTTTCCATTTGGAGTTGTTTATTTTGATTTTTATGTTGAATTTTGCTCTTTTGAAATCTTAGGTGAGCGTTTGGGGCGTGTAGCCTTAAAGGAGGCTAAGGAGAAGTAAAAATCTCTCCTTGGAAGTGTGAGGAAGCTCAGAAGCAAGCTTACGAGGTAGATGTACACATATTTGAAAAAATTATGTTTATTAATTTACAATCAATTAAATTCTTTAGAAATTTAGTTAATTTATTTCTTTGAGGTATTAAATGACTTTGAATATTAATTGAGTGTCAATTGTATGCCATTGAATGAGTTTATTTGATGAAAAACGATTTCGAAAATAATTTCAAAAATAAACCCCCATATGGTCGAATTTGGAGGGTAGCATGCTCGATGGGTATTTTTGTCATTTTATGCATATTTATGTATTACTCCAATGATGTTTGAGTGGTTGGTTTGATGACAAGTAAAGTGAAACAAAAATTTTAAAATTTAACACCGCTTGGCCGAATTCTAGTCCTAGGCTAAATCAGGGGTATTTTCATCTTTTTGCACTCATTTTTGTGTTAGTTATGTGATGTTTTGGTAGTACGTGTAATGGATTAGAAATTGGAAATGAAAAAAATTTTAGAATTTTCTTTTTCGGGGTTAAATTAAAGCATGAGAAATACGACAAATGTTTTATAAAGAGATTATGTGAAAACTAGTGGCAAAATAATCATTTAAAACGACCATACATGATGTCTTGAAGAAATTTGAAGAATAGATTTAAATATGTATTAAAAAGTTTACGCGATTAAAGTTATATTTAAAAAGTGAAAATTTCGTAATTATGAAAAGTTAAAGGGCCCGTGTAAAACTAGTCACTGGTAGGTGGGGATTGGTAGTTAGCTAGCCAGTATGGTGATTATTAGCAGTACTGCACCGTTATGATTGTTCACAGACGTTGTATGACGGACTTTGAGAGGTACTGAGTGTCCGGTCCCGAAACAGAAACAGATTATGAATTTCGACTTGACAGGTAGTCACCGAGTGTTCAATACCGGGGTCGGTGTTGATTCTGGTGGGTAGCCACCGAGTGGTCAATCCCAGGAGACCCGTTATCGATTCATGGTATCGTGTTAGATTTTACAAAGGACTCTAAGAATTGTAAAAAGGGCAATTTTATCATTATGTGTGAAAATTGAATTTGAAAAGGGTAAGCTCGTAAAAGTGTTTGATAATAGAGTTTTGAAAAGTTTATGTTTTATTGAGAGAGTGAATTTTCTCTCTTGTTTTTCATGAATATGTGATCTTATTAAGCTTTGTTTGTGACGATCAAATTATGATTTATCTCCCACCTTCTCATATATGTCTTGGGAGTGGCATCAATATCTTTATTTTATAATTTTGGTTCTTGATTGAGTTCTAATCATTTGGTGAACGTTCTTTACAACTTTGGTTCTTAATTGACATATAATCAATGTGTCAAAATTCATTTTTATGAACCTATTTTAATCTTTCTTGGGGTTATGTTTCAATTTGGTTATGGGTGTCGTATCGTTATATACGGGGTTCGCATCAGCTAGATATTAAGCAGTTTTGACCATGGTTGACCAATGATTGGAGAGCTGTAGCTACAAGCATAAAACTCGTTTTTACAAGCTGGACGACCCGAGGTCAGCGAGCTGAGAGCTCGTTTCTACGAGCTTTGCGTTTGATAGGCCAGATATTTAATATGTTGGGCTTTTAACGAGTTGAGCCTTCGTTTATTGGGCCAATTTACTTTATCGGTTTTGAGTTTTTACCAGTTTATTTTTGTAGTTCCAAAAATATTCACAACAAATATACTCGCATCTACTTTTACGGTCACCAACTAATGTGCCTTGTTTCTTTTTATAAAAAAGATATCACCCTTGTTAGAGTCAATCATTTGTGCACTTTCAAGAAAATTATAAATGTACTATTCATGAGAAATCGAGAATCTTCATAAAATATTAAATAAAAATTTTATGTTTTTTACGGGAAAAGAAACACACAACGAACTCTATAATTTTGATTTAATAATAGAAAATGCTTAATCAATTTAACAGTATTTCGATTTGAGCCAATATTATAGTGAAAAAAGAAAATCTAAAATTTTTGTATAATTTTGTATATCCTCTTGTGAAAGAGAGAGTAAAAATATTATTATTATCTATGTACTTACTCCATATTTTAATTAAGCAGGACAACTAATCCAATCTAGCATGTTGATTCTTGTTGTAAATTATGTACAAACCAAATCACCCACCAAAACTTCTCACAATATTTGGACATATAAAAATGTTGGCATGCGCCACGGCGCCATCCTCAGTTTCAAAATAGATCTATATTCTATCATTTTATTAATAATTTATCTTTAAAGCTTAAATTGCTTTGATGTCACCAAATCACTAATATTTTAATAGATATATTAATACACTTTAACCTGGATAATAAGTGATAATAAGTAAATTTAAGTGATTTTATTATTGACGCGGACCATCTTTCAATTTCTACGACTAGCTAATTTCTTTTAGAGAAATTATGAAAATAACTTCTTTTTTTTTTTTTTTTTTAAATTGAAGTTTAAAAGTAACTATTTCTTAAGATTTCATATTTTTACCGAGTGTATTTTTATCCAAAAATAGTTGTTATTGCAAGATTTTGAAAAAATGATTAATGTTCAAACTTGAACCTAAAACAATGGTCATTAATTAAAAAAAATATCCTTTGTTTAGAGAAAAATGTATAATGGGTTAAATTGTTAAAAAAAAAAAGAGGTCATATGTGCATATAATTAGTGTTAATGAATCAACAATCAGAACAATGACAAATAGAGAATGAAAGTAAACACTAAAGCAGAATAATTTTATTATAAAAATGATTTATACTACAATGAAACAATTACTAATAAAACAAAATAAAAATAATAATAATTAAAACACAGGAAACAAAAAAGTATCAGGATAATGAAATTAAAATACAAGATAATATAGTCTTGCATAATTGCAATGACCTTAAGACAATAATTGCCCTCTACTCTGGTGCTTATAGAATTTTAAGCAACTACCTCCTATAATCCTCTGTTAAGTTCAGAAACCAAAAATTGGATATTCTGAATTCTAAAAAATTTCAATGTGTTTATCAGTTTTGTACTGAATGCGTAAAAATAAAAAATTCTCTTCAAACGACAAAAATGATTTGTTATTTATAAATGTTGAATAAGTGTCTATGAACATATATAACTCTACAAATTAGATACCTATGAACAGATATAACTTTACAGAATGGATACCTATGAATTGACAAACACATTTTTAGTTCAAATTCAAATTTTAAGAATTAAATTTTAAATTAAATTAATCTTTTACTCAAACAACAAAATTTTACAACAATTAGTTCATAATTTCAAGGATGATATTTACTTGAAAAAAAAATTATTATATAGCATATAAATGCAAGTAATTAAGATTATAACTAAATCAAAATGGAAAATATATGCATGATTAAATTAAAGGTACATTATAGCATACACATGTGGTATGCATGCACTTGACAAAAAAACAAAAAAAAAAAAAAAAAGAAAGTGTGTTTGCATTTTAAAATGCATGCTTGTAATTAGGGGTGGACATCTTTAACCCAACCCGACCAACCCAACCCAACCCGATCACTTTTTGTCGGGTTGGGTTGGGTTATATCTTTAAAAAAATTGAGATGAGTTGGGTTGGGTTGGGTTCAAAAATTTTTAACCCAACCCAACCCAACCCGATAAATGTCTATCCCTAATTTTAAATCCAAGTTTTTTTTTTTTTTTTTAAAAAAAGCACATTTGCTAGAGATAAAGATTAAGAATAGTCTATATGGTGGATTAAATCTTTTATTTTTAATAATTGAATATTTACTTGTATTCATTTTATTTGTAAACAAATTGTTAAGACTATAAAAGTTACTAACTAAACTTTTTATGCCTTCGTAGTGGATTAAATCTAACCCGATCAACTTAACATAAATCAACCCGATTATTATTGAGTTGGGTTGGGTTGGGTTGAAAAATTTTTAACCCAACTCATGTTGGGTTGAGAGATTTTCAACCCAACCCAACTCGAACCCGAAAACGCCCACCCCTACTTGTAATTTATTATATGTAATTACAATTAAATATGTGTTATTACGATCAATAAATGTAATCATATTTACTAATTTATTGATTATGGTTACATTTACTGATTACAGTCATACATATTTAGTTGTAATTATATAAAATAAATTAAAATCATACATTTTAAAATGTAGTCACGCTCATTTTTTGTCAGGTATATGTATACCTTAAATATACTCAAGAGCCTCTAAATTAAGAAGTTGCACCACTATCTAATATAATTTGACAATAAAATACGCTCGTCCAATTTAGTAATGTCTCTGCTTTCGAGTTATTTTCACTATAAATGATATTTAAAAAGAATTAAAAAGTCGCACCACAATCGATACTGTATTTAATATATTTTTTTTACTTAAATCGATCCCAGCCATGCATGCGAGCCTGAGATTTGTATATATACTTGTTTACAGCTAATTCTTCAATGGAGAATCTGCAACGTTGTTTGTCAACTGCCAGAGCATAACAACAATTCACCATCACAATTTGTTGAAACATTTTCTAATTATGTGTCCAAGCACTATTCACCATTACTTAAAAGTTAAAACCCACAAAGTGACAGCAGAATAGCTCTAAACAATTTTTTCCAGTTTGTTGACATTTTGACACGTGGCAGAAATCGAAGAATTTACAAGTCTACAAGTCAGCGCCATAGCCTTCAGATTTTGATCTTCACTGGAGATGATGGGTTTGATTCAACGGTTGTTTAAGAAAATCAAATTTGGCGACTTTATATTAACTAAGCTGTTTTGAAAATTAAATTAAGCTGAAAATGATAGGTGAGACTTCTTTAAACACATCAAGCATAACAAATCTCACAATTAAGAGACTTCTTTAAATTATATATTTTTTTTAAGGAATTGTTCATTAAAATATATAACAGGGAGATGTACGATCAACTTTATTAAATTTTAGGTGTGGAGACAAATTAAATTCTTAAATTCAAACACAAAAGGCATTAAACAATTTATTAATGAATCAAAACCTATAAATTCATAAATTTAAAGAATTTTTTCAATGATTATTTAAAATCAACCAATTTCGCTGTTATTTACCTTGATCTTAACTTAACAAATTAATAACTGTAAATGGAAAATTGAACCTTGGAATTCCATTTGCTTTGAAGTAAGGTTTTGTTTGAAAGTTTTGATGATTTGATCCTCTATTAATGTGAGTTTTCTCTTATTAAGAATTTAGATTGTAATATTCAGTAATTATTACTAATTTTCCATCCATTGTTTTTTTTTTTTTCTGTACCATAGATTTTAGCCCAAATGTTTTTTTAAAAAAATTTATACATACATACATACGAACATATATATATATATATATGCTAAAAACAAAAACAAAACAAAATAGATATTTTCCCAGTATTCCTAGTAAGGGAGAATCAAAATTCTATACATGTATATTGAAAAAAAAAAAAAGATATTTTCCCAATATTCCTAGTAAGAGAGAATAAAAATTCTATACATATATATTGACTCAAAAAATGAAAATCATATAGTGGTGTGTTTATATATATATTGTATATACCACATGATCTAAAAATATTTGACTTTCTCCATTCCAAAACACCATTGCATAAAATATCAAAGTTAGTTCTAAATTAGGTGAATTCAGGAGACAGAAATTAATAAAAAATATATATATTTTTCCTTTTTGGTGTTGAAAAGAGGGAAATAAACACAACTAATCAACTCACTATTAACCACTTATATGGTCCTACATGATTTTAATGTCAAAGGTTAGTTCTTATACCTTATCAAAATATGACAATTAAAATATTCAACGTTTTACTTAAAAAAAGAAAAATCAACGTTTTAAAAATAAATTTCCATTGGATTCCCATATATATATATATATATATATATAAAACATTATTTTGGAGTTTAGTTATGATCATGTAACACATTATAAGGATGTCAATATGGTTCAAGAAAGATAATATAAAACGACAATAATTGATTACTAAACTTTATAAAATGTAACGGTAATTATATTTATTAAGCAGCTTAAAAAAGAGAAAATATAACTAAACAAAACGTAGATGTGGACTTTATGTGGAGAATGAGAATCCCAATGTGCAGGTACCAGGGCTGCGGCCATTTTGGCTTCAAATTGGGATCCGTTTGTCATCCTATAGAGATTTCAAAGATTCCAAGAATTAACCAAAAGTCTTAAAAAATAAAACCATACTAAAAGTTTCCACATTGTTAGGATCTGAACAGCAGTTAGTCTAATAAAAATTCTTATTTTCTACACCGGCGACACCTTATCCCCACTTGACTTTCATGTTTTTTGGTGACCCAATTGTAGTTTTATTTTATTTTATTTATTTAATTTATCTTCATTAACTTGATTTGAAATAAGACTTAGGATACTAAGGTAAGAACCTTTTGTGCTTTGAAGAAATCAAGAAAGATTAAACATGAGTCACATGTCTCATGTATGAACATTTTGTCATAAACTTTTAATGATTTAGGGTACATGTAACGAATAATAATGATTATGTTAGTTTCAAGGGTTAAATGCTTGATTTTGATTGACAACAAATATTTATGAAGTTCTATCCAATTAATAAAGTTTCAAATATATTCAAAATATATTTGGCTAATCGGTGTATTTCTTATTGTATATTTAAGCCTCCAAATTTAATTCTTTGATGTCATTCTCAAGTGTTTTTCAAGTAAATAAATTTTGGAATTAAAGAGTGCTTGAATGCATTAGGAGGATTTTGGCATGAATACAAGTTGGAAACTAAGCTAAAAGACCATTCAAACAGATAGCCTTAGATGCGATCGCTGTTTGCTTCTAGCGAAAGCAAGTCGCAAGCGAGGAACCGAGTATATTGCAACTTGCGGTCGCTGGTTGTTTCCAACGACAAGAAGTTATGAGAAGAGACCAAATTGTATTGTCAAAATAGGTCGCTTGTGTTTCAAGTGATAAGAAGTTGCCATGTCGAAGCCGAGTGCATCGTAAGGAGCAATTGTGTTATGGGTATTTTCTGAACTGCCTAAATGAGCTGGTAAAGACTCAACGAAAATTACCCAATGAACCGGCCTAGCAAACAGAGACCCAACTGGTTAGCATAAGCTCGTTCATCAGCTCTCAACATGAGCTCATCCATCAGCTCTCAGTATGAGCTCGTCCATCAACCCCCAACATGAACTTGCTTATCAGCTCTCAGTATGAGGTAGCTTATCAGCTCTCAGTATGAGCTCGCTCATCAGCCTTCAACATGAGCTCGTTCATCAGCCCTCAACATAAGCTTGCTCATCAGTTCTCAGCATGAGCTCGCTCATAAGCTCATTAGCTCTCAGCATGAGCTCATCCATCAGCTCATTAACTCGTCCAAAACGAGCTCCAGCTCGTCAGGAGCAGACTTAGTACGTTACTTGGCGTACACGTTCAGGCTTTCTCAGAATGGTAGCAGCGCAAATTAAGGAATACACAACTACCGAATCAAGATCCGGATTTCACGAGATTTGACCCAACATTTAATGAGTGTCAGTATAGGAAAGTATAATTAAATAATTTTTTATTTGTATTGTAACTGTAGCACTACCTCCCTCTATAAATAGAGGTGAAAATTCATTGTACATGGGACTCTGAGCTCTCTCTCTCTCTTTCTCACCAGAAAAAAAAAAAAAAAAACCTTAAATAACAGTGACCGCCTCTCTACACCGGAGATGGCACCGTGGATGTAGGTCCATTCCACGTAAAACCTTGTCTATTCTTCATCCTCTTTGCCTCTCCTTACTCTTTTCTACTTGTTTTCAATTAATTTACAGTTCTGGGTTTCAAAGAACCCAATTGACCATTATTTTACATCAACAAGTTGCTAGTTGCTTCTAATGACCGTAACTAGCTATCAAAATAGGCATTCTTGTCTAAGAAAAGAAAACGAAGCTTTAAATGAGTGGGATTATAAATAGGTCACTTTGAGATGTAAGAAGGTAGTTTGAAAGGGCAAAGGATGGAGCTTTAGTGCTCCTCCAATCCTTGATTCTCACAATTTCTTTACCTGCACACACCCTCTAAAACACTGCAATCAACATCTTTCACCCATTTTCTGAAGAGAAAGCATTGTAAGAGAGGAGCAGAGGATACAAAAGGTTCAAACTCAAAATAGAGGAGCTTTATGGATTCAAACCCAAAGAGTGCCCAAAGAGGTTCATGGATTGTATTTTTTACTCTTTCTTTTATGTCTGTAATATCTCCATTTGTTTTGTAAATATTATGTATATACATTGTGTTAGGATGATGATGGTTAATTATTGAATGAAATAGATTTGATTGTTGTTTGCTTGAGGATTGTTTGTGTACGTTGAGTAGGTGTTTTGTGCTTAATACTTATATGTGATTAGCCACCATAAACATGATTTGAGATCGTACCTAGAGATTGGGAAGAATGCCCACAATATGCTCGATAAAATGTTTGCTTTAGGTTTAAAAGAGGAAAATAGGTCACTTGTGTGCCAGATAAGTAGACTAATGACTACTTTCACAATCAGAAAATAATACTCTTAAAAAAAGAGAATACTACCATATCTTGTGTTTTAATATAATGAATATGAGATTAAAATCTTTGACCTCTTAGGATAAAAAGGGTACCCAACTATTGCTACTAAATAGGTGATGTGTCTAATTTTAATACTTCTTAGATGTTAAAATTAGATTATATACATACATACATACATACATACATATAACTTCTATGGTTAATATTTTCTAACTTAAAACAAGTAATTTATACAATTTAAATAGCTATGTTGGTACTTATAAGTAGGGTGACTTAGGGGTCGTTTGTTTTTATTACATTTCACTTAATAGGTTTGAATTGCATTTATTAAGTGATTTTTATTTCTTTTTTCTTTTTAAGTGGTAAAATCATTTAAAACTATCTACAAATCACTAAAAAAAAAAAAAAAAAAAAACTTACAATTTCTAGCTTTTAATTGAATGTCAAATCATTTAATGATTTTTTTAAATATATTATTCTAAATCTATTATTCTCAAAATAACATATTTTTAAATTTATCCTAATTTTATATAATACCAATTCATTAAATGTAATTAATGAAATATTGTACTGGTTAAAATATATATTATTTTACAATTTCAACTTTTGTTACTATAGTAATTCAATTTAAAAATATGTTGTTCATTTCATTTAAATATATAAATTCAGTTTACTTTACTATAATAATTTATTTATGTATATATAATTTTCGAAAAAAATACTTTATCATAATAATTAATCATATTTTAATTATGAATAAAAATATTAATAATATATATAAATGTGTTTTAGTATTTGTTAAATAATTTATTATAATTGTTTTTATTATATTAAATGAAATTACGTAATAACTAGCAACAAAAGATTATAAATGTCAAATTACTAGTTTTATGATAATTTTAATTTTAAAAAACAAATAAGATTACCACACATTCAGAGGTAAAAAAAAAAAAAAAAAAAAAAACAAATATATTATTCAGATTTCAAGTTTTAGTCACTATTTGGTTTTTAATTTTCAAAAGTATTGTTCAATTTTCAAATAAAAAACAAATGACCGTGTTTAGCCACCTTAACCGGCTACTCCAAAACTACTAAAATCTCATTATTGCTGGTCTTAGTAGTATTCTGACCTTAAAAATGTGTTTGGAAAAAAAAAAAAAAAAACTATATTGGCTTCTTTTAAGAGGATTTTAATAGAAAGTGACTGATTTGAATGGAAAACTATATAAACAATTCTTTTATTTGTTGATCTCTTATATTTTTCGTCTAAGTCAATCAAGCGTAGTTTGAATAACTACAAGTGAAATCTCTCCCTTCACTTAATTTTTTTATGGGACGGAAATGGCTTCTGCCTCACAAAGATAGAGAGCGAGGTTGATGTGCCAAATTTCATTGATTTCGAGCATACAATTCAATTGATTACATGTTGCAACAAGGAAAAGCATCAAACTGAACGTGAGCCTGTTGCCCCATGACGCAATCAATGGTTATTTTCAATAGTTACACACAACGATCATTCTCGAACTGGTGGACCCATTTGTTTTCTGTGGGCCAATAGTGGGCCTCAAATGTTTTCGCATTGTACCTGATTGGGCCTTCATACATCAATTTGTTCTAGCCAGAGACCCTAATGCATATCTTATAGACTTGGCCCATGTTCGGGCTTAACTCTGAAGGGGTGGATGTTCATTTTAATAAAGATGTTGATAGTACTTAAAAAACCGTAGGCAGTATTTCAGAAAAATATTCAAGTATACATTTCAATCAAATATTGTAAAATACATTGAAAAATGAAATTAACAGCCCACTTGAGTTACCCATCAATCTATATATATATATATATATATATATAAGTATAAAATTTTTCTTAATATTCATATATATTATTTTTCTCAATATTTACATATACATCCAATAAAATTTAATTATATAAGAATTTAATACATATGACATTACTTCTATCTTTATGTTGTACACAAAATCAAGAGAGTAGATTCTTTTTATTCTTTTTATGTTCTTTATTTTGAAATATTTTTTTGTTCTTGTTTCACGCCAAGTAAAGCAAGTTTGGTGTTGTTATGGGTGTTTTTCGGATCACCTAAATGGGCTAGCAAAAGCCCGTAAAGTTAATGGCTTAAGCCACTGAGACCAATAAGTAGGGTCCAAAATGGAAGCACGTCCGAACCTGACGAATTAAAGTCCGTTTAAGTAGATCGCAAGGTGAAGAATGCTGAACTGGCAGCGAAGTCAAGATCGCTCTACGGGCATTTCTATTGTAACGATGTGGAGTCTGCTCTATCCGTACGAAGTCAAGATTGCTTACCGCGCAGTTTCAGTCCGTTTTCGACTCAGTTCGCTCAGTGCCAGCTCAGAACAGCAAGATGGCGTATCTTGCACGATAAGCAAGGTTATCTCACCAAACCAACATGGGTTAGCATCCAGCCCACGCGTTGACAGAATTGACCTGACAAAAGTCAGAGGCATTAAATGCATTCCAGGAGCATTAATTGGATTAGATTATGACATTTTGTCTGATTATTCTCTTTGTAGCTCCTTCTTCTCTATAAATAGAAGGAGACATTTATTGTAAAAGAGGGCGAAACACTTTGAGAGAAAATATTACTTCCACTCTGTAGAAATAAGAGAGACAGTGAACGTAGGCAGTTAAAAAGGGCCGAACCATTTTAAAAGCTTGGTGTTGATTTTGTTCTTCTTCGTTATCTCTTCTCTTTTGCTATTATTTAGGTTTCCTGTTGTAAATCTTCTTACGTTGCGGCATTGGGCTCAAGAATCTGGTTGATTGGTTTCCCACGTCAACATTTTGGCGCTAGAAGGAGGGCCCAACTGCAATCGGAGGTCTGTCTTCGCCATGGCAAAAGGAAGAAATACAAGGAATTCTAAGATACCAAACGAGAGAACTGAGGATACGGAATTGCGACGTCGCGCTCAGGTAACGGAAACAGGTACGGGACCTTCTAATGCAGGTGGAGATATTGTACATGCTCTGGCCTGGCATCAGGAGATGTTAGAGACCACAATAGCGTAGATAGTGGACACCCTAAGGACGTTGACGCGAGGTCGTGATCAGAATGTTCCGAGAACGACAGTAGTCCCACCGCCAAGAGCGGAGGTCGCAAGGGAAGTACCTATCCTAGAAGGATCCATCCACTCATCAAACAGATGGCCAGAAGCACGGAGTCAACGACCTCGAGAAAACGGAGATGCGGCTCAATCTTCGGGGTTAAGAGTAAGGATTAGCCAAAACGGACATAGACGAGTTGAAGTAAGCAACGGGCATCCACGAGATTCAGTCCGGAGAAATGAAAACGAGCTGCGACGAAGACAGGAAGGTCCACGCAAGAGGGATGAGAATTATGAATTAAGCCAAAGGAGCGGAAGATCTCCTGCAAGACAACGTGGAGCCTGAGATCCCATAATTGAGCAACTCCTGGAAAGAATGCAGTAGTTAGAGGCGTGGCCTGGGACTCAGAAAACGGGGAGACGAAGTGAAGACAAGAGTCATTTCACAGTGGAAATAGAACAAGAGCCACTCCTTATCAGGTTCAAAATTCCAAGCATTCCGCAGTACAATGGAGATTCGGACCCATACGACCACTTGGATGCCTTTAACGTTCAGATGAACCTGCAAACTTCCAGTTCGCTGGTGAAGTGCCGCGTTTTCCCAGTGACGTTCGGGGACATTCCTTTAGCCTGGCTAGAAACCTCCCACCTCGCAGCATTAACAACTGGGAGGAATGTCAGCAGAAGTTTCTCGATCAATATAAGGCCCTAAAAAAGCAGCTCGCACCGGCCTGCCACCTCGCTACGATTTTTCAACGCTCAGGAGAATCGTTGAAGGATTACATTAGTAGATTCAGAAGCGAAATCAACAATGTGGAAAGCCTGTCTGATGAGGGGATCCTAACTGCAATATCGGCTGGGCTTCGAAAGGATGGAAAACTTTATGAGAGCATCTATAAATCACCTGTGAAAAACTTAAGTGAATTCTATGAGCGAGCTAATAGGGAGATCAGATGGGAAGACTCTTTTTGCTCGAGGAGGGCTAGTCACCCGAAAGGCGAGGCGAGTAGTTCCCATCAAGGCAAGAAGAGGGACCAGGGCGGCGGCAGTGAAGACAGAAGGAATCGGTCTAACAATCAGGTAGCAAAGCAGGTTAAGAAGGAATCTAGAAGAAATCGTTCTCCACCTCGAAGTCGCTACCATCACTACAGCACTTTGTCAGATAGGCAGGACCGAATCTTCCAGATCGAGAAACATAGAGTGAACTTCGGAAGACCAAGCTTCACCGGCCTCCCCGGCAAGTTCAAAAATCCCCACAAATATTGTGCCTATCATCGAGAAAAGGGGCATAATATTTCCGACTGCTGGGACCTCAAGGATGCCATCGAAGACTTGATAAGGAACGACCGCCTGAAGGAGTATGTAGTGCAGCCCGCCTGTGATAAGTCCCAAAACCAGTATCCTCGGTAGAACCAGTAGCTAGCGTAGCAGAATCAGCAAGACCAGGAGTAAGAGGCTAACCTGACAGTAAAAACCATCTTCACCATCCATGGCGGTCCTCATATCGCTAGAACCTCCAACAAATCCCATGAGCAATATGTACAGGAAGCCAATCACGTCCTAATAGCGGGGCGAAGTGATCAAGAGGGGCCAGCAAAAAAGGCCAGAACGACTTCGGAAGGTATCGTTTTCACCAAGGAGGACGTAAGCGAAGTGCGTTGGCCTCACAATGACGCCCTCGGTATCAAGGCAAGAATTATCAACGCTGAGGTTTTGAGGATTATGATGGACACGGGGAGTTCGGTCAACGTCATGTACAAAAACTGTTACGATCAGCTAGGGTTGGGAGTCAGCCAGTTGAGGCCATCCCCAGAACCTCTCTACGACTTTACCGGAGATGCCGTCATCCTCCTGGGTCAAGTCAGACTTCCATTTTCTCATAATTGATGGCCCGTCCGCATATAACGTCGTCCTGGGAAGACCTGTGATGAATGATCTAGACATGGTCGTATGAACTAGAGTTCTGATTATCAGATTTCCCACGCCGAGCGGAGTAGGGTTCGTGCGAGGAGAGCAGAATACGGTGAGACGCTGTTATGAGAAGGTTGTAAAAATAGGGATGACATATAAAAGAATTAACCTGGTGTCTGGGGGAAAGCCATACGAAGTCAGCGAAAGTGGAATCAGTCATGATCTTGATCCTCGCGAGGTGGACGTGGATATGGCATCAGGGCCGGTCGACGAGCTTGAGTCTATTCGAGTCAGTGAGAAGGACCCTGGAAGATGTTTGAGTTTGGGGCGATGCCTAGCACCAGAAATAAAGGGTCAGCTCGTTGATTTCTTAAAAGCAAACTTGGATGTCTTCGCATGGAGTCACGAGGACATGGTCGGAATCGACCCGAAGGTTATGTCGCACAAGCTAAACATTGACCCCAGCTGTAGACTAGTTCGTCAGAAGCGAAGACCCATGACCAAAGAGCGATCTGAAGCATCAAAGAAGAGGTAAACAAGCTGTTGGCTAATGGCTTCATCAGAGCAGTCCAATACACGGTTTGGCTCGCTAATCCAGTGCTCATGAAGAAGAAAAATGGAAAGTGGAGGACGTGTATCGACTTCACAAACCTCAACAAAGTATGCCCGAAAGATAGTTTCACCCTTCCTAGGATTGATCAATTGGTAGATGCGACTGCAGGTCATCAGCTCCTGAGCTTCATGGACGCATATTCAGGGTACAATCAGATCCTCATGAGCCCGCAGGACGAAGAGCACACGTCGTTCATCACAGATCGGGGGCTCTATTGTTACAAGGTTATGCCCTTCGGACTCAAGAACGCCGGAGCGACGTATCAGAGGCTTGTCAACAAAATGTTTGAAGAGCAGATCGGTAAGACAATGGAGGTATATGTAGACGACATGATGGTTAAGTTGAGGCGAGCGGAGTCCCACGTAGATGATCTGGCAGAAATATTTTAGGTCCTGAGGAACTACCAGATGAAGTTGAATCCGCTGAAGTGTGCATTCGAGGTGGCATCCAGAAAATTTTTAGGCTTTATGGTGAACGACAGGGGTATTGAGGCCAATCCGAAAAAGATTCAAGCTCTGATCGGCATGAAATCGCCTAACAAAATAAAAGAAGTCCAAAGCCTCACGGGTCAGGTCGCAGCATTGAACAGATTCATCTCAAAAGCAACAGACAAGTGTATCCCCTTTTTCGAAGTACTTAAGAAGATGAAGAACTTCGAGTGGATTGAACAGTGCGAGCAGGCATTCTAGCAGTTGAAAGAATATATGGGCCGTGCTTCACTCTTATCGAAGCCCGTGGATGGAGAGAAGCTCATCCTGTACCTGGGGGTGTTCGAGCACGCTCTCAACGCAGCTTTAGTACGGGAAGAAGGCAGAACACAGCTTCCAGTGTATTATGTAAGCAAGAGGATGTCCAACGCGGAAACGAGATACTCGCCAATAGAAAAACTTGCTGATTACTTGGTGACGACCTCGAGAAAGCTTCGCCCCTATTTTCAGGCTCACAAAATCGAAGTCCCAACTCAATATCCCTTAAAACAGATTTTTCAGACATCAGATACCTCGGGTCGGCTACTGAAATGGGCAGTTGAGCTGGCGCAGTTTGACATCGAATACGTTCCCAGACCTGTAATCGCAGAATTCACGGGGTCCGTGGAAGAAGGGGTTGAACCTTCAAAAAAATCGATGTGGGAATTGCATGTTGATGGTTCTTCAAGCGAGCTGAGAGCTGGAGCAGGTATACTACTGATTAGTCCAGAAGGGCACAAGATCTTTTACTCATTGAAGTTCGGGTTTCACGCAACCAACAACGAGGCTAAGTACGAAGCGTTTATAGCCGGACTGAAGCTCGCTCGAGAAATGCGAGCAGATCAGGTAAAAATTTTTAGTGATTTTCATCTTGTTGTATGCCAGGTAAAAGGGAAATATCAGACGAAAGGGCCTAAAATGGCTGCGTACCTCGCTTTGCTCAAATCATTTCAAAAGTATGAGGTCACTAGAATCCCACGAGCTCAAAACACGTATACCGATGCCTTAGCCCGCCTGGCAACTACCCAAGCAACAGAAGACTTAAAGCCCATACCGGTCGAGCTCTTACCAGCACCAAGCATCCAGAAAGGAGAATCGATGATGACCTTAATAGTAGCAGAAGATTCGTGGATGAAACCGTTGACTGAATACCTACAGAGTGGAAAACTCCCCGAAGACAAGAATGAAGCTCGCCAGCTGAAGGCGCGATCTGTGTGCTACTGCATTTATGACGACATACTGTACAAAAGGGGATTTTCAGCCCCACTTTTGCGATATATAGACGGGGCGGACTGTGAGAAGGTATTAAACGACATGTACTCGAGCCATTACAAAAATCATTCTGGGGGACTCGCTCTGGCTCAACGAGCGTTAAGGCAAGGATTCTATTGGCCTACAATGAAGAAGGATGCCATTGCCTTGGTAAGAAAATGTGATAAATGTCAAAGGTTCGCAAAGGTACCCCGAGCTCCTCTAGCACTCTTACAGCAAATAGTGAGCCCATGGCCCTTCGCGATCTGGGGAATGGACCTAATTGGGCCTCTGCCAACAGCCCGAGGAAATTGCAAGCACACTGTGGTCGTTGTGGATTACTTCACCAAATGGGCAGAAGCGAAGGAACTAGCCAAAACCTCCACTACGAAGATTATTAAGCTTATGTGGAATAACATTATTTGTAGGTTCGGAGTGCCACAGCAGATGAGAACAGATAATGAGACTCAATTCAGTATGGATCAATTCCTCAGTTTCTGCAGCGACCTCGGGATCACAAAAATTTTTTCAGCAATAGACCATCCTCAGGCCAATGGTCAAGTCAAAGCAGTAAATAAGATTATAAAGCAAATCCTGAAGACAAAACTAGAGGCCAGAAAAGGAGAATGGGTGGACGAGCTCCCAAAAATATTGTGGGCTTACCGAACTACAGCTCGCAGCACGACGCAGGAAACGCCTTTCTCAATGGTTTATGGTTGCGAAGCCATGATCCCGATAGAATTCGAAGTGACAACGCACCGAAGAGCCACATTCAACACTGAAGATAATCATCTGCTTCTCGCCTCCAATCTTGACCTCGTCGACGAAGTGCGAGATGAAGCTCAATTGAAATTGACAGTCTATCAACAGCGAGTTGCCAGGTATTATAACAAGAAAGTCCATACCCGTCGTTATGAAGTTGGAAATCTGGTACTACGGCTAATCCTACCTACAGCACGAAATCCTGGAGAAAGCACCTTGGGGCCAAATTGGGAAGGTCCTTACGTCGTAAGGGAAAATCTGGGAAATGTGGCCTACCACCTGAGCAGCATGGATGGAGCTGAAGTCCCAAGGGCATGGAACGCTAAGAAGCTCTGACCATACTTCATGTAATTTACCTAGTCTGGATCATCTGTCTCAAGTGTAACAATCTTTTGGTGCTTTGCCCATATATATAAATATATTCAAGCAGATTTGCTTCACTTCTCAAAAAATATTTATCTCCGCTTTCATCTTGCTTGCATTGGTCATCCATTTCAACTAAGTTCTGGAAGGAACCATCGTATCCTGTGAGCTCGCAACGCTCTGGACGGAGCGATGGTCTCCTGTGAACTCCTCGACTAAGTTCTGGAAGGAACCATCGCATCCTGTAAGCTCGCAATGCTCTGAATGGAGCGATGATCTCCTGTGAACTCCTCGACTAAGTTTTGGAAGGAACCATCTAGTTCTGTGAGCTCCCAAAGCTCTAGACGGAGCGATGGTCTCCTGAGAACTCCTCGACTAAGTTCTGGAAGGAACCATCGTGTCCTGTGAGCTCACAAAGCTCTGGACGGAGCGATGGTCTCCTGTGAACTCCTTAACTAAGTTCTGGAAGGAACCATCGCATCCTGTGAGTTCGCAAAGCTCTGGACGGAGCGATGGTCTCCTGTGAACTCCTAAAACATTGCACAGGGATCACGTTATTGAGCGGAATCACGACTTTAAGATCGCTATTTTATTATCGTTATAAGTTAAAGCAACTCAATAATTTTCTGAAAGTCACATGAACCAGAAAAACTGAAAATTAGAAAACATAAATCCTCCATAGAAGTCAGAATGTTACAAATAAAAACCTCAAAAAGAGGAAAGTTGACAAAATATAAATAGGTTTATACAAAGCAAAAGGCCTACACACCTTGGCCTGAGGGATCTTGAGGGTCTTGGGGGGTTGAGCTTGAGGGCTCCTGGTCACCCACGCCCTCTTACGGAATGTTCTCCGCGACTATAGGGGAAACCTCCTAAGATTGGGTTTGATCTCCTGCCTTGGCAGTTCGGGCGTCTTCAGCATAAAATTCCACGTCCTTAACTGCCTCTTCGCCAAAGATAGAATAATTTATCTTAGGATGGTTCAGCCAAAGGGTGTATATGATATTCTGTTCTGTATCTACCCTTATCTGCTCGGCACAAGCTTCAGCAGCAGTTAACACCTCTTTGAGCTTGGCAATCTCCTGGTCAGCCTCGGCGGACTTCTGTTCATGCTGCTTTGTCGTGGTCTCCAGCTCCCTCTCCCGATCATCCAAAAGAGTCTTAGCAGTTTCGAGTTGAGAGTACAGACTGGAGGAAATGGTCTCATGCATACTTTGCTCCTTGGCCATAGCAGTTTCCGCCTCGAATCGAGCGACCTCAGCAACGTTAAGCCTAGACCGAAGATCCGGAGCTTCACTTTTCGCTACGACGAGCTCATTATCACGCTTCGTTAAAGCCTCCTCAAGCTTTTTGTTAGCGACCTTGAGCTCATCTTCCTGCTCCTCCTTCGTCAGTCCTTCCTCCAGTGCCTTCGCCAGAGCCATGACAGCCTATATAACAAGAAAAATTATAAGAACGAGGTCAAGAACGAAGCGAAAAACGGGAAGGGAGGATTCGACCTTGACTGATTGACGAGCTGCCCAAGAAAGTAAGTTCACCCCGTGATAAGACTGCTGGTCCAGATATCTAGCTGACTTGTCCAGAAGAGTAAGGACCTGCTCAGACAGGAGATCGAAGTACAATGCCCCAGGAATGCCTCCTAGAGGATCTTCTGCAGTAACCTCGAGGGGAGGATCCCGAGCTGTGGATACAACTTGCTTCCCCTTCTCCTTCAAAGTTTTCTTGACAAGAGGGGGCTTGCTAGAAGAATCGTGCTATTTCCTTTTCGTCCCTTGACGAGCTGCAGCTTCTCTTTCCCCGCAGCCACAGTTTCCTTAACCATAAGAACCTTCTGACGAGCCGTAGGACGCATAGTTTGTGTAACGCCTACTGGAGGGACCTCGAAAATTGATGACTCCGCTGTGCTAGTAGCATGGGCACTTTCTTTTGCCGTCGCCTAAGACAAGCTCGGAGCAACCGACGACGTTGCAGAGGGATCTCCGGACTGGCGACTCCTTCTCATTGGAGGGACAACTACTTTCAAAGGCGCCATCTCAGCAGCTCCTTTCGATGTGGCTCTAACCTCGGCACTGCTAGGTGAAGGAGACGATCCTGACGAACTCGAGCTTGACGCGATGTCAGCTTCGTCAAATGCAGATCTTACGGGTCGATCGATTCGAGACCCTATATGCTTAGAACGGATCAAACTATCTCCAGGGCAGGGAGCGAGCTAGTAATGATGAAGAAGCTCGACTGTCAGTTTGACATCGTCCTCGAAAGACTTCTAGGCGAACAAAACCTCAAGATCTGCAGTCTCCCCTTGAGTTAAGTCAAACGGTCTTGCGCTTAGATCTGCAAAAGAAGGCATAAAACAAGTCAGATTTGGTTACGCGACCCGCCCGATGGTAAGCAAGTTAGGACGCCACTTTACCTGGTTCAGCCCGAAAGCTGAAGTTCTCGAGATTTACTAGAGAGGGGCAGGACGCGAAGAACCGTTTCACTTTGTAACTTCCTACGTTGGACTTGTCTTTGGCCTCGCTCTTTGGCAGGACATCTCTATATACAGATGACGTTCGGGGAGAAACGTAGTAATATCCATCTCGTGGACACCCCTTACCAATGGCTTTGAAGGTGTACAAATGTTTAATGATCCTAGGAAAAGGAAGGGGAAGGCCATATTTCCTAAAAAATATAGCCAACGAAGACAACTGAGTGTATGAGTTGGGAGTCAGTTGAAACGGAGCGAGCCCCAAATCGTTGAGAAGCTCGACCAAGTAGGAAGGAACTAAAAATCTTAACCCAGCTTTTAGGTGCTGTATGCTGACGGCCATGAAGCCCTTGGGAGGGATAACGACGTGATCCCGTGGGGAAGGTTCCGCGAGGCGATAGTCCCTAGGGAAGTGATACTCCAGACCTAATCCAACGAGATTCGGGTATGACAACTGTGAGGGATAGTGTTTGAATAGGTCATGACCCCTCCTGACCGCTGCGGACTCAGGATCTTCAGCCTCTATAGGCTGGTCCCCTTCAGGGTTGGTCCGAGTTGCGAACCTCTCAGCGGATTCTCCACTCTGTAAGGACGCTTGAGATGTCTCCCTTACTTGCTCCTCGGAGCTGGAAGAATCGTCCTCTCCTATTATGTGCGTTTGGCGTCTGTGACCTGAAGACATCTACAAACGAAAATGAGCAGTTAGGCTGCAGTACGCAGACCATGCTTACAAAAGCTAAAGCTCCAAATCTGCTAATGGCTATTTCCTGGTCATCAGGTCATAAACGCCACACAAGGTTGCTACCCTAACGACCTCAAAATGTACCTTCTGTTCCTTATTCGCGATCTCAAGACCGCTTAGACTTACCAATAGCAAATTAAATGGCTTAACAACAATCTAACGGATCAAACCGGTGGAATATGGAAAGACGCAAACATTCAAACATTCAAGCAGAAAACCAAGCAGCATTTAAAAGAATGAAGGCACCAGAAAATGACAGCCAGAAAATCACTGGACAAAGCAACAAATCACTAAAGAAAGAAAAAGCAACAGATATGAACTCACCGTTGATCGAAGTTGGAAAAAGTGCCTGAGTTGTGCGCACTGAAAAACTAAAGCCCAGAACTTGGTGGCAGACGGAAGGGAAAGAGACGAAGAAGAAAACTGATTGAAGCGTGAGAATGACAAGCAGAAAGTGAAAATGCAAGATTTTCACCTTATATATGGGCTTGAAGTCGCGTCCCCGACCGTTAGATTTGGTGGCTTACCAATCGCCTCGAATCTAACGGTGCAACGCGATCCTCGGGACATGGCCAATAGGCGCCTTCAATTAAAGAGACGTGCATTAAATACCCGTTGCAAACGCTGAACCGTCATCAAGGGAAACGCCACGTGTCCAAGAAGAGGTAGAAATTTTTTACCCAAATTCAATTCAAAGTTCTCAGGCCATGGAACGACCTAAGAACTGGGGGGCTGATGTTATGGGTGTTTTTCGGATCACCTAGATGGGCTGGCAGAAGCCCATAAAGTTAATGGCCCAAGCCACTGAGACCAATAAGTAGGGCCCAAAATGGAAGCACGTCCGAACCTGGCGAATTAAAGTTCGTTTAAGTAGATCGCGAGGTGAAGAATGTTGAACTGGCAGCGAAGTCAAGATCGCTCGACGGGCATTTCTATTGTAACGATATGGAGTCCCCTCTATCCGTACGAAGTCAAGATCGCTTACCGCGCAGTTTCAGTCCGTTTTCGACTCAGTTCGCTCAGTGCCAGCTTAGAACAGCAAGATGGGGTATCTTGCACGATAAGCAAGGTTATTTCACCAAACCAGCATGTGTTAGCATCCAACCCACGTGTTGACAGTGTTGACCCGGCAAAAGTCAGAGGCATTAAATGCATTACAGGAGCATTAATTGTATTAGATTATGACATTTTGTCTGATTATTAGCTCTCTCTTCTCTATAAATAGAGGGAGACATTTATTGTAAAAAAGGGCGAAACACTTTGAGAGAAAATATTGCTTCCACTCTGCAGAAATAAGAGAGACAGTGGACGTAGGCAGTTAAAAAGGGTCGAACCACTTTAAAAGCTTGGTGTTGATTTTGTTCTTATTCTTTATCTCTTCTCTTTTGCTATTATCTGGGTTTCCTGTTGCAGAATTTCTTACGTTGCGGCATTGGACTCAAGAATCTAGTTGACTAGTTTCCCACGTCAACAGGTGCAAAACGGGTTGACATAGTGGTAAGAATGCTGCATTTACCCATGCGTTAACTGTGACATTCCTTTTCTAAATCTAGTTCTGTGAAGGCATCTGTCTAAGTAGAACTGAGAACTAACTTTGGCAAGCTGATATCTGTGTGGATTGAAAGTTAGCGAGTTGATCGATGCGCAGACTAAGGGTTCGCTTGGGTGAGCAGATCTTGGTGCGAACTGAAGGGTGGCGAGCTGATATTTGTGCGAACTGAAGGTTAGTGAGCTGATCATTGCACAGACTAAGGATTCGCTTTGGCGAGCTAATTGTTGCATGGATTGAGAGTTAGTTTCGACGAGCTGGATGTTACGTGGGCTGAGAACTTATTTTGGTGAGTTGATCGGTTCGAGGACTAAGGACTTGTTTAATGAGCTGGATATTGCATAGACTGAGAGCTTGTTTGACAAGTTGGCTGTTGGCATAAGTAGAATGACGTTATGAAGAGTTTAATGTCAATGAAATTAAAGAGTTAGTAATTTGACAATTTAAAAAGGATGGCATAACTCGTAATTTATTGACTAGATAAAGGGCAAGCGAATAAGTGATTGATGTATATATAAGACGATTGAGCTGTTGGAAACTTAGGAAGTGAAGTACGACGAGAGAAGCAGAAGTTCTTAGAGTGGCATTTGGCCATAACAGTGAAATGAGGACAACACACTGCATCTAAATTCTTAAGGCGATTTTCGAGCGATTTTCAAGTTAAATAAGGTTGCTAGCAAGCTTAGGAGCAAAAGTCATCCCTTCCAAGTGAATATTAAGTGGTATGTTGCCTGATCTCCATGGTTTTGATGATTTCTTTTGGGTTGTGTGATAGTTGATGAATTCATGAAATTTTGACATGTTTAGAGGTGGATTCACTTGTATTCAAGGGAGGAAGTGGAATCAAACCAAAGAAACCCCCTGCCCCCCCCAATCAAGCAAATAGGTAAGACAAGAGTTTTAGGGTTTGTATCAAGATTTGAAGTAAGATTTGATTACGTTGATTTTAAGATGTGGGATGATTAGTGGACTGAAATTAGTATGTTAATTGGGCTATTTTGATGTGGTTAAAATGGCAATGTGCTGTCTTGATTTTTAAGTGTGATCTTTAATAAATTCCAAGTGGTAAACTTGAAGAATTTTGGAGTGTATGTTGGCATGGTCCACGACTAAGACTTGAAATGCATAATCAAAGTGTGTTTGAAATGTTTAGATGATAATTGTGCATAAATGGGACTAGAATATCAATTGGAAAAGCATTGAAATATAAGTTGAAAACTTAGTGGATGAATTTTTGCTTAATTTTGGCCATAGTGAGGCTAAGTGAATTTATATTAATTTAAATAAATGAGTTGTGATGAAATCCTCTTCAACATATGTCTTGTAGGGAAGGTGGAATAAGTAAAGAACATTGAGCAACTACTTCAAGTGGTGGAAAGTTGATTATGTTTTAAATGAAAGTTTATTAAATTTTATTTAAGTTCTTATCATGTTACTATAAATTGTTTTATAAAAGCATGCTTGAAATGAATATCAAGATTTCATTAAAAGCTATTAGTATTGTATATTTTGTGCATTTGTATAATCATGATATTATTTATGAGCATTATTATGGATCTAGCATTTAAAGTAAATAAAGATATTTTCAAAGGTCATTGGGTTACCCAAATTCAAAGAAAAGTTAAAGAAAAGATTTAAGACCCGACCATAGTACCTTATCGTATATGACAAAGTTTTGGAAGGGCGTTATAGTGTTAAAAGGTGCAAGACGCATCGAGGCGCAAAGGGGCTGTGGAGCTTGAGACGCAAGGCGCAAGGCGTGCCTTTTCAAGGCGAGATGCACTTCATAAAAAAAACTCAAAATATTATAAATTCATAGATAACCAACAATAATAAGATAAAATTCAACAAAATAAACATTAAATTATTAATTATAATCAAAATCATTATCATCATCAAAGTTCAACAACTAAGTATCCTAAGCAAACAACAAAAATCATTATCGAAGTTCAATTAAAAACTAAGTCAATAACTAAGTTTTCTACTCTAGACAAACAATATCACCAAAATGCAATTATGCAAACAAAAACTAGTGATTAGCACTAGTAAAAAAAAAGTTCGTTCATAATATTCAATCAATCGCATCCTCAAAGTCATCATCAAAATCATCATCCTCCTCTTTTATCTCTTCATCTTCTCCTTCCTCTGGAAATCATACTCCCTCTCTCTCTTCTTTTTCTGCATCTAACCCTTGATATTCCTCTTCTTCTTCCTCAACAATCGGTTGGCTGTCTTGATAAAAAACCTGATTTTGATCTAAATCTATAATTAGGCTCTCAAACTCTTGTAGCCATAGCAACATTGCCCCATGTCAACCCATCATCATCTGAAAAAACATTCTCATCATCTTTATCATCCTCCAGATTGAGCTTTCCCATTAACCATTCATTGCTTTCATCAATGTCGGTCAATGCGATAGGTACAATCGTATTACGCATTTCATACCGACGCCTCAAAGCTCTATTGTATTTCACAAATACCAAATCGTTTAAACGACTTTGAGCAAGCCTGTTTCTTTGTTTAGTATGAAGCTGCAAAAATTTTTGTTACAAAAAAAGATAAGGATATAAGATATAATAAATGAACGAATTGCTTAAAAAACTCATAAAAACATATACTTACATTTTCAAACACACTCTAATTACGTTCACAACCAGAAGAACTGCAAGTGAGGTTAAGAACTTTTATTGCAAATTTCTTTAATGCTAGTGCTGAATCTTCATATGCATTCCACCATTCAGCTGTCAATTAAAATTTATGGATTAATGATTAATCTCTAATCCTAAGTTTATTTGCTTTAATTTTATAAGACGTGATATATATACCTGGTGATTTTTCAATTCTCTTTCTGATGGCCATGTAGTTTTCGAATAGTCCCTCCGTATTCCAATTCTTCGAAAGCTCACTATCAATCTGATCTTGCATCTTAGGATCCGAAACCAACATTCTTAAGCATTCATAGAAGCCTATCTTCACCTTTTCATGAATTTCACCATTAGACTTGTAGAAGTATTTCGGATTCAAGTACCATCTGGCAGCGTGTAAGAGGCGATAAAACTGAACATCCCATCTATTATCAATGATTCGAAAGATAGGTGCATACCTAGCCTCATCCCCATTAAAAGAGGCGGTAATGGCTTCTTTGGCTCTATCCATGGCCTCATAAATATATCCCTTAGTAGCCTTCCTTTCACCATCCACTAAGCGAAGTACACGCACTAGTGGGCTAGCCGCCTTGAGAGCAAACATCATATTGCTCCAAAAAGTAGGCATCAAAATCACATCAAGTGCCCTTTTACCCCTGCTTCTTTTGCCCACCCCTGCTTCTTTTGCCCACTTACTCGTTCGCCATTCATCAGAGACTTCAAAAGTAATAATACAAAAATAGACTTCATACCTGCTAAAACATATTTGAAGCACTATTCGTCACCACTTGAATGACATTACCTACTCCAATCTCTTCCACAATGCCACTTAATAATTCAAATATCTTTTCACCAGTCTTTGCATAGGTGGAGGCATCAACAAACTTGTAAAACATACTTCGTTTAGGAGAATTGATTAAGAAGTTAATTAATGTCCTTTCCTTTCTATCATTCCAACCGCTTGATAACACTGAGCATCTATATTGAGCTCACACTTGTTGATGATCTTTCATCAACTTACGAGTGTTTTCCACCTCTTACTTCAGAAAGGGAACTTCATGAGGAGTAGGCGACTTTATACCCGAACCATATTGGCTTACTGCTTCAATAAAAGCCTTAAAGCTATCATATGATGCAACATTAAATGGAATGCCTGCATCATACATCCATTTAGCAAACATTGTACAAGCTCTACTTCTTAACTCCTTCTTAGCTGCGTTGTCCATCTCATTCAAAGTCAACTGCTTTCCTTTTGCCTTTCTTACAGTAACTTCTGGGTCAGAGGTAAAAAAACATCCAATAGACCCTTTTGTTTTGGCCCTTTAAAACTAACTCCACTACTAACTCCACTATGGCATTTTCTTTTACATGTAAATGGTTCTACTAGTGGCTCATCAGCATACCCTTCACCTATTTCATACTGTTGATAAATCAGAAGGAAGATTCTTATTTGACTACAAGCTGATTTTTAGGAATTAGTCTTAATTATTAGCTTATTTTGCTACTTAGAATAAAAGGTTTTTTTCCTAATTGTCAGTTTTTTCTATTTTAGTTGGTTTCTGTTCTTTCTATATAAGTTTGTACTATTCAGTCAGAATAAAATAAGAGAGACAATTATTTCTTTCTTCTCGCTGATATTTTCTACATGGTATCAGAGCTATTAGGAAGTCATCATGAATTTTAAAGTTGTCATGGTTGGCTCTAGTACAGCCAGCACAGAAGCCACTAGTAGTACGACTACATTAGAGGGAGTTTCTCAACCATCTTTGGCTGTGTCTAACAATCCTCTCCATAATTCTCTTCAGATTACCATTCATAATTGAATGGCAAAAACTATCTTGAATGGTCTCAATCTATGCGTTTGGTGATTGACGGTAAAGGTAAACTTGGATACTTAAATGGAGAAGTAAAACAGCCAGCCATTGATGACCCAAAATACAAGCAATGGCGATCAGAAAACTCAATGGTTACTGCCTGGCTAATTAACTCCTTGGATCCAATTGTTGGAAAGCCATTTATGTTTCCACCAACTGCACGAGATGTCTGGGAAGCAGTTCAAGAAACTTATTCAGACTTAGAGAATTATTCTCAGTTGTTTGATCTGAATACTCGGATGTGGCGAATGTAGCAAGGAGATGGAAAGGTAACAGTTTATTATAATGAGATGATGTCACTTTGGCAGGAGTTAGATATGTTTGAAGATGAAGATTGGGAAAGCAAAAGCGATAGTGTTCGGTACAAGAAAAAGGTGGAGAGAAGTCGTGTATTTGTTTTTTTGGCAGGTTTAAATAAAGATCTTGATGAAGTTCGAGGAAGAATATTAGGGCGAAAGCCATTGCCATCTATTAGAGAGGTTTTTTCTGAGGTGAGTAGAGAAGAAGCTCGAAGACAAGTGATGTTGAAGAAAGTAAAAGAACCAAAAACAGAGACTGATGGATCCGCTCTTGTTGCTCGTGGTACTAATATGGAAGGAGATAAGCGTAGAGGTAAACAAAGGCCTTGGTGTGATTATTGTAAAAGGCCATGGCAAACACGAGAGACCTGTTGGAAGATTCATGAAAAACCTACAAATTGGAAGAAAAAACCAGGCAGTGATACAAGGTCATGGGCAGATTCTCATGTGTTTCAAGCTAGCAATACAGATCTAGAGCTACAATCCTCCTCAAACACTAATCCTTTCACAAAAGAACAAATTGAGCATCTGTACAAAATGTTTAAGTCCCAGTCTATAGGGAATTCTAATTCATCTTGATCTTTAGCACAGTCAGGTAATTTTTCCACCGTAACCATAGCATTTACTAATTTTAATGGCTCCTGGATATTAGATTCCGGAGCTACTGATCATATGACTGGGACATCGCAGTTGTTTTCTTCATATATACCTTGTGCAGGAAATCAAAAGGTGAAAATAGCTAATGGTTCTTTTGCAATTGTTGCTGGAAAAGGCATAATTAATATTTCCCCATCTCTAACCCTTAAAGATGTCCTTCATGTTCCTCACTTGTCATACAACCTGTTATCTGTTAGTAAGTTAACCCACGATCATAATTGTCAAGTTAATTTCTGGTCTTCTCATTGTAAATTTCAGGATTTTACCTCGGGGAAGATGATTAGCAGTGCTAGACAAGATGGTGGCCTATATTTTTTAAATAACAGATCAACCATTGAAAGGCAAGATCGGCAAACTTGTTTTAATTCTATTTCTATTGTCAATGATAGTGAAATTATGTTATGGCATTTTCGTTTTGAACATTTGAATTTTCAGTACTTAAAACATTTGTTACCCATGATATGAATAAAAGTCCTTCAATTTTTCGTTGTGAATTTTGTGAACTTGTTAAACATCATCGGGCTGTTTTTTCGTCTTAACCATACAAAACATCAAAATCATTTATAATGATTCATAGTGATGTATGGGGTCTTTCTAAAGTGGCAACTTTTTCTAGAAAACGTTGGTTCATCACTTTCATTAATGATCATACTAGGGTCACTTGGGTTTTCCTCCTAAAGGACAAATCTGATGTTGAAAATGTGTTTAAAAATTTTTATACAATGATTCAAACACAATTTCAAAGTCAAATTAAAATTTTTCGAAGTGATAATGGAAAAGAGTATTTTAATAATGTGTTAGGAAATTTTTTTGCTGAGAAAGGAATTGTGCATCAAAGTTCTTGCAATTATACCCCTTAACAAAATGGGGTGGCTGAAAGAAAAAACAAACATCTCATCGAAGTTGCTAGAGCCTTAAGTTTTACAACTAAAGTGCCAAAGTATCTTTGGGGAGAAGTTGTTTTAACAACCACATACCTAATTAATAGGATGCTTACAAGAATTTCGAAATTCAAAACGCCAATAAAGACTTTCAAAATTATTTTCCTTCTTCTCGACTACCACTTGACATTCCCTTGAAAATTTTTAGCAGCATTGCATTTGTTTATAATCATGATCCTAAATGTACGAAACTTGATCCAAAGGCACACAAATGTATTTTTGTAGGCTATCCTACAAATCAAAGAGATTATAAATGTTTTGATCCAGTTTTACAAAAAATGTTTGCATCAAGAGATGTCACTTTTTTTTTAAGGACAATCATACTATCACAATTCTCATCTTCAGGGAGAGAGTAATAGTAAAGATGTGCTCTTAAATGAGTCTGATTTAAGTATTAATTTTGATGATGTTTTGCACATATAGCCTTTTAAAGAACATGCAGAGAAAACTACAAAATCTATGGAAACATGTGAGTTAAATACTGAAAATGATAAACTACCTCAACCTTTGATGCCTTTGATGTCATCTCAAAATCAAAACACTGAAACAATAGAGATGTGTGGAAAATGGTTTAAAGGTCTTGTGTATTCAAAAGAACAAAAGAAAAAGGACACTGTCTTGCAGCATCACCAAGAATCTGATCAAGGGTTAGATTATGAGATCAACAATAACTCATCAGCAATTCTTGACAATAGTCCTTCAAGTAATTTTGAATCAAATTCTTCAACTCAACTTGATCTTCCCATAGCTTTTAGGAAAGGTGTTAGGTCATGTACACAACATCCTTTATCAAATTTTATATCTTATAAAAATGTGTCATCTTCTTATCGTGCTTTTATTTCACAAGTGTCTAGTATTGTTATTCCAAACAATGTGCAGGAAGCTCTAAAAGTTCCTAAATGGAAGGAAGCCGTGTTTGAGGAAATGAGAGCTCTGGAGAAGAATGCTACTTGGGAGAAGGTGAATTTGCCACAAGGAAAGATTGATGTTGGTTGTAAATGGGTGTTCACTGTGAAGTACAACTCAGATGGATCAATAGAGAAATATAAGGCTCGGTTAGTGGCTAAAGGCTTTACTCAGACTTATGGAGTAGATTACTTTGAAACTTTTCTCCGATGGCAAAGCTAAATACCATTCGAGTGATTTTATCTGTTGCAGCTAATCTTGATTAGCCACTAAATCAACTAGATGTGAAGAATGCATTTCTGAATGGAGACCTAGAAAAAGAAGTCTATATGGAACCTCCTCTTGGCTTTACTGAAATCTTTGGATCTAAAGTATGCAAGCTAAAAAAAATCCCTATATGGTCTAAAACAGTTACCTTGAGCCTGGTTCGAGAGATTCACAAAGTTTGTTAAGAACCAAGGTTATAGCCAAGGACAATCAGATCACACTCTGTTCACAAAAAGCTCCACTAAAAACAAGATCTCGATTTTGATTGTTTATGTAGATGATATAATTTTGACAAGAGATGATATTGAAGAGATGAGAAAATTGAAGCAAAGTTTGGCCAAGGAGTTTGAAATTAAAGATCAGGGGCAGTTGAGATATTTTCTAGGTATGGAAATTGCAAGATCAACGAAATGTATTGTAGTGTCACAACAGAAGTATATCTTAGACCTCCTGAAAGAAACTGAGATAAGTGGATGTAAGCCTGTTGACACTCCAATAGAAGCGAATGTTAAACTAGGAGATGTGAAAGGTGATGTTCCAGTTGACATAGGTAGATATCAACGGTTAGTTGGAAGGTTGATTTACTTATCTCATACTCGACCAGATATTGAGTTTGCTATAAGTGTGGTTAGTCAATTTATGCATTCTCCATATGAAGAACATCTTGAAGCTGTGCACAGAATTCTTCGGTATCTGAAGAGCACACCAGGGAAATGACTCTTTTTCAAGAAGAATGAAAAAAAAAGAGTCGAGGTACATACAGATGCAGATTGGGCAGGCTCAGTCACTGATAAAAGATCAACATCAGGATATTGCACATTCCTATGGGGCAATCTAGTCACTTGGAGAAGCAAAAAGCAAAGCGTTGTTACTAGAAGTAGTGCTGAAGCTGAGTTTAGATCAATGGCTCAAGGAGTATGTGAAGTACTTTGGTTGAAAAGGGTGTTAGAGGAACTTAAAAGACCAGTAAGCCTTTCTATGAAGTTGTACTGTGATAATAAGGCAGCTATCAGCATTGCATATAATCTAGTTCTTCATGACAGGACAAAACACGTCGAGATTGACAGACACTTTATAAAAGAAAAACTAGAAGAAGGAGTAATTTGTACACCTTTTGTTCCTACCACACAACAGGTTGTAGACGTCCTAACCAAGAGCCTGTTAAGACAACCATTTGAGTTTCAGATTAGCAAGTTGGGCATGACAGATATATTTGCACCAACTTGAGGGGGAGTGTTGATAAATCAGAAGGAAGATTCTTGTTTGACTACAAGCTGATTTTTAGGAATTAGTTTTAATTATTAGCTTATTTTCATAATTGTTAGTTTTTTCTATTTTAGTTGGTTTCTGTTCTTTCTATATAAGTTTGTACAATTCATTCAGAATAAAATAAGAGAGACAATTATTTCTTTCATCCCTCTGATATTTTCTACACATACTTATCTAATGGTTCCATATTACGCTCATCCTTATCATTCTTTGTTTTTTTTTTTTTTACAAATACTCTTTCATCTCTTATCTTATAGGTTCAGGACAACGTTCACAATGTTTAGCATTCTAAACCCCCTCGCTAAATGTTGTTTTGCTGGATAGATCTGTCCTTTCGTCACTTTACCACAAAATTTACATTTTATAGTATTTTTATCTTTTGGATCTGGCAGTTCAACATAATTCCATGCAGGGTTCGAGGATTTCATACTAGATGACATTGTATTTAAGGCTTTTGAGGTAGAGTAGTCAGCTGCAAACAAAATACATTCATATATTCACATTATACATTAACATAAAAATAGCCTATAAAACATTATACATGAAACTTAAACATCAATCATACAAAATACATCATCCAAATTCCAAGGATACAAAATACAAGCATACTGATAAGTGATGAGAATCAACAATAAAAACAGCCTACAAAATACATTATCCATGCATACAAAATGCATACAAAATACATCATCAACAATAAAAACAACCTACAAAATACATCATCCAAGCATACAAAATACACTCCAATTACGTTTGAGAATCAATAATAAAAACAGCCCATAAAATATATCATCCAAGCATACAATCATGTTGAAAAAACCTAAACATACAATCATACTGAAGACATAAAAATCGAAACAAATTGAAGACACTGAAAGTCTGAAACAGAAACAGAAACATACTGAAAACACTAAAAGTCTGAAACTGAAACAAAAGCATATTGAAGACACTTAAACTAAAACTGATGTTGAAGACATACTTGAGCTCATTTTCAACTGAAACTGATGAGAGGACGGTCACTGGTGGTGAGATGAGACTAATCGGCTACCAAACGGTGGTTGAAATGTAGCTGGAAAACAGAATTGGCGACGGATAGAGAGAGTGTGTGTGTTGAAAAAGCTGAAATTGATGAGAGAAAAAGAGAGGACAGTTACTAACGACAGGATGAGGCTAATCGACGGTCAGATGATGGCTAGAGGGTGGCTGGAAGAGGAATCGACAGCTTCCGGGTAGGGTTTGAGAGAGACAGTGTTGAAAAAGTCAAAACAGATGAAAGGAGAGGGGAAAACAGTCACCGACTACTGGATAAGGTTGGACGGCTGTCAGCCAGTTGCTGGAATGAGGTAGGAAGTCAGAGTCAGTGGCTTAAGGGTTAGGGTAGAGAGGGAGAGGGTCGGGTAGGGCAAAAAAGGGGAAAAAAAATTAGGGTCTGATATTTATATCAGACATCCTTGCCCAGGTGCGCCTGGGTCTTCTACGACTAGGCGTGTACTAGTCCGAGTCGCCGCACTTGGCCGGCATCCGAGCGTCGGAGCAGAGCCTCGTTGCGCCTGACACCTAGACGTGCCTTTTAAAACTATGGAGGGAGCGTCACTGACATCCACGAGGAGGGGAGAGGAAGGAAGAATGGGAGGGTGAGGGGAGGAGGGGTATCTAGTCGAGTCTATCGTGTCGCCCTCTGCACGTATAAGATAATATCTTGCTCCACGTATGCGATGGAAATTTCGCTTTGTGGTGTAAGAGGTCTCAAAGAGTCATGTTGTGCGACACTGGGTTAGTCGACACGTGACATCACGTTACACGACGTTAGGCTAGTCGACATGTGATATGAAATTGATTGGATTTCCATTGGTGAAATTTTAAGACATGAACATTAAGTTGATATATGCTAATATTTAGAAATATATTAGCTTATTATGTTTTGCAAATTATGTTTTTAGCTTCCGATACATGATATCTTTATGTTTTAGTACATTAATATAAACATTAGTAAGAAATTTATGAAACACATAAATCTAGTCATTTTAGTAAAGTTTCATAATGCTTACATGTTCTTGAGATAAAATTTCTCTAAAAAGTAAATTTCATTGGTAAAGGATTTCTCATCACTTACTGAGCTACTTTAGCTCACATTTTTTCACTATTTTTGAAAAACCTCCCCAGGTGCAAGTACGAGCAATCAGGGTGAACGCTTTCCTACTTCAAGCTAGGTGGTCCGGTTAAAAGCATCATTTCTATGAAATTTCCTTTGTTTATACCTTTGGGTAAGATGAATGCATGAACATGATTTTATCTTGATGTTGAGACTACCACAGTGTGGTAATGCCTTGTAACAAAGAAATGAATTATAGAAATCATGTGTACCTATTTTTGAATGTATATATTGAGCATGTCATTTTTATATTTGAAATATTTTTGTGAAACTAGTTTTGATTGTTGTTAGGGTTGATTGAAATGGACTTGAGGTCCAGATTTGGAAATAGAGAATTTTGCATAAAATTTGGAAGTGCTTTTCAATCATTTTCAGATGATGTAGAATTTTTGGGAAATGTTAAAAAACAGCAGTTATGCTGTTGGATTTTTTGAAAAAGTTTGATTATAGAAAAAGAAAAAATTTTTAACGAGTTTACAATTTGTACGATTAAAAATGTTTAAATTCTTAGGTTCGTTCCATGTTATCCTTTTGATGATGCTAGCTAAATTCCAGAAGAATTCCGTAGGGTGCTAGGCGGGCTCGCTCTGGTTCCGAAATAGGGAATTTGGGTTGAGTCCTATCATTAACACTATGGTCATAGGTTCAAACGCATATCCCCCTTTAATATGTGGGTTTCTTTCCTCCACACACTATGGATTGCCCTTCAATACATATAGGTTGCTCTCTCTGATATTGAAAGCTAATTTTCAAATCCCATCTTATAATCATCTATTTGTTTGTTTTGAATGCTTCTTAAGCACCTGTAATTAAAATAATTAAAAAGTTTGTGAGCGACCCAAGCGGGATTTAATTAGTTGGTCAAAGGGGTGTGACATGACAAATGATTGGTAATTGGGACTCGGGATATCGCGGTGGTTGCAATAACACAACGCTGCAATCGATGTGCAATCCACTAACATTCCACTTGTGAATGTGATCATTTGTTGAGATCTTTCAGGTTTCTAGAATTGGAATTCAGACAAACACAAAACGATTATGAGCATAAAATCAATCAACAAGTTGCTATGCTATCTGTTCTATAGTTTTCATTTTTCAATTAATATAAAAAACGGGTGTATAAAACAAGAATATAACAATAAATTTTGTGGATGAGTCATTGTCATTTAACAACAATTTATAGTTTTGCAGCAAGGGGAATTACCCTTGATTAATAATAATTTTTTTTAAAAAAAAGTATTATTCTTGTAAATTATTGTACCGCCGACACGGTTACACTTTGTAACTTATAAGTATATGTTTGATATAACTTATTTACTAGTCAAAAATATATATTTTTTAATATTAAAAACTCTACTTAATTTTTTTTATGTTATTTGGTTGATATCCTAATAGAGTTTTTAGAGAATTTAAAAAGTTGAAAATATCTACTAAAAGAAATTTAAATTTTGAGTTTTTAAAAGTAGATCTTTGTGAGATTTTTTTAAAATATTAAAATATCTAATCTATTCTTATTTTATTTTGTTAATATCTCTATACCCTTATAACCCTATTACACTTTCTTTATAAATATAAACACATAGTCTTCACTTCCATTCACTTTTTTATTTCATAAATATATCTGAGAATCCCTCTTTAATTAGTAAGTTTTCTATATTTTATATATATATGTGTTTTCTATATATACGCTATATATATAGACACTCTCTGTGTGTGTATTAACGAACCAATAGCAAATTCAATCGTCGTATATCATTCCATTACTTCAATAAAGCACTTCATATGTATTAATAAATCAATAATAAAATCAATTGCAATATATTTATATATATATACTGTAATTTTATTCCTTATGACTAATTAATTAAACTAGGAGTGAACAATAAAATCTTTATTACTACTATAATTAATTAATTTTTTTATGATTGAGGTTGAAACAATTATATTTCTAGAATAAATATATTACTCATCTTTCTCATATCATTTTTAGTGAATTAATCATCTAAAAGTGCTTTAAAAATAATTTCACCAAATAGTCTATAATATAATTTTTTTTTTAATTGACAATCAAACAACCAATAACTTTCTTCTAAAAAATTTATTTTCAAAAATTCACTTTTAAAAGATCTACTTTCAAAATATTTATTAGAAAAAGCTATACCAACAATTTTATAAATGAGTCATTGTCATTTAACAGCATTTTATAGTTTTGCAACAAGGGAAATTGCCCTTGATTAACAATATATATATATATATAAACATAGAAAAAAGTATTATATTATATCATATAATACTAATTATATGATATAAATATATACTTTTATCTCCCACCATATGTGTGAGTTGATCCCCCACTTTCGTGTGGGTTTCCATCTATCCGTCTCTGATTGTGTTGATTCCTCCCAATTGGGAGTTATTATCCGGACCGTACCCCAATGTCCTATCTTGTTTGGTCCCGGTCGTCCTCTAGACTTGTCTTAGTACAGTTCATGTATTAAAAAAAAAAAAAAGTATTATACTTATAAATTATTGTACCGCCAACATGGTTACACTTTGTAACTTGTAGTCCAATTTTGTATATATAAAAAAATAATAATAAAGAATTTTTTTAAAAAAATTAATTTTAGATATATTATAAAATATTGAAATTAATTTTATTCCTATTCAATCTCAATTTACATCAAACATAATATGATATAATTTTAATCCAATCACAATTCTACTAAATATGATATCGTAATTTTTTAATCAATTTAATTATAATCCAATTCATTCCATTTCATTCTAACATCGCGTGCCAAAATGTAGCCTTTTGGATTATTCATATGACTCACAGTCGTAAGAAATTATACAGTTAACATACCGTGAAGGACTTTCTTAAAAGAAAACACTAGAGGTAGGTGGTTGCACTCGAATGCAAAAATTTATAGTTGAGAACTAGATGGTTGTATACATGAATTTACCCATAAACAAAAAGAGAAAAGAGAGGATGTTGTAATGAATTGGTGAGGTGAAAAATATTGGTATAGATTTAATAAAAGTGGGTAGGGTAAGCGGCCTTACTTGAAGTGCTATGAGAATTTTTTCAAGATGATATTTTTCTAAGTTATTAAAAGAATAAAGCTATATTTTTAAAAAATTTATCTAAAAATTTTGTATAAATAATGTAGTAAGCTAATTTATAGACATTAATTTTGGAATGATATATTGATGATGTGATAATTACATATAAGCTTCCACATCACTAGGGCAATTGATATGGACAATTTTTTAGGTAATGTAGTATTACTCTTATTAAAAATATGAATAATGCTAAATTTTCTAAAAATTTTATCTAAATTCATGTTTAAATTATATGACATATAAGTTGTCAATATCTTATTAATTATCATATTATCTTATTATTTATAAGATATTAATAATTTACATGTCACATCATTTAGACATAGATTTGGACAAAATTTTTGAAAAATTTAGTATTACTCTAAAATTATTGAGATGTTTAGTATATTAGGGTTCGGTTGTATTAAATAGTAACACATATTGTAATAGAGAACATTTAAAATTCATTTTGAAAAGTATTTGTTATCTTTGTTTTTCTTTAATTAAAAAGTACTTGCTAAATAAAAATTTACTTGAACAGTATTTTGTTATGTTTGTTAATATTGTTGATATATTTTTTAAGAGAATATCTCTTGTTTTTTTTATGAGTTGAATACACATAAATCTTAATAGTTCTATAATTCACTAAAGAAATGTCTTCATTTTTTTAATATATCTATTAATAACTTCATAAAAAGTAGGGAGTTAACACTTTTGTTCCATCTCATTGTTTTAACATTTAAATCCCAATAGGCATTTGTTTAGACAAAAATGCCCTTTTTACTTTTTTACTTTGATTTTTCTCTCATTTTTCGCAAATCAAAATTTTCACCAGACTTCAACGACTTTCAACTCTTTCCTCCTTATCCTTTCTTCTTCTTTCTTTCTATTTTAATGAATTCTACAGTGCTAGAGTAGTATGACTACTAACATTGGGATGAACCAGCGTTTCTCATGTTGGGACGAATCATGTTGGACAAATCACGCTAAGACAAATCTTGCTGGGTGGACTAGTGTTAATCATATTGGTTTGTCCCAGCATGAGTAATGTTGGTCCATCCCAAACTTTGATGCTGTAGATTTCATTGAAGGAGGAAGAAAAAGATAAAAAGGAAGAAAAAGAAGAAGAAAAAGAGGAGGAAGAAGATGGAGGAAGAAAAAGAGAGAAATGAGCAATGGAGTGATTAACGGAGAAGAGAGAAAATTTGATGGGATAGACATTGGATGAAATTTTTTTAAGGGCTGTGATTGTGAAAATAGTTGAAAAATATGATTTTTTTTCTTTTTTTAGGGCAATTTTGTTCAAAAAATATGCCTTGGATTCAAATGTTAAAAATATTGAGAAGAGACAAAAATGTTAATTCATTGTCCGTTTATGCTTTCCAATGACATTTCCACAATATTTATTGATGAGTTAATAGGTATTTTAATTTTATAACTATGTTATTACATTGCACTAACATACTAATACATATTAAAACTGACATCATTTTAATTTTTGCAAATCATGCTGCTAATCTAATTTACATGTCACTAGAGATATAACTATTTTGATATACAGTATTGGTTATTTTGACAATATTCCAAGGTCTCTTGAACTTTTTATATGAAGCAAATTATACATTAGCTATCTGATGTATGTTTTTGATAAGTGGAACCCACTTTTACTTTTATTAACAAATAAATATTACGTCGTAAGTGAAATTCATTAATTTTAATCATTAACCACGATTGACTATGGAGAAGTTCATTATACTCTTATTACATTTGAAAATTATAAAAATACCGTTAAATTACACTAATATGGGAAAAAAAAAAAAAACATTAAATCTCCATGGTCCATTCAACGGATGATGGAGATATTTTTTGAGATCATTTTTAAAAAAATTAAGAAAAAAAAAATGTAAATCTCCACCGTCCATATTAGAGATGAATGATAGCTATCAAATACAATTAAAGATTTTAAAAAATAAAATAAAATTACCATCTATCAAGATTGATGAATAATAGAGATCCCATCTAAGATTTCTATATCAAAGATCTCCAACAATGGAGATCTTAGTTTGGAGTCTCTTTTAAGATGAAAACCCAAAACTTGCACCTTCAATTTTATTATTATTATTTTTTAAAATTTTCTACATTATATTTATCGTTTATCATAAAGACAGAAGATGGAGATTAAAATATAATTTCTTTTAGTTTTAAATCAAATGATTAAATTACTCTTTAGTCAGTGCATTTGATGACAATCATGATCAAAACTAACAGTTCAGGACTAATTTGTTAGTAAAATTACAAAGTTGGTTATCTTTGTCAAAAGTCTTTTTAAAGTGCTACTAGATAAGATATCTTCATAAAAGCAGGAACTTTTAAAAACTTTAGCACAAGATACTTCATCAGAAAGTGTTTTCAAAAAGTACTTTCAAAAGCTATTAATTAGCATGTAACACAATTCTTCCTTGATTCTATATTCCTTAGAACAAGGATAAAAACTTATTCAACATATAAATGGAATCGATTCCAAGAACCCCACTACAGGCACAGCCAACACATACTGTTTATCTAATCATGAGACCCGAACATGCTGGTTTTAATACATAATTTGGAAATTTTTTTTCCCTACTTTAATGGTGGGCGGCAATATTTATTTAACGTGGGTGCTCGTGTCACACATGACAAAACACATACACATTAATTATGCAGTGTTTCTACTTTGGCATGTCTTGTTGCCTTCTAACAACTCCCCAGCTGTGTGCCCAAATAATACCTGTATATTCTTGCTCACTTTGATGCTTTTCTTGTTAGTGGGTACATGATGGACGTTGATCATCCCTCTTTGAATCCCATTGCTTTTTAGCTTTTTAGATTTGCTATTATATGCTTCACATGTAGCTGGGTAATTTTCAATGTCATTTTCAAAATGGATTGAATTCTTTATATATTAATCACTTTGAATGTGTATTGAACTTATGCAAATTGAAAGTTATTTTTTTATTTTTTTTTACCCTTCTGACACTAGGTTGGACTACTGTCGGAACCAATAAAGATAGATCTAATGCACAGCCCAAAATTTTACTCTCAGAGGAGGAGAGAGTTATCCATACAAAGGTGAAAAAATTGCTCACATATTGTGAGCTTTTTAAAAGTAGAATTCATCATCACTTGAATTGAGAGGGGTGGGGTTGGTCGTAACCACCCGACCAATCCACTTCTCTCTAAAATATATTTAGTATTTAGCTTCAGAGGTAAATTCATGTATTAATTGTTGAGGGGGAGCTAATGTTCTTATATATAGACAATGTAAATGCTTTATATAAGGAGGTTGGCATTTCTATATATCAATCTGGTTCGAGAAATAGAAACAATTTGGTACATAAGTTAGTTTCCTTAGCCTTATCCTTATTCTCAATAGAGGGCTCTGTTGGCGCTTCATCGGTGCCTCATGTATTTTTCTTGATACACTCTCTTTGTGAGGGTGTGTTTTTAATATATGATGTTTACTTAATATATATATATATATTATTTACCCTAAAGAAGAGTGTCGAGATATTTACTAGTTTTAATGTATTTTTATGGGCGAAAATGAGATTTGGTGACTCATAATAACAAAGAATGTGTCTTTTGGTGCAGGTATGGGTCATCAATTCAAATTATTTATTGAATAAGTTAGCTGAGTTGGGTAAAATTATTTTAACATGAATTGAACCATTGAGTGTAAGAATTTTCTATTCCCAGGTGTTAAACTACAGAATTTAATATATAATGTAGACATTACCAAATGCAGCCTTAAATTAATATTAAAGATCACTTTCACCATACAAAGTTGCACGTTCGTGCATGTAGCTGAATGTTTTGATAAATTTATACGAGTGAACATAATTTTGTAAACTTAAGTATGACGTGAATTTTTGTACTTAAAACTGATTTTGTGCCTTGGTTGCGAGCATAGCTTGATGTAAGTACACCTCTCAAATTATAGTATATATATATTTTTTGGGTAAGTTATTATAATAAATTTGGGGTTTAAAATGGGAAAGATAACGGTAACTCACAACCTTAAAGGAGCGAAGTCAGAATGACATACAACTGGGTTAGTTTTCTCTAGTTTACGTTTCAATTAATGTTGATGTTGAATAGGAAAAGAAAAAAACACATTTTCATAGCCCTGACATCTATGACTAACGGAGGGTTTAGTAGAATAGCTCGATCCGTTATTTGTTCCCTAGAGAATACCTATATGGTTAAAGGTATAATTTCTAAGGATTCGTGAGTGTTCCACTGTCAAACTTGAATTCGCAGAAATGGATTCAAAGGATTTGTAAATTATCAAAAAAATAGACTTTACGCTAGAAAGCACTAGTGTAATCTGGTTTTAAAAAAAAAATTGATGATATTAAAATTGATTGATTCATCTAATTTGGTACACACACTATAAATGAATTAATATTGCTATTCCATCATGATTTGTCTAAAAATTCCGCACATAAACCTCTCTAGTAAATCGGAGAGGATTTCTAATCATCAATGATATTCAAGCCAATTTGGAATGACTTTTGAAAGTCACTTTTTAACATTTTAAACCTAAAAATTACTTTATGAATTATTTGGATGAAATTTAAAAATGATCAAAAGCCTTTCGAAATAAAGCCGATCCATGTGGCATTTGATAAAAATGTTTTCACTTCTCTTTTTTACTATTAAAAGAAGTAAAAACTATTATAAAGGAACGGAAACAGAAAAGCCTGAAATTAAATTGAGTGTAGAAACCACAAGGTGAGCTGGCAGTTATAACCCGAAGCAGTATGAAATATGAATTTACCTCTAGAGACAGAAGCCAATAACATCCATCCAATGATGAAAGCAGAGAGACGTTTCTGCGTTTGTTTGCATCATTTTAATATACAATTATTGTTGGTTGGGAAGTAAAGTAAATGGTGGGTGGTCTTAAAATAAGACCGAGCATACTGTTGCTAGATTACAAATTGATTTCCGCAAATACCCTTTTGATCTTTCCTTGGCAAATTTCTGTTACTCCATTTTTAGCTACTGCTAATGTTTTTTCTGCTCCCATTTAAAGTCAATCAGTTGCGCATTTGTTTTCTGGTCAAATTTTTACAAGCACCCTTTTCTTCATCATCTTCCTTCCTTCACAAAACCCCCCATGTAGACATTTGACCCTGGCTGGGTGGCTTTCAATCATGTTTTATGTTTTTTTTAATGCGTAGTTCTAAATGGCAGTGAGATTCTAGCAGTTACAACTAACCCTTTTGTTTTGGTTGTTACTGGTTTTGGTAGTAGATAGATGAAAGTGTCAATCTTTTCATTGCACATTTGGTGGTGCAATTAGAATCATGAAATTTCTGAGCCTGGTGGGAAATTCCTTTGGCTGTTCGGCTTCCGGGGAGAGGCTGGTTTCGGCTGCAAGAGATGGTGATTTGCAGGAAGCCAAGGCTTTGTTGGAATGCAATCCAAGGCTTGTCAGATATTCTACTTTTGGTGTCAGAAATTCCCCTCTTCATTACTCTGCTGCTCAGGGCCACCATGAGGTCTATTTCTATTCAATACCCTTTATTTAATTTTCCTTTATTGTTGAATTGTCATGCAATGTGATGTGTATGTATGTCTTTTGTTGTCATGGGTTCCAGATAGTTTCTCTGCTGATTGAGTCTGGAGTTGATATTAATCTCAGGAATTATCGCGGTCAGGTATGACTAGTATTATATGTTCATGTGGGTTCTTGTAAACTTTTTAAGTAGTTGCTTTGTTATGGATTGCTAAATTAGTTTATAGTTTGGATCAGTAGTTGGGAATTATGTTTATGTTATTGGTGACCAGACTCCTTTGATGCAAGCTTGTCAATATGGTCACTGGGAGGTTGTGTTGACCCTGATTCTTTATAAAGCCAATGTAAGACATTTTTACTACTGACTCTTTTAAATTTGCCTTGATCAAGTAAACATGAATGGTTAAAAGTTGCGGATAGATTATGACAAGGTTTTGGGGAATTGGTTTCTAGATTCACAGAGTGGATTATCTCAATGGTGGTACTGCACTCCACTTGGCTGCTCTAAATGGTCATTCTAGATGTATCAGGCTACTCCTTGCAGATTATGTGCCTAATAATCCTAAAATTTGGAGCAAGAAAAGGGAAAAGTCAAAGAGGGATGAAGCAATCTTACGATTTGATGAAAGGTAGCTTCATGTTAGTTTCAGTTTGGTGATGTTTCTCAAGTTTGGTGTTTTTATTTATTTATTTTTTTATGTTGTGCTACCCAGTGTGCTGTATGAGGTGATTAATAGACCTGCTGATGGAGGCATAACTGCTCTGCATATGGCAGCACTCAATGGACATGTTGAAAGTGTACAATTACTCTTGGATTTGGGCGCTTCTGTTTCAGATGTCACTGTGGAAGATGGAACTACAATTGATCTAATAGGTAAATCTCTTTGTCGTGCAGTTTCGATACTGATGGTCTTTGTTCAATAACTTACTAAGCAAATTCACTGTTGGTTTTACTTTGTTGAAATTAGGAGAATTCATTGTACACGTTAGAATATTTTGTCCTTTGTTGCTCGTTTTGATTACTTTGCCTGTCTGTATTCTCTTCTTTAATTCCTGTTTGTTCACTGAATAAAGCTTTAAATGTTGAACTCTTTTGGTTGTTGCTACATCTTTTCTGTACTGTGAACAAATTCATTCCCTTAGGTGTGCTATCAGTTTCAAAACAAGCGCATGCTTTTGTAAGATTTCAGATTATAAATATTTTACTGAATTGAGAAGGCAAAACAATTCGGTGGTAACATTTTGGTTTGTGCCTCTTTGCTTTTGAGAGCAATGGATGACGTGTTGGCATAGTTTATTGTTCAAGTTCGAGTAAGTTATTGACCTCTTTTCAACAAGAGAAACATGCCAACCCGTTGTCGTCTTGAAGATCTGTTCAGATTATTAAAACTAACTAAATCTTTTGGTTCCATAATGAATATCGGATTCTTTATAATAGTCTGTGCCCGTTGTCAACTGCAGGCTCTGGAAGCACACCCCTTCATTATGCTGCTTGTGGTGGAAATGCACAATGTTGTCAAGTATGTTTTCATTTGAATAAAATCTGAATATGATCTTGCTTCTACATTGGTGTTGAAGTTTTACAAATTCTGTGTATTGTGGTTCAGCTGCTGATTGCCAAGGGTGCCAGTCTGACTGCTGAAAATGCCAATGGGTAAGAATCTCACACGTCCTATATTCATGTAATGCTTGAAACGTCTCATGTCTGTATAGCAGTCCTCAATTGGTGTATTTTATGTTTGTTCTAGTGGTGACCTTTATTCCTGTTTTCTAATAGGCTTCATGGTACTTAAATGTCCTTTTCCACTTCATTTATTGTCTTCTCTCTTCTTAACAAATTGATGAGCTTAGGTTTGTGTCTCTATGTGTGTTCTAGGATAAAAGGGGAAAGGATTGGGATTTATATTCTGTTAACATTTAAACTTCAGCAGTAGTCTTCCCTTATGCTCCAGACCTTTAAGTTAAATAGGTATCCAATTTTCTATAAGAGTTGGTAGTTTTGAATATGTTCAGTTGGTTTTCTAGGGTTTGCTTCGCCAAATTTAAGTGAAGACTTACGAAGATCATAAAATAGAAACAGGAAAGTTGGTGACTAATAGTGACTGATCCTAGCCTTTTGTCCTACTAAAGAACAATTTTTGGTTGTTGCTAATGTCCCTTAGTTCACACCCATGCATTCAGTTCCTTGCAAGTTGCAACCTAAGGATAAGAATGGCTCTGGCTTTCTCCACTTTGTGTTGGTGTTTTCGTCTGAAATCCAGGAGCTCTTTAAACTTAGGTCAAAGGCTTCACTTATGGGATTCACATGGTCTCCTGTGTATATGCAGATTCTCCAAACTCTCTGGTTTTGTATAGTGATGGCCCTTTTAGTATTTGTCTTAGATTTATATCTTCCTGTTCATCACTGGTTTAGTTGTCAGGTACCTCAACTCTTTGAAATATCAATTTGATTAACTGATTTAACCATTCAATCTGTACGATTTTGACTGATACTTACGATGGTTGCAAAAAATTTTGTCAATATGTTGGAAAAACACAAAGAAGGCCAAATTTTTATCCTTATCTTATTTTTCAGCGACTTCTTGGACTTGCCATGTAGCACTAGTTGGTTGCTTCATGACATTGACATTGCTCAAATATATCCATGAGCAAGAGAGAGGTGCAAGATTTAGGAGGTGGAGGACCTGATTCTGGTTCCCTGATACTGGACGTTCTTTGGTATACAGTTCATATTAGATAGAAGTTTCACTTGAGATTTTCATGTTTCTTAAGATGCTTTGATTAAATTTATCTTTAAAATACTTCAGTTTCTTTGGGGGATGATTCCTCTTTTACGTAATAGAAGGCATCTGTACATTGATGTGTCTATACGTTGATTGCTAAATCTCTCTTGTTACTTATTACTTTCTTTTTCTATCAATGAAACTTTCCCTAATTTGGTTTCTTTGACCACTTAGGTTTTGCATATATATATATATGTGTAAGACATCATGCAAGGCATTGTTGGGTGTGTCTAATTTTGTAATTCTTCCCGAATGTCCTATGGAGTCAGACCTTTAAATTTTTATATGTTTTCACCGGGATTAAGCATCTTGCATTCGTGTTAACATGTGCTGGTTAATGTGAAGTTGCTCTCTCACCCCGGTTTGTTTTTTTTTTTTTTTTTTACTTGTTCCAGATGGACTCCTTTGATGGTAGCTCGTTCATGGCATAGAAATTCTATTGAGGAAATTCTAATGTCACAGCCAGAACGCCAATTAGTTGTTCTTCCATCAGCATATCTATCTCTTCCCCTTATGAGCATTGTTAAAATTGCTAGGTGAGCTAAGTTTGTTGAATTTTGTACTTCATGTTACTGCACTAACATATGTTGTGCTTGTGGCATAAAAGTGTTGATTTTTATAGGTTTTGATCAAGCTGCTACTGTGTTTCAAACTTTTCTTGAGTATTTTATATGCTTTTAGTTGCTCTGGACTTAGTATCTTGATGTTCTGACCCAAAGTCTTTGTAAAATGTCTTAATACTTTTAAGGATTTAAATGAAATTGCTACAGGAAAAAGGAAAAAAAAAAAAATGCACGTAATGTCTTTGTCCATCCTAGAGTTTCTTCCATATTCATCTTAGACTAGCAGTTTCTTAAGATCTAAACCTATTTTTGAGACAGTCTTAGTATGCTAATTAGTCTTCTTTATGCAGAAGTAGATATGGCTTCTTTTTCTGCAGTTGTTTTTGAACTCTAGAGTAGATGCTATATATTACATAATAACTGCAAATCAACAATTTGCTTGTTTACAGAAACAATGGAGGGAGTTAGGGATGTATTATGAAGAAACTTAGTATTCTAGGAGTATGCTTGTTTGCATGTTAATCCTAACTATATAAGGAATGATGTCCTATGTTAGTAACCATTATTCTCAAAACCTTAAGTTAGGAAAGGGCTTAAATAATGATATAAGGCTTTTTAACACACTACCTCGCCTAGTAAATCAGGCTCTGATTCAAACTATAAGATTCAAAAGTTTAAGCTGATAGTAAAGGATTCAACTAACGATAGAAGGCTTTCTAATACCCTAAACTTTGCAAGAGACTCGAATCAGTCTCTTTGCATATCAGGCATGAGAACATGTCACATGATTTTGTTAATGCACTGTGTGTATTATAGTGGCAGCAAAATCAAATGGATAGAGTGAAGTGCAAAGGAGTTATTTGACTTCGCTCTTGCTATGTAGATTTATAGACATCTATCCCGTACGTGATCACATCATTGCTGTCTAGTTAACCCAAGCAAACCAGTTTATAGTTTTTCCTAGCAGATAGGTTGGCTTATTCTACTCTGTAGGAGATGGGAATTGAGGAATGGTTGTGAATCATTGAATTCACTTTCTTGCTTCTATTATCTATATGTTCTTAATATAAATTAGTATCTTGTAAGGAAGGAATTTGTCTATTTATCCTGCCAGTATCAGGATGCAGGACTCTCTGGTATCTGCATCATTATTTGTCTGTAAACACAAAAGCTCTTCTTTGAAAGGGGGTTTCTGGTAAGTAGAAGAAAATTAAGGGGCATCAACTTTTAGGCTACTTCTGGAAGCTTGATGAGACTGAGAAACAAACTCTAATCATATCATATTGTATAATTGTGATGAATATTGACTCTTTGTAGTAGTTAGTTGGCTTCACAACAACTCAGGAAAAGCTTAATTAAGTATCACCACCTGAAAAAATCTTCACAAATTGAATTCTGACATTAATTTACATTTTAAAAGTCTGCTTTGGATCTTTTAATCATCTATTCAAAAGTGATTTTTCAATTTTTTCCGAAGGCTACAAGCACAATGCATTGTAATGAATGCTTGCTTGCATTGAAAATTCTAAGAAAATAGAAAGAAAACCGTGATTTTGACTATCAGTTCTTTGTAATTTGATGTTTGAACATTTTCATTTATTTCTGGTTCTTTCCTGTTACCTCTTGTTATTCGATTCTTAAGCTGTTCTTGAAGTTATTAAAAAAAAAAAAAAATAGACTTGCAGGAAAGCTTTCATAACATAAGCAGCTTTACTGGCCTCAGGTTGCAATGACTAATACTGTAATTTAACCTTGTCATGTGAGAATCATCTTATTGCAGCACTTGTGCAAATTAACATGCATGGATGCATGAAAGCGTAATTTGCTATTTATTTGATACTTGAATATACTGTAAACTTTTTTTTTTTTTTTTGGGGAGGAATATACTGTAAACTTTATGTAGACAGCTTGTTGATAATCCACTTCTAATAATCAAACCCTTTAGCTTTAGCTTTTTGATCATCTTTTATTTTGTTGTTTGCAGAGAATGTGGATGGAGGAATAGTGATTGTGTATCCCCATCCCCATGCCAAGATCCTTGTGTTGTTTGCTTGGAAAGAAAGTGCACTGTAGCTGCAGAAGGTACATTACCTCTAAAAACAAATTGTCAAATTATGTTTGTGTGTGATCTATGGTGATAATGCCGTGTGTAAATTCCTTTGTGACTGAGAAAGTGATAACGTTTGTCTCGTGGGCCAGGTTGTGATCATGAGTTCTGTACACATTGTGCTATGTATCTCTGCCTATGCTCTTTAAGCAGTCCCTCTACCGTTACTAAAGGGCCTCTTGGGTCGATTCCCTGTCCTCTCTGTCGACATGGTATAGTTTCATTTGAAATGCTTCCACAGACGAGACCAATCAAGGAAATTGCAAGAACAAGTTTGTCTCTATCATTTTGCTCCTGTTCGGGTGAGGGTGCAGATTCCACTCAATTAACAACGTCACTTTGCAAGCCCGACTTCCACTGCACTCGGATTTCTCCACTTGGATCTTCTTTTCGCAGCCTAAGTTTCCAGAAGTTTCCATCAATAAAAATCAATTCCAGCCTCTGCATGGGAGCTCCAGATACAAGTCCTTGTTTGATTCCTTGCACTGTTGACCGGAACCTGCGTAATGACTTGGTCAGGTGTTCAAGGTCGAATTTAAGGCGGTCGGTTTCTAACACGGAAGCCAGAAGGTCATGGTTCGCTGCTCTCAATCAATACGTGACTACGGGCAGTGGGTGCTGAGTATTTTTGAGTTCTTTCTTCATCATTCATTCATCAAAGTAATTTTCTTACTCTTAATTTTGTTGATATATATATATTAATACTGGAATCCCTTGTTAATAATGATAATTGGGTTTGTAAATAACCAAGATCACTGCTATATTAGTTATAGGATGAATCCTGAGGGTTTCGGTTTTACCCACCTATGTAGTCATCTGCACAGCGAACTGTACGCTTTAGCTGCATACCGGGACTGTGACAATTAATCAAATGATCAAAGTCACTTCTTATGGTGATTGTACATAAAAGTAAATTTAGCTTTAAATTTACTTATCTATTTGCCTATGAATTTGCATTGGTTATATGTATTCCTAGTTTCCCACTAGCTTTATTTATGAAATATTGGTTACTTGGCTTGTCATATCTGTAGTAGAAAATCTCGAGTGGGATGGGTGCATCGGTGATGTGATGCACCGAACACTCACAATATATCACGTAGCATAAGTAAAATCACAAGATTCTTTTACTCGTGTCACAGGATATATGATATGAATGGTATAAGTGCACTGTGCTTAACAGATCCCCTAAGATTTTCTGTTTGGTGAGAATCCCAAAAGAGCAAATATGCATACAAATTCTACCACATAACTCTTATTGTGAACGCTTATTTATGTGTTGCATTTATAGTTTTTGCATAGAGTTGGGTTAGAGGAACAACATGATATCTTGTCTTCTGGGAGTTGTATATTCATGGAAAACCCTGAAATCTGCCTGCTGTCTTTGCAAAGCTACTGCTGTTTATTGTCATTTGTTGTGATGCTATAATATATGGTTTTTTTGCAGTGAATGCGAATGCTGCGTGCGCCCAGCTGTCTAGTATTATTACCGCTAGAAATGCACACAACACCAGTTTAGTAATATTACCAACATCGATGATGTCTTAAAATCTCATATAGTTTTGTCCTCTGTCACTGTTGCAAACATGCCAAGCTGCAAGCTATAATAAAAATGAAGACTTTACAAACAGTAGTCCACCCTCCAACCTCCCAACTGAAAAATCATTCAAGTCCTTCACAGTTGTAACACCAAAGTAGACAGTTATATTCTTTAATGATAAAAATCCATAACAGTGTAAATACTTTTTCCTTTTTTTTTTTTTTTAAAGAAATCATTAAATTGATCACAGCGTTTAGAGAGAGAGTATTAATTTGCAATATATGAAGACAAACACACATGCCAGAAGATGCTCAAGAAAGCTAGCTCGGTAAGGAAAGAATAGCAGCATGTTCATGTCTTAGTCTTACGTAGGCAATTTCATAGCATCACCATCATCATCGTCATGATCAACATCAAAAAACAATTTAAAGAAAGAGAGAGAGACGGGGTTGATGCATGAGTCACCTGACTGACTATGTATTGTCACATCATAAAGCTTGTGATGATTACCAAGATTAAAAGCTGTGCCAGTGAACCATCAGAAGCCGATCAGTACCCCTAACGGACAAACGGACCCCATTTTGAACCAAAAGTCTACCATCCATAACACATGTATTTGATTCAGACACATAGCATGCATGCTCTCTACAACTATATACATGGTTTAGTTCTGATTGTATGATGATATATCCGTGTTTATGTAATTAAACGTACAATCTGTATAATTTAAATGTGCAAGCAAAAGTATATTTTATAAAGAAAATTACATTTTGTTCATATTTTTGGCTTACATGTCAAAATTTAAATGCATCAAATTATGCATATCATATCATACCATATTATATGATATCATATCATATCATAGTAGATGCTAGATGTGATGATACGATGGACTATGAATTTTTGCCTTTTCACACTTTGCTTCTCACTCTAATATCCTCTTGGATTCTAGTATGCGCCCATTGATCCTGATGTGATCGTTAATTTCATAGCACCCTATTTCATGGAGTGTGTGAGTGAGAAACCAGTCTGTCAGACTGGAATATTTGCTCTCTAGTATTGCCATTGCTCAAAATATATATATATATATATATGGTATATAATTTAAAAAGAAGTGAAGAACCCTGGCTAGTTCCTATACAAAAGGAGGAGCCAATAGGCAAATCCAAACACAAAGAGGAGATCGAGAAGATACAAATCTCTCTGTGCTTGTATGCCGGGGGGGGGCCAGCTCTTCCTTGCAAAGCTGATTTGTGTTTTTTCTCACTAAAAAAGCATCAAAAGATTTTGTTTGACAGTCTATATCTAACATTGGTTTTTGTGTGCCCTCTCAAGTCATTCCTGCGTCTCATGTTTTTAGAGATAATTAATTAATTAAAACTCATGAACATATTCTAGGAACCTGAGCTCTCTTTCACTCTCACTCACTCAAAACAAATTTTTCTGTACATATATGAAGACCGAGGAAGGTTGTGCCTGTATACTATAGAACATATTCAAACACATGGATCATATAGTGTGATACAAAGTAATAACTTAATGTATAGCATTCATCACCAAATTTGTATAGTAAAATCCCAACAAGTATATATTATCCATTTTGATAACTAATACAATTCAAGACTTAAAAAGTTTGTTCAAATTACACCACATTATAATTATTGTCCATGCACAATATATATATATATATATTCACGTACACTTTAAATGTAAGTTATCTTCTCATCTTGTGTGAATCCTCATCTTCTATGCATGAGTTGTTTTCTTCCATATGAGAGTTATTTTTCAGACCGTGCTTCATAATTAAATTTTATTTGGTCCCGATTGATCTCTAAACTTGTCTCAATTATAAATATATATATACAAATTAATAACTGAATATATAACATCTTATCACCAAATTTGTATGCTATTGTAATAGTAAAATCCCAACGAGTATCTATATTATCCATTTTGATAATTAGTACAATTCAAGACTTAAAAAGTTTGTTCAAATTATTTCAACCAAAAAAAAAAAAAAAAGTTTGTTCAAATACACCACATGATAATAATTTTTCTTGGATAATATATATATATATCTTAAATGGGGCGTCTTTTTCTCATATTTCTTGCATGATATATGTCTTAAATGGGGCATGTTCTCATATACAGGCATGCTTTCCAAGGCATTTAATTTAGTGAAAAATAGTGATGGATGTGGACAGTGCATGCATGAGGGTTACAAGGTACAAGTTACCATTTACAAACACAACCAACCTTTTGTAAGTAAGTCAAACTAGAGCAAGGAGTTGTGCTTGTACAAGAGAGGGAACTGCGAGAAAAAGACAGTGGAAGACTGCAAGTTACCATTTCTTTCGTGTAAGTGATTGAATGCAACCCATATATGCTACTACCACTACTACTGTTTGAATCACCACATCATTATCGTTTCTCAAGACAAACTTCAATTTCCGAGTCCCCATGCTTATTATTCTTCCAAATTTACGTATTTGAGAGGGTAAAAGATGTGAGAAAGAGAAAGAGAGATGACAGATGCATTAGTGATTGTCGTGTCAAATTACTTGCACTGCTATTCTTGTACTTTTTCTCTCTTTATTCTTCGTTCAAATCAGTCACCGTTTAGTCGTTTACGCTTTTCCTAACCCTAAACTGTACAGTAAATAAGCGAGAGAGTATGTTTATACTTTATATAGTTGATAGAAAAAGTGGTTTTGCTATTTAAAATCTTTCTTTTTTTGTTTAGCATCCTATTCTAATACCTGATCTGATGACTCTTAGAATCTTTAGATATTTCAATTGAACGTATGGTCCAAAAATTTATTCCCAACACCGGAGATAATGACCCATAAACTAGTCGAAAGATTATCATTATATTAGGTGGCTGATGAGGTTTTAGACCTTGACACACTACTAAAGTTGGTTGCCTCTGCTGCACCACAGCAATCGGCTTCTCAAGAAAAAATGGTTTTGCTAATTTATTGTCCATCAGTTATAGGTCTTATATTGATCATACAGATGATTGTTAAAGAATATCTAAGAAACGTTATCTAAGAATAATTTTACTTTATCAGTATCAAATCCAAGAAATAATTATCATTTTTATGATAAAATATTATTTTGTCCATTTAGTTCAACACTGATTAAATTCGAATCATTATATTATAAATAATATTTAAATAATAAATATATAAAATCAGCACAATTTATATTATAAAATAGAATAATTTTCTTATAAATCTATATAGTTACTTAGTGAAGTCAGGCTATAATTTTTGCAGGAATTTAAAGCGTGATTACTTTTATCTTAAAATTAGTTTCATGTTGTGAAATCAAAATGATTTTGGAGAACCTATATAGTGATTATTCACATTTTAAACTACCATTAATTATTATATTTAGGGCTTTCGGGGTCAACAGTTCTGATGCTTTCTTTAACTCTTTTGGCAGTTTTGCTTGAACTAAACATGCTTTTGGAATGTCAGGCACTTCTGTGTCGCATTTACTTCAGTCTCTTTATATCACCATATAAATGTGAAGTACCAGCAAACAAAACACCAATCCCACTTATATCTTCGACACTTCAAGTCCTTGTTGCCTATTTATATCACTTCACCGCACGCTCACGTCCCAAATGTCACAAAACAAATGCCCTCTTCAGCCACCTCTTCCATGCCTGTTGTTCCTCCTCATCATGAAGCCTGGCCTTGCTGGTCATCAAGCACTTCTCGTTGGAATCACTCATGTTCATGCACGAGCTTTCATGACAAAAGAATAATGAAGCAGACATCAAGGTCTTGATGGTGCTATCCCAACTGAGCTTCTCCTATATATATTTTCATTAAGGTTGTCTACTCTCCCAACTCCATGATTTTTTCTTGACCTTGCAAGACTTTTTAAGTTTTGCTGTTTCTTTCTGGCCGCCCTCTACCTTGTTGCTGTATCAACCTTTTTCTTTCACTTTGACCAACCCTCCCATGTTCTCTCTCCCTGTCTATCCCTCTTGAGCTTTTCACAGTACAAACTAATGCAAAAATTATGTCCATGCACTTTTCATTTTTTCAAATTCTCTCTATTATATACACTGTAAATAATGGATCAGAAATGTTATATATAATTAGAGAACTATTATCACATTGTCCTTCTGGTTTATTTTGTTTATTTCTGCATTTCATGCTTTCATATATATATAAATATATATGTATGTATAAAATGAAAAGTCAGCATTCATGTATGAAGAATCATTTTCCATCTTTTGAAGTGGTTTGTCAAGAGCGATGCTTGAGTATATATATCATGTAATATTCTGAAGTTTCAAATTCGTGAGGAATTAATATAGTCGACTTGTGTCATTTTGGGACTTTAAACCTGGCTAGCCTATATGTAATTATGTGTTCATGTGCCTGATGATTCAGATGGCAGTATCAGTTAATATTAAAAAAAAAGATTCACTGTTCAGATTTGAACTTGCATTATGAGGTTTGAGATGGAGTTACAAAAATGAAAAAAGTAGGATAAAAAATATTATTAAGGGATAGAACTCTTTCTTGCTTCTAGTTGACAAGGATGAATTTAATACCTGAGTAATTTTCCCTTCAGCAAAGTAGTCAATAAATTTATTTTTAGGGTCGAAGAATATTTACTTAAAATTTGAATTTATTTATGGCTTTGAAAATCCATCAATTCATTTAAATTTAACAACAAAGTACATTGAGCCAATTGGAACGTTTAAGCTTTTCCATGTAGTGTTCACATTGTCATTAATAATACAAGAAAATTAGTTGAAAAGCTAATTCAGGAAAGGATATCATCATGTTTTTGTTTCGTTTGCTACAGGGATAATCTAAAATCCCAGAAACCCTTGTGCCGTTTGCCTGTATCTCTCTCTTTCTTTTTTTTTTTTTTATCATTTTAATTTTATTTTTGTCAAAAATCTCCTCTACCACAATCTTTTATTGAAACTGTTAAACAAAAGTCAAAATGTGAATTTACATTGGTTTAAATAATATAAAAATTCAAAAAAAGTAAAATTAAATATAAAGATATAAAAAAATAAATAATATTAAAATATTAAAAAAAAACCTAAATAACCTAACCTATAAAAAATCAAAAATCAAAGTAAATAATATTACATCTATAAAAATTAAACAACCAAAATAAATAATATAAAAAATAAAAATGAATACCATTCAAATATAAAAAAATGTTGAAAACAAAGAAAAATTAAATAAAGAAAATTCAATCCAAATTTCAAGTTAAAGTTGAAATTCTGGCAATCTTTAGCTGTCTTTAAAAAAAATTTGAAATCTGGTTTCCAGCAATCGCTAACTATCTTTAAAAAATTTTGAAATTTGGTTTTCGGGCTATGAAAACCCAAAAAGTTTTGGAATCTAGTTTCTAGTCTATTGAAAACCTAAAGGTTATTTTATTATCTAAAAGTTGATCTTTACTGAAAATTAAACCGAGATTGAAATTACGTTTGATTTTTTTTTTTAAATCTATGAAAGTATTATAAAATTTTTTATTTTTTGAAATTAAAGTTATTTAAAAATTAATAAATTGACTTTTATATATTTTTTATTATTAATTGTTATAAAATTTTATTTAATATAATAAAAAAATAAACAATTATTCATAATATTTATCTATAATTAAAATACGATTGATTATGAAGTATAATAGAATCAATTATATTTATATATTTAAATAAAAATAATAAAATTATTTGAGTTGATTAAAAGGCAAGTAAAAAAAATAAATATTTAAATTGTAAATTAAAATAGACTAGTCAAACTTTAAAAAATTATGGGATGAGAGAAATTTTTTTTTTTTTTTTGTTTAAAATTATGTCATGTATTAGAATAAATATTTATAATATAAAATTATGATAAAATTGAAAATATGTTATTTTAAAGAGAATAAATTTGGAATAAAATATTTTAAATATTATTAAATGATTTACAATTAAGTTAAAAATAAAAAATTTAAAATATTTTTAATTATTTTTGAATAATTTTAAATGGTTTGATAATATTAAAAATAATAATAATAAAAATAATTTAATAAATGTAATTTAATATCATTAAGTTATAAATGGAAAAAAAAAAACAAATATTCTCTGGATTTTTAAGCCTCCAGGCTGATAGAAACAAAAAAATCTGGGTTTTCAACCTTGGAAACCCAAATTTTTCATTATCAATCTCTTGTAATCTCCTACAGTAATCATCAATCTCCCACAATCTCCAACAATCATCATCATTGAACATCGAATCTCCATTATAGAGATTCAGAATTAATGGTTTTCACATCGTCAACAACTCAGAATTAGGTCTTCAACGATGAAGACTCCATTCGGATTCCCATCATGGGGACCCAGAGCTAGTAGTCTCCCATTATTTGGAGATCATCTCTATTGTTGGAAACCTGTCAATATTTATTATGGAGACCAAAAAAAGGAGACTTTGAGTCAAGTGCAACCATGGACATGGAACAAAAGAAACAAAAGACGAGAGAGAGAGAGGTGAGGTGATGAAGAATTTTTGTTCTTCTAATTTGATTTTTGATTTTTCATATTTTAATTAATTTTTCATCGTATTTTTTTATACCTAACGATAAATAGTTAACATTTTTAACTTAATAGAATCTATGACTGCCATGGGTACTGTAATCCTTTTGCACACATCCAATTGATATTTTAAATATTTACATTATACGAAATTTTGGATAAAAATCAAATTAGAGGCTGTAAAAAAGAAATATAGGCATACTACACATAATTTTTTGGGATTATCTCTTTTCTATAAAGATAATTGATAAATAATCTAGATGTTTTATATAAATAATCTATTCAAACCCACAAATCAATATCATTATATATAATCCAATAATATATATATATATTAAAACTAATCCAAAAATTAAGCTCAATGGTAGTTATATTACCATCCTAAAAATGATTTAGATATTTATTTTATAAATGCATCTGAGAACATTTATAATCCCCACTAATATATCTATGCACATCGTTTTGCTCCGAAAGTATATTTGGCCCATCTTTCGGATTGAACCCAAGCAATTGAAGTCCAATATTTTTAAAGAAATGTAACCTCTAGATAAACGCACACGATTTGTTAAATCAGCCCACATTATAGTACAACAATGGGCTGAAGCCCACGTAAGCCCAGGTACAATACTGAAGGAGATGAAGGATTGATAATATTTTATTTATTATTATTATTATTTTATTTTATTTTTTCAAAATGCTCACCGGGGCCATACGTTAGTTTCGTTTCGGCTCTGGTTGGGGCATCAGTCTTTTTCAAATCCAGGATTACCTCAAAAGCCTTTCTACTGGCACACCAAAAGAACGAAGAGCTCTTGGTCATTTGTTGAGGATAAGTGATGTTTACAATAGGATTAGGGTTTAATAAGGGTTCATGATATATATATATATATATATATAAATATACATATATATTTTTTTAAATAAAAGCTTTTTTTTTTGAAATATTTAAATAAAATATTTTAAATGGCTAAAATTAATTTGTCTACTTGATATTTGATTTATTTTAATTAAAACAAGTTATGCTTATTATTTTTTTTGTATAGAGATGTTTTTATAATTAAAATTATAATTGATTATGAGTATGTAAATCATATTTATAGATGATAATATTGACACCCAATTTTAATATTTTAATAACGTTGACAATTCAGATGGTTAAACAAATCTAAAACAAGCATTAATTTTTTAAAAGTCTTTGTTTAGAAGATTTTTTTTAATAAAAAAAATTGGAAAGGAGATTCGAACTTCAACTTTTTTGTTTTCCGAAAAACGAACTTCAAATTTTTAATCCAAAATAGACATTATTTTTTTTTTAAAAAAAAAAATCTTTGGTTTGAAGATTTTTATTATGTTATTTATTTATTATTTGGAGAGGGGATTCAAACTTCAAATTATTATTATTGTTATTATTTTTGACTTGGGGTTGGGGAGGGGATTTGAACTTGTTAAAAGGAAGTATACTTAAATTGCTAGAGTGAAACATATGGGATGCAAATATTAATATTGTTTGATATTTGATATTTGCACCTATTTAAATTTGTATGTAGACACCTGTGCCATGTTTACACCTATTAAAATATTACACCCCATTTAATACCAAAATTATCCTTTTTATTATATTGTTTCATAACATATATTTTATTAATTGTTCAACTGTTATTATAGTTTTAAATTTTATCATTGGCTTTTTCATTTAGAAATTTTTATCAGTTATCAATTTTTTATATAACAAATAATGAATGGAAATAAAAAAAAATAGAAGTTGATTTGCGTTAACACTTCAAAAATTCTCTTCAACTCTCATTACGTTTGGTGAATCTTCTTCATATGTATGTATATGCTAAACCCCTTTTTTTTTAGTAGAAAAGTAGTAGTCAATGACAAGAAGGGAAAAAAAAAAAAAAAGGAAGAGAAACTTTTTGTTTTCAGTCGCTGTTCCCTCTGCTGATGGTTGCATCTATGCTACAACTAAAGGTCAAAGCGGAGAGAGAGTCGTAGGAGAGATATAATAAATAAATAAGAAAAAAAAAATATGAATTAAATAATGAGCTTTGAGATTGATTTAAGGAAGAAAATGAATAAAATTGAACCTTGAATGTTAGGATAATGCCATTGATACGTTAAACGCGTGGATGATAGGAATCTATTATGTTATTTTGGCAATTATAGAAAAGGGCTGGAAAAAGCCCAAAGATGAGTCTAGCGTGTTGTTTTATGAGAAAAAGTCTAAGAGATTGGTCAAATTAGTCAACAATCGAAGGAAAAAATATGTGATTATTTCTTAATCTGTGAACCCGAGCACATCTAATCGTTTTAATTACCGAGTAATTGATTGAATTGTTTGAACGTATGTTTGGTCACGAGAAGGTTCGACCGTGTCTTAGAACGCTAAGACAATCTGGTCGTGTTTGAGAACTGCTCGATAGTATTCTTCAAAGGCTATCGGAATGATCAGGAGACATTCGTATCTGATCGTTAGTTGTAGAGGCAGATCTCTTGAACAATCTGCTCGTTAGGTGCAATATCTGATCGCTAAAGTAATTTGTTCGTTAAAGGTGCTCGTTAAATTTGATCGGTTGACCTTCTAAAATGTTGAATCAATAAAATCAGAAAAAGAGTCAACTTTCCTATTTCCATGCAAATCGAATCACGATATTTTCGGCAATTGTTACAGATATGATGGAGATAATATTGAAAAATATTACCTCAATTAATGTATATTATTTTCTATCTTATCTGTAAGATTCTTAAACGCATTTAAATTGTAACATCTTTTTTATAAATAGGAGAGAAAATTCGTTGTGAAGGACTAAGTAAGAAATATATACTGTTACTTTGAGAGAACAAGGGTGATAGTCGTGGACGTAGGCCATTACTTTGCCGAACCACATAAAAATTATTGTGTTTTACTTGTTTTGATTTTAGTCATTGTTGCTCTGTCTGTTAGATGCTGTTTCGTAGGTATTGGGCTTCAAGGACTGGATTGATCAAAATTAAGTGTCAACATATTCCATCTTATTCTCTCTTAAAAAAAAAAACCTTAATTAATATTGTAAAGTGCGATAATTTAATGTTTTTTTTTAAAAAATAATTAATTATTATTTTTAAGATTTGATAAAAAAATTAAATTTAGAGTAAATTACCTATATCGCATATTTTAGAATAAGGATGATTTTAGGATTAAATAAATTACTCAATTATCCCTATTAAGAGATAGTGTGCAAAACTAAAAGTTATACTTGAACATGCAATTTTTGAATGGTGTTTTGAGGCCAAATATTTTGAACTCTAATAGGCCAAGTAGGCCCAGTCCATTCGGGTCCAATTGGAATATCTGCAATACGAAAGAAGAGGCTGGTGAAACGATAAGAGAAATAGAAAAATGGCGATGGTCTCCGTCTCATCTTCTTCACTCTCATTCGAATACCACAAAAATGTCTGGCCCCGTGCCACCCTCTCCCGCCGCCCAATCACCACCGACGCCGTCCACGCATGCACGCCTCCTCAGCGGGAGTTCCTCTCCTCCCTACTGGTCGCGGAAACGACGTCGGACGACCAGCTCTGGGCTGCGGCCTGCCTGCGCGTCCGCTCCTTCAACCACTTTGACTCCAGCACTTACGGCGTCCAAGTGAGTCTCCTCCTTTATCTTGCGAATAAACTCCCAAGTGTTTTAATGAAGACAATGATTGAGGTTTCATTTTGCAACTTTCAAGTTTGATTAGGATCATCAGCAGCACTTGGCGGAACGTGAGTTTGAAGCACTCAAGGAACGCATTGCTGGGAAGCGCACCGGCTTTGGAAGGGTTTCATGCATAAATGCTACTCTTCCCTTGTCCTACCTTCCTATCTCATCAGATGATTTATGTCCTCCATGTAAGGTTGGTTTAGTGTATGTTTTTTGTCTATTATTTTTTATAGTCATGTGTCACTCGATTATCAAAATTATCAATAGATTATCAAAAGGTAAATATGCTGTTAAAATATGTTGATGTATCAATATATTATCAAAAGTCCACGTGTTACCAAATTGCCAAAAGCCTAGCGTAGAAAAGACTTTCGTCGTTTTTTATGTTGGTATGTTATCAAATTATTAAATATTAAAGTATACTAATGTGTTACTACATTATTAACTTTTTTCATATTGATGTGTCATTGGATTATTAAAAATTAAAATATATTGGCTTATCACTCGATTATGAAATGTCTAGGAAAGAAAAGACTAGAAGAGAATCCTTACTTTATTACTAGATTATCAAAAGTTAAAATATATTGACGTGTCATTAGCTTATTAAAAGTGTGGTGGAAAAAAAAATTGCAGAGAATCCTTCTCTTTGTTTTGTCGCCGGATTGTCAAAAGTTAAAATCTGCTAATATGTCATTGAATTATCAAAAATCCAGCGAAGAAAAGGCTAGCAGAGAATCTTTGATTTGGTTTTTAATGTTTTGTGCTTGTAAATTGTAACTGATTTATTTGATGTGTGCATTTGTGTGTGGTTCATGTGGTGTAGACATAATTGAACTTTTTATTGCTTCCATGCTGGCAAATTTGTTCGTTTATTTCTATTTCTTTTGCAGTTTACTGACAATGGAGAAGATCGAGTGGTGGTTGGGACCCTTGACCTTAATCAGTGTCTTAGGCTTCCAGATGAAATAACAGGAAAGAAGCCGGAGGTAGTATTTCAGATTTAAGTGTTATGTTATTCAGTGTTACGCATGCTTGTTCACAATATTAATGTGCTTATGTGGTGTAAATCGCAAGTTATGTATGGTGTGCTTTATGATGCATAAAAGAATTCTGTGTCGAAAATGTTAATTAGCCTTGGGAGTTTTATTTCAACAGGGGATTGGAGGTGATTTCGCGAGAGCATACTTGAGCAACGTATGCGTGGCGAAGGAGGTGCAAAGAAATGGTTTGGGTTATGAACTTGTTGCAAAGGCTAAGATAGTTGCTCAGGAATGGGGTAAAGAAGATGCAATACCTTAGCTATTTCCACGTTTATATTGATTTACCAATTAATCTCTGTTCATATTTACTATATGTTTGTTGTTGGCGGCCATGAAATACCAGAAAATACATTTGTAGGAGTGTTTGTGAAATAAAGAAAAGTAGACAGCCATTTTAAGGTAACCCATGATCTTTTAAGTTTATAGTAATAACATTATATGTTATGCAGGCAGACGACGGAAAATAGATGAACTTAGCTTCCCCTGACTCCTTTTCATATATATATATATATATATATATATTGCAGTAATTTTGTATATCTTATACTGATTTAGGATTGTTTTGTTGTCATGTTAACTCAATTAGGAGTATAATTTGCCTATATTTACAATTAGACTGGAAAGCAGGACAGGCAAAACTACTCATGTTTAATTTTGTTTTATTTGGGTTGTGAGTAGAATATACCGTAGTATCACTCCGTGTGGATGACTTGGAAACATATTGTAACACACCTCAGTTCATTTTCGGTTACTGCCTAATTTCAGATTAAATGTAATTTGTTATTAATTTGGAATAGTGAGGTCAATATGATGTTACTGCCCATGGATACTGACTCTGTAACTTGTCCTCTTTCGCTCTTATATTATGTTTTCTTGTACCTGTGTCTTCAATCCTAAAGTTTGTGCTTTTGAAATTTCCTGGACATGTTCGTTTTGCTTCTTGTTTGGTTATTACTTTGAGTATATGATATTGGATTTTATGCCTCATTTTCTTTGGTACTCTCACCTTGATCTGAAGCATACGCTGCATTAAAATATACAATGACTTTGGTAAACTGTTTTCAGGTATAAGTGATCTGTATGTCCATGTTGCTGTTGACAATGAACCAGCAAAGAAGTTGTACATGAAGAGTGGTTTTGTCCTTGAAAGTGATGAGCCTGCATGGCAAGCCAGGTTTCTGAATCGGCCTCGAAGGCTTCTATTATGGATTGGCCTTTCCAACATCAAAGACTTGTGAATGGTATCCTTCACTTCAAGTGCTTCATTGTGATTGATTAATGTTTATAGTATTTGTATATTGTTGATTTAAACATATTGAAATCTTCTCTTACCAGCATTGCGAAGGGAAAACATCATCTTTGGTACATAAATGATGATGACATACTTCCAGATTTTACTTCAAACTGATTAAATAATTTTTCTACATACCTGAAAATCTTTTAATTTTTCGTTTAAATTTGGGATCTATGTCATGTGCACGAATCTCTTTTAGCACTCAGACTGGCATGTTTAAAATGAAAAAAAACATTATTAGCACTACCCTAATGTACTCTGAAGAACTACAAAATCAATATGAGTATTGTTTATCAAATATATAAAATTGAATCTGTATATGCAATTGTCGTCATGCCCAATTCTGACTACCTAATAAATTGTTCGGTCGGTATCTTTAGATCCAAGTATGCTGTACTTTAGATAAAATCCAATAATAGATTGAAGTTGGAGAAGATAGACTTGGCTGAAAATTTCTCTGTAAAATTTTCATGGCTTTGAAGTATAACAAGTCCTCGAAGCATTAACTTGACTATGTGGAGTGATTCAGTTAAAATTTTCATATCTTTGAAATAGAACAAGTCCTTGAAGCATTAACTAGACTACGTAGAGTGATTCAGTTGTTAACAATGTTAAGTGATCGCTCTATTTCTGATTAATCAATCCGCGAAACGTCCATATTTTTACTAGGTTTGAATATCTTCTAGGAAGATCTTTTGTGACAAGGAAATTGCCCACAATTCATTGAATCTTGTGAGTAGGACCTGATGTCTGTGAGGTTTCTACTTTATTTCTCCTTCCAACTATAATTAAGTCATGTGTCCTTGCTATCGATTGAATCTTTGACAATGTTTCGTCTCCGTCTTTCACCATCTCCATTTCGTAGTTCATTTGAAGGGTTTCAAGTTTGATATCTTTCAACACCGCAGAATCAAGCACTCTTTTCCTTTCTTGCAAGATTTTTGAAAGATATTAAGATTTTTACCATCTCATTTTCAAAGTTTGGCTTAAAAGATTTTTTTGGAAGATCTTAAGAATGTTACCCGTGTAGGGAAGCCAGTAATTTTCTATTGTGATAGTCAAGTTGCAATTGCCTATATGAAAAATTTCAAATACTACTGTAAATCCAAACATGTAAAGAGGAAGAATAATTTTGTCAAAGATATTATAATGATGAACAAGGTGAAAATTCAATATATTTCTATGCATATGATAATTGTAAACCCATTTGTTAAAGCAGTGACAAGGGATGTGTATATGTCATATGTTAAGTGCTTAGGATTGCATAGACTATATAATATTGTGTGTGTATATATATATATTTAATTGTTTGAACTATATTAATTGGGAATCCTTCTAAGGAAAGGGGATTGGATTCCTAATTTTTGAAGTACTGTTTTTACTAAACCATTGGGATAATTAATTCTATGGACCTTACACCAAAATTAGGAATCAAGTTACTGAAGTAAAGCAAATTTGATGCCCTATCTCATTTAAAGAATTAAGTTCTCTTTTTCGATTGAAAATGGTAATTAATGTATTTTTACAAATATAACCTCAGTTAATAACAAAAAACATTTGCAGAACCAAAGTAATTCTATTTTGGCATTCGATTCAAATAACTATTCTCTATTATTGTCTTTTATTTATTTTTTTCACGTATCTCACTGCTGGTATGATAAATTTAATTATTACACATAGAACTTGACGAGACCAAACCAGATTTTCTCTAGGTTGGTATCTGGTAGGCCTAACCTGACACTCCAACGAACACCTCTTAAGCTCGACTGGTCGGTTAAATAGAATTCGTGGAACGAACCCTGAAACTTGCCCGTTTTGTCCTTCGTTTGCTTTGACCTTTATTAGACATTTATTTTAAAACTAGTTGGGTTGGTTCAATGCATTTCAATTTCATTATTCAAAGTCTAAAATATTTGTAATGAAAATTCGGCAGCATAATGGCTGCAATTGGAAGGTTTCCAATTTCCTGCAAATAAAATAAACACTCCTAAAAGTACATCATTCACAACCCAACTTCAGTTGTTCCACAATCACACATCTCAACAAGTTTTATCACTATTTTCACAAAATTTATAATTTGGTGCATCAAATAGTTCATACCATAAAAGAGGTTACACAAAAATTTACAAAGTATATACAATCTCAAAATATTTTACAAGTTTATGCATGCACTAAACTCTTGAGTTCAACAAAACGCAATTGTAATTTACACAATATGCACATCGAAAGCTTTCACTTGTGTCAATGAAAAGGTTATTTCTGTTTTCGATTTTCTGCGTTGGTACCTATGACGGTTTTACTAAATATAACAACAATAACAATATAAATTTAAAACAATTTTAACAATTGAATAATTCATAACTAAACAATTATAAGCTTAGTGAAATTGTAGAGATTTTCATAAAATCCTTTTTACTCTAAAAGAACTATTCGTACCCTCATACTTTTTTTTCACCTCTACTAATACTCCTCGGCAACTACGTGCGGAATTTTCTGTATCGCAAACCGTGGTACCAGCTACTATATAGGCTTAGCAATTACGTGCAAATTTTCTGTATCGCAACCGTAGTGCAAGACACTATATGAAATCTGAGCACTATATCGCGAAATTTTCTGCATCGCAATATATAGTGTTATACTGAACTGTAACTTTGGATGACTATGGGCGAAATTTTCTGCATCGCTTACCGTAGTGCCAATTCATACATAACTTTGAGGGGGTATACGAAAGGCCTTGGAAACTCTTTTTCTCTTACTAAGTGCAATATGCACCAAAACAACTTTTCTTTTAAATTCTCTTCTAAATGCATTAAGCAGTAAATAACTCATCTTTCGAAACTTTTAAACTTAGAGTTTTTAAGCTTAACTTGCTCAAAGATCTTTTACTTTCATAATCACTTTAAACACATATTAACATTTTTCATAAATCTTTTTGATAATAAATAGAATTACAATAAACAATACGATTGAACACAATGTGAGTTAGTATACTCACCTCAAATCCAAGCTTTGCCAGCCACTCTAATGGGTCTTCCTCGCTCCGTTAGCTTGGTCTGAACCTACATATTATATTCTCATTCAAACTTTGCTAGAATGAACTTCATGGAACTACAATTGAAGCTTTGAATACAATTAACTCTATTTAGACCTCTTTAGATTACAACATTCTTATCTAGTTTCTAACTCAAACGAGGCTTTCAAATTCTGATTTCTTTGCACAAACCTTATTTATTATCACCTAGGGACCCTCTGAAATGTTTAAAATTATCACCGGAAGCACGGAACTTAAAATCACTGTTTTAAGACCCCCTGAACCTGAATTGAATGCATAGCCCTGCTCGGGGCTCCATTTTCTTTTGTTCTTTTTCCTACGGTCCTCTTATTTCACATTCTGGTCACCCATAAAATTTCATCAAAAAATTCTATCGTTTACTATATCAAATTTAAGAAAAACACCATTTTTCAGGTATTTTTTTATGCATATTTTTGCATCTTACATGCGACGAATTCAATTCTTTTGTATCTAAGGTTTTTTTACTTAATTATAATCAAATACATTCATTTCATGCATCAAAGAATGCATTTACATTCATATTTTATCTTACGACTTCATACGTGCATTATTTTAGCCGTAACTTCTTTAATTTTTATCAGAATCATTCCCTTTCAATTCCTATGATTTTCTATAATTCCTAGACATGTTTTGAGGTTTAGAACAACCTCAATTAAGCTCAAATAGGTCAGGTCTTTATAGCCCCTTCATCTAGCTTGAAATTTCCTACTAAGCTCTATGCTTGGTTTCTCTCAATTCTATCATTCTTTTATGCTTTTCTAACCTCAATTGTGCATGGAAACAAGCTCATTTACATTAAACTCAAAGAGATCAATATCCACCATGGTGGCCGTGACCTACACATGCACACACACATCACTTTCTTCTTTAAATTTTCAACGCTTTTATTTGTGCATTCACTTTGGCATTTCATCAAACATGTAATCTACAACTTACTTCACTTAAATCATAATTGAATCAACATCTAGGGTGTAATATGCATCTTTCAGTCGGATAAATATAGGCTAGAGGGTTACCGTGGGGTTGCCGGCAGGCTACCGTCTGTACGAAAATGAAAGTGCAGAAACGGGGTCTGTCATAGGGTTTCAATCCCATAAACCCTAACTCTAATCTCATGCAAGTTTTCTTACAAATCAAACTTTCTTCCCACTTGATTTAGACTCTAGACTTGATTTAAATGAAAACCCATATTCATTACATGTCAAAAATCCACTCAATCAACTCATGCATACTACACATACAACTTCAAACTTGAGAGAATTTGTGTAAACTTACTTGATTTTTGCTTAGATCTTGTTATTCTAGCTTAGCTCTCCTCAAAACCTTGATCTAGAGCTTCAAAATGGCCGTGAAGTAGCTTGATTCCTCTCCCCCTTTCTATGCCATCCCTTTCACTTCTCTTCCTCTCTATTTAGCTTTAAAAAAACAAATGACTAAGTGTTGGAAACCAACATTTATATATATAGGCTTCATTTATAAATTTGCTTTCAAAGTTTGTCACATATTTACATGACATGCCACTAGTTGAAAATTAACTAAAATGTCCTCCAATTTTACACTAATCTTGTGACATCCCATTAACTTTTAAGAATTCTCCTAATTCTCACAACTAAGTTATTCTAATTACTTATATATATATATGTATGTATATAGGACCTTTATTTGGCAAAAATGACCCTTTTGCCCCTCTTTATATTTATGTTCTGTAATACATTAAATAACTTTAATAATATATACTTGAACTATTGACAACTTTAGTAGTTTCATTCTTCTATTACTAGAGAGTTCGAAGAATGAGAGTAAGGGCTTACACAACTTTTCTAATTTTCTCATAAAATGTATGTATGTATGTATGGATGTGTGTATATATATATATATATATATATATATATATATGACAATAAGTCTCAATCGTTAGATGTAATTTCGTACAAAAGGAACAGCCAAGATTAGTAATTTTTTAAAATTGTATGCATATGTCTATATATCGATATATATATATATATATATATATGGGGCAATAAGTCTCAATTGTTAGATGTAATTTCATACAAAAGGAATGGTCAAGATTAGCAATTTTAAATTGTATGCATATATATATATATATATATATATATATATATGAGGAAATATCAGCTGGTGTCATTTAAAAATGTTGAATTGAGAATTTTATCCCATTTGAATAAAATTAACAATCGTGTCCCTATTTTTTTACATAAATACTCTTGAAAATATAGTTTCCAGGAAACAAAAGGAAACCGAGATAGGTGTGTCTGTCATTTCCACTACCAAAAGAACCTTGCAGAACCCCATTGCCAACACAACCACAGAACCAATGCAGGCCTCTGCCGACGATGAGGAATTGGAGTTCCGGTTGTACGAGGACGACACGTAGTACAACGTGAGAGCAATCCTGGACCATGGCGACAGAGGGAGGCTTACTGTCCGGTACTGCCACCTCCCGGACGAGGAAGACGACGACAGCGTCTTCAAGGCTAACAACTTCGACACTTGGGAGAAGTTGGAAGACTTTCGGAGCAGGTTCCGTCCGATATCCGAACAGCTCCAAGACACCAATTGCCGTCGTATCCTTCGAGGCACTCAAGTCTGCGCCTCCACGCCTTCGTCCACCACCGCGTCAGCTTCTACGATGCCGTCGTCGAACAGGTCTCTTTCTCTCTCTCTCTCTATATATATATTTGTCAACATTTTTTTAGGTGTTTGTCTTGTTGAATATATTTGAAAATAGAACTAAAATGTTGGATAAAGTTTGATTGGTTGTTGTTGAGTTTGTTTAACGTGATTGGAATTGGTTTGATGTTTATGTTTTGGAGAGGTTGTGATTTGGGTGTTTGGGATATGTTAAGGGGATTTTGATGTGGTGTGTGTGAATTGAAGTTCATGAAGTGAACACTAGTGAGAGCATGTGGTTGTTCTTTCAGTGGTGTTTGTGTTGCGTGAAAGGAGTTTGCAAACGTGTAAATGTGTTGTACACTGTACTGGCTATATGTTTGAGGATTGTAGTGGTGATGAGTTTTGTTTCGTGTGGGACAAGAACCTCTCTTTGGGCTTTAAGATCTTTTGAATTTGAACATGTTCTACTCTTCTTTGTGTGTTTTGGGGTCTCTGTTGTACTATAGTTTATTTTGTTGTTGAGGACTGTTTTCTCAAGATTGTTTAGGTTTGCATCGTGGTAAGTAAGCCTCCTTTTGTTTGGGTTTGAATTCTTATTACCTTTTTGGTGAATCAATCTCTTGTTAATGTGTATTTCTTTTGTTTTATATTCACGTTTGTTCATTGCTGAGAGAAGAAATGTGTTCTGTTGCAGGTCAAGTCGAAGAAGCATTCATTTGTGAATGGGGAAGAGCAGTGTTTGTGTTCTTTCATGCTTTTCCGGTAGCATGGTCCGAACACTGGAAGTTGACAGCGAAGAAGATTGAAAGCATATGCATTGTGCAGCCTAACGAAAATCTCAACCCTAATATGGCTTCTTTTATAAAGATAGCAAATGAGAGAATTGAAGCTATTGCTTTGAAATCGGGTTCAGATTCTGATGCCATTCTTGCCAATTGTAGTGATGTTGATTCCCATAAAGAGAGTGGTAGTTTGACTTTCAGAAATGAATTATTTTTCAAAAGTTCGAATCAGGTAATTCAGTTTTATATGGTGGTCTAAAATTGCCAAATACAATCTACTCTTTCCCAGGAATGTTTTAATAGTAACAATCAATGATGTGTCTGTTTCTTTGCAGCGGACAAAGCATGCCAAGTTATCTGTGACTGACATTTCAGCCTATGAAGGTTTGTCCTTGGTCTGATAAGATTCAACTTAGATCCCGAGCTTTATGTCAGTCTTTCACACACTTATTCAATTGTTATTTTCGAGATGTCCATTTTTTCAGAGGCGAGGAGGATTAACAATCTTCGAAAACAAAACTAACAAGATGCAGATGTTGGAGGGGTTGGCAACTATTATACTATACTGATTAAAAACTTGGAGAGAGAATTATCCCCTTCAACAATCATCGAGTTCATTCATCAGAAGACATCAATCACTGTCCAGGCCTACGTTTTCCCAAGTTTGCCATCCGAGTTCATTCATCAAAAGGCCACTATCAATAAAGCTGTCGTAATCCATCTTCGTGTCAACGCCTCCCTACGAACAATAGTGAAAGCTCCATTACCCAAGTAAGAAGATGACGAAAGTGTTGAACCTGCCACCAATCAGGACACAATAGCAAGACTTGTAACAATACTTTCCGACCCACTGTATCAGAACAATCTCAAACATAACCTTGTATTTTGTTTGTTTAAGTACTGTTATTTTTATTTGTACCAAATAAATAACTATCTTCATACTTACTGTAATATTATATTTGTTTGTGTCTTTGTGTTCGATGATCTTTTTATTAAAGAGAGTCACTATATAAAGACTTTGTTTCAAAATAGTGACCCAACCACTAGTCACACCAAAATAGCTAACATTATTAACGCTCGTCACTATTGGTGTGACTAGTGTTTTGTCTATTAGTTTTTTCCCATCAAGACATCGCACTACTTATCACACTGAGGTAACTAACATTATTAACACTCGAGTATATTGGTATGACTAGTGTTTTGACTTCTGTTTTTTTTTTTCCATCAAGACATCGTATCACTAGTCATACCGAGGTAACTAGTATTATTAACACTCGAGTATATTGGTGTGAGTAGTGTTTTGGCTATTAGTTTTTTTTCCATCAACACATCACACCACTATTCATACCGAGGTAACTAGTATTATTAACATTTGAGTATATTTGTGTGACTAGTATTTTGACTACTATTTTTTTAGACAATCAAGACATCGCACCACTACTCACACCAAGGTAACTAATATTATTAACACTCGAGTATATTGGTGTGACTAGTGTTTTGACTACTGGTTTTGTGCCTATAAAGACATCGTATTACTAGTCACACCGAGATAATTAGTATTATTAATACTCGAGTATATTAGTGTGACTAGTGTTTTGGCTACTAGTTTTTCTATCAAGACATCGCACGACTACTCACACTGAGGTAACTAATATTATGAACACTCGAGTATATTAGTGTGACTAGTGTTTTGGCTACTGATTTTTTTTTCCATTAAGACATTATGCCACTACTCACACCGAGGTAACTAGTATTATTAACACTCGAGTATTTTGGTGTGACTAGTGTTTTGACTACTGGTTTTATGCCATCAAGACAACACACCACTAGTCACACCGAGGTAACTAGTATTATTAACACTCGAATATATTGGTGTGACTAGTGTTTTGGCTACTGATTTTTTTCCACCAAGACATCGCATCATTACTAACACCAAGGTAAGTAACATTATTAACATTCGTTACTATTTGTGTGACTAGTGTTTTGGCTACTGGTTTTATTCCATCAACTCATGACACCACTAGTCACACCGAGGTAACTAGCGTTATTAATGTCAGTCACCTTGGTGTGACTAGTGTTTTGTCTATTAGTTTTTCTCAACTTAATATGTTCCATAATACAAGTTTAACATGACACCTCAAAGTAACGCAAAATATAGTTGTGAAAAACATGAACGTAACATAACATCTTAAAGTAACTTTATATATATTAATATATAAACGTGCTACATCATTATCGAAAATTACATCACATTTCCGTCAACAGCATTACATCACATTTGTCTAATGGTGACGACAAAAGAGAGGTGGTGTGTCGGTTTGACAAAGAAGATAAAAATGAAAACCAGGAGGAGAAGCAAATGAAGAAGATGGAGGGGTTGACGACGCTTGGTCCGATGGTGGAGAATGAGAAGTAGATCTGAATAGAGGGAAAAAATGAGAGAAAAAAGAAGAAGAAGAACAAGAAGGGAAAGAGAAGCAGCATACCTGGTCAGGTGGTATGGAAGGAGAAGATGAATGGCTCCAAATGGTGACGGCAAAGGGAGATGGTGTGTAAGTCTGGCAAAGGGAGATAAAAAGAAAACCAGAAGGAGAAGCAAATGAAGAAGATGGAAGGGCTAACGACGCTTGATCCGGTAGTGTGGAGGAAGAGGCTTGATAGTGACGATGAAAAAGAGGTGGTCTGGCAAAGACGATAAAAAGAAATGAAGGAGAAGGAGAAAATGAAGAAGAAGCAGGGGCTGTCGATGGTAAAAAAATTGATTTTAACTTTTTTTTTATCCTAAGGGTATTTTGGTATTTTCACATATAAGAAATGACTTATTTGTTATATTCTATTAAAAAGGACATAATTATTAACCCTTTATCCTACTATGCTACTTTTGTCCTTCACCCTATATGTAGGGTATATATATATATCGATCTAAATGGGTTAATGAATAGAGAAACCTATTAAAAAGGTGAGATGGTGCGTGCCCACTGTTATTCATTTTTTAATTTTTTTTTTTTTTAAGAAATCGATTGAGTGTGTGAAATGGCGAGTAGCAGCTGCTATGCACAACCTTATTAACTAGGTGAAGGCCAACTAGTCGAAATGTTTTTTTAGCTATGCAGTCCCATTAAACTAGTTAAAGGCTGACTAGTCGAAGGTTTTTATTTTTTTATTTTTTTAATTAGTGTGCCAGTTGCTGTTTTTAGTTATCCAGTCAAGGGTAACCGGTCGAAGGTTTTTATTTTTTATTTTTTTAATTAGTGTTCTAGTTGCTGTTTTTAGTTATCCAGTCAAAGGTAACTGGTCGAAGACGATGTTATCCACGCCCATTTAGCCGTTTCAACTCATTGTTGCTGCAACATCTCTTGTAACTCATTGTTGCGCACACCATGACGGCTTTTAATCATTCTTTTAACTCTGTAACATATCTTGTTACTCTTCTATTCTTGCTTCATTATCTAAACGGGCTTCCATTCTTCCTTTATCTTTGATTTGTAACTCATTGTTGTGCGAACCCTGACGACTTTTAATATTTCTTTTAACTCTGTAACATATCTTGTAACTCTTCCATTCTTGCTTCATTATCTAAACAGGCTTACATGCTTCCTTTATCTCTGATCTTCTATAGGAACCTTTCGAAAGCAGGACAACTATTAGCAATATATTTCGAAAGCTGCAAATGGAGATCATTGATTGTATGTAATTAAGTTGTTTTGTTAGATGTTCTGTTAGTGGAGTTTGTATGTAGTTAACTTATGTTGCTAGATGTTATGTTAGTGGAGGTATTGTTTTTCTCTAATCAATGGCAGCTTCTAGAGTATGTCATATGATTTGTTAGCATATTTCGATGGTTGCCATATATAAAATGTTTGTCTAAGCATATTCTTTAGTTAAATATATCTATTCATTTTCAACTAACCGGTTATAAATTTTGAACTTTACGTAGTAACGGATAGTGTTGAGAAGCAAGCTAGTATCGAATATTTCGAAGATGTTGGGCACTGTGATGCATCCTTAGATAGGGATGTAGAAGTGTCGGAAAGCACAAGAAATAAAGGCTCAAATAACGGTTGGGTAGATTTTCGTGAGTTAACGGCAGTGGATGTATATGCAATGGAATTTAATACAGTTGATGAAGCAAGATCATTTCACGAGAGGTATGCATGGGCAACTGGCTTTGGTGTAAGATTGGGCAATCAATCTTAAGATTTTTTGGAAGATCTTAAGATTGTTTCCATCTCCTTTTCATAGTTCATTTCATAGTTTGAAAAGAATTTTGAAAGATATTAAGATTGTTACCGGCGCAGGGAAGCCGGTAACTTTCTATTGTAATAGTCAAGTTGCTATTACCTATACTAAAGATTCCAAGTACCACTGTAAATCCAAACATATAGAACGAAGTATAATTTTGTCAGAGATATCATAATGAAGAAGGATGTGAAAATTTAGTATATTTCTACACATATAATGACTTTAGACCCGTTTATTAAAGAAGTGACAAGGGATATGTATATGTCATATGTTAAGTCCTTAAGATTGTAGATAATAATATTGTATGTATATTTAATTGTTCCAACAGGATTAATTGGGAATCCCTCTAAGAAAAGGGAATTGGATTCCTAATTTTTGAATTACTATTTTTACTAAATCATTAGGATAATTAATTTTGTGGACCCCACATCAAAATTAGGAATCAAGTTACTAAAAGAAAATGTAATCCCCAATCTCAGCCAATGAATCAAGTTCCATTTCTTGATTGAAAAGGGAAACTAATGTATTTTACAAATATAAAACCTTAGTTAAACTTACAACAAACAATTGCAGAACCAAAGTAATTCTACTTTGCCATTCTTTTCAAAGAACTATTCTTCATTATTGTCTGCTATTAATGTTTTCGACATCTCACTACTGATGTGCTAATTTTAATTATTACATGTAGAACTTTTCTAATTTTCTCATCAAACAAACACACACACATATATACATACATACATACATATATATATATATATATATGTAAAACATAGTTTTTCTTCTCCTAAGCAGCAATTTTTTTTTTTCCCTCGTGACACTACGTAATAATTTTCTTCTTAAAGGCTTTAAAAATCTGTACTTGACTTTAGGGGTTTTTAATTATTGTGTTTTTTTTATTTCTGCTTTATTTGTTATTGTTATGGATATTTTTGGAGTTATTTAAATGGGCTGGTAAAAGCCCAGGATTGATCCAGCAAAATTGCCCAATTAACTAAGGCCCAGCTCATCAAATGTCTAGCTCGTCCAGTAGTTAGCTCGCGAGTGAAGGACATCAGCTCCCTATATATTCAGCCGGTGCAACCAAGCTTGGTCCTCAGACCTTGGATGTTCTTGCTCGTTAAAGCGAGCTCTCTGCTACTACAGCTCTTAGGTCACAAGTCAACCTTAACTCTTGTCAGTCTTGGAAAGTGTGTCCATAAATTGTGAATAATTATATCTTCAGTGTTTGTAGAAGTAGACCTTAACTCTTGTCAGTCTTAGAAAGTGTGATTAATTATATCTTCTGAGTTTAATTATATTTAATTGTACATTCCCCCTCTATAAATAGGGGATGAATCTCATTGTAAAGTAAGAGAGAAAACACTTAGAGAAAATACTGTTACACTATCAAAATAGTGAGAGAATTGTCGTGGACGTAGATTTTCTTTGAGCCGAATCACGTAAAGGCATTTGTGTTTCTTGTTCTTCCTCTGTCATTTTCTTTGTTCTTTGCTTGCTCTCTGCTCTGGTTTGCTTCTATTGCAGTATTGAGCTCACGAACCTGGGTTGACTGATTTCGAACGTCAACATTTTAGTGTTAAAAGGAGGGTCCAGACAACATCTTTCTTTATTTACAACTACCATGGCAAAAGGAAGAACAACCAGAAGTTCTGATGCAACAACCAATCGACTTGAAAACATGGATAAGTAATAAGACGCCTTATCCATCAGGAGAGCAGCAAACATGGAGGCTGGTACTTCCAATGCGCTTATGGCTGAGATTGCTCAAGGTATGCTTCTACTTCCTTCTCATCAACCTGCACCTAATGCCACTAGAGGAGATGTCATGCAAATTTGGCAACAGCGCCAAGAAATGTCGGAGAATACTGTAATGCATCTAGTAGATGTTGTTAGGGCTCTGATAGAGGCCCGGATTCAGGTCGCTCGGAGACCGATGAAGACCGTTGTAATGAGGGATGTTTCGTAGTGACAATGCGTTAAGGTTCCGACCACAAATGAGAGAGTTACCAGGGAAGTGTCCACACTAGATGGATCAATCCACCCTTTAAATGTGCAGTCTAGAGCTCGAATTCAGCGAGCTTGCAATGATGAAGATATGGCTCATCTATCAGGATTGAGGGTGAGGGTGAGTTAGGATGGACATCGGCAGGTTGAGGCGAGCTACGGATATGTTTGAGTTTTAGCTCGAAGAGATGAGAATGAGCAGTGATATCAACATGGAGACTCGCATATAGAAGAGGGACTAAACAAGATTGATCAGGAGAATGAGCCAGGTCACTATTCCCTCAAGCTCGAATATAGGAGAAGGCACGGAGTGTAAAGACGGTATTCCCTAGATAGGGAAAGCAGACAAAGTAGACAAGATCTGAAACGCTATCTCGCGATCTGAAGTGCAAGATCCACTTGTTGAGGAGCTCCTTCAGAGGGTCCAGTAGTTGGAAGCACAACCCAGAGCTCAGGAGCAGGAGGGTCAATATGGTGAAAGGACTCCATTCACCTCAGAGATCGAGTTGGAGCCACTTTCCCTTAGGTTCAAGGTCCCTAATATCCTACAGTACAATGGGGGCATTGATCCTTACGACCATCTTGATGCATTCAATATTCAGATAGATCTGCAGACCACCATTCCTCTAGTTAAATACTACGTTCTTTTAGCAACATCTGGAGACATTCATCGGATATAGCTCAGGATCCTCCTGCCTCGCAGTATCAGAAATTGGGAGGAATGTCAACAAAAATTTCTCAATCAGTATAAGGCATTGAAAAGGTAGCTCGCTCCACCCTGTCACCTCGCTACCATCTTCCAACGTCCTAATGAATTGTTGAAGGACTCTATTGCTAGGTTCAGACACGAGGTGAACAATGTGGAGAACTCAACAGATGAGAGGATTTTAACAACTATCCTGGCAGGATTAATAAGAGATGAGAAGTTGTATGAAAGTATATACAAATCCTCAGTGAAGGACTTAGGGAAATTTTATGAACGAGCCTCCAAAGAAATAAGGTAGGAGAAAGCCTTTGGTATAAGAAAGCCAAATAACCAGAAGAGTGAAGCTTATAGCTCCAACCAAAGTAAGAAGAGGAGCAATGAGAGAAATGAAAATGGGGGCTAGAGGAATAACAACTAAGTCGTGAAGAAAGCTAGAAACGGACTTGGATTGAGGAATGACTATATGCATAAGCGACTTTCGTGCCTAGGTCATTATGAAAGCTATACCGTCTTATCAAATGCATAAGAAAAGATCTTCGCCATTGAGAGGAACATGGAGAACTTTAGGAGACCTGTTCTAATCAGAACCTCCGACCGATTCAGAGATAAAAATAGGTTTTGTGCCTATCACAATGAGGCAGGACACAAAACCTTAAAGTGCTAGGATCTAAAGGACGCCATTGAAGATTTGATCAGGAGAGGTCGCTTGAGGGATTTTGTAGTGTGACCTGCAGGGCAGCGACCTTAGTATTAACGTCTTCACCGTCAGCTTGTGCAGCAGCTGGCCTAGCAAGCCTCTGATTAAGAACCATCATCCGTTGTGAGTACAATTCTTATTATCCACGGAGGTCCTAATATAGCAGGGGCATCAAATAGATCACATGAGCACTATGTACGCGAGGCCAATCATATACAGCTTGTAGGTCGAAGTGAACTAGAAGGACCTGCAAAGAAAGCCAGAACGACATCTGAGGAGATTGTTTTTACTGAATAAGATGCCAGGGGCATCCCCTGGCCCTATAATGATGTCCCCTTATGATCCGAGCTCGCATTGGGAATGCTGAAGTAAGAAGGATAATGATTGACACTAGGAGCTTGATCAATGTGATGTACAAGAGATGCTTTGATTAGATGGGGATTCGAATTGAATAGTTGAAGCCTTTCCCTAAACCTTTGTATGGCTTTATAGGAGATACGATGACTCCCATTGGGCAGATCAGACTACCTCTAACCCTTGGAGACGCAGATCGGCAGTCAACTGTGTTTGCGGACTTCCTGATTATAAATTCTCCCTCTGCATACAACATGATATTAGGAAGGCTCGCAATGAATGACCTGCATATGGTCACCTCTACAAAGACCCTTACGGTGAAGTTGCCAACTCCCAATGGAATAGGATGTGTGCGAGGCGAGCAACACCTAGCTCGTCATTGCTATAAAGGTGCAGTGAAGATAGGTGCTAGAGGCAAAAAAAGTGAATGTAGTCTTAGGGGGCGAGCTGCAGACTGTTAGCACTATAAAGGTGAGTTATAACCTGGACCCCAGGGAAGTTGATACATACAAGACTATAGGTCCAGTGGAGGAGCTAGAGGACATTCAGGTCAGTGAGACAAATATTGAAAGATGTCTTAAATTGGAAAAGAGATTGGTCCCAAAAGTAAAAGCTCAGCTAGCCAATTTTCTTAAGACGAATTTAGATGTGTTCGCCTACAATCATGAAGATATGGTGGGGATTAACCCAAAATAAAGACGCATAAGCTAAACATAAATCCCCACTATAGGCTAGTTTGCCAAAAGAGAATGCCTATGATGCACTAGCGTTACGTCGCTCTGAAGGAAGAAGTGGACAAGCTCTTGGCGAAAAAATTTATTCGTGAAGCTCACTACCCGACTTGAGTTGTTAATTCCGTGTTAGTAAAAAAGAAGAGTAGGAAATGAAAACTTGTATTGACTTCACAGACCTGAACAAAGCCTACCAGAAAGATAGCTTCCCATTACCAAAGATTAATCAGCTCGTAGATGCAACTATTGGTCACGAACTCCTCAGTTTCATGGATGCATACTGAGGGTACAATTAGATCCCAATGAACCCTGAAGATAAGGAGCATACCTCGTTTATTACAAACCGCGGGCTATATTGTTATAAGATAATACTCTTTGGACTGAAGAATATAACGGCGACCTATCAAAGGCTGGTGAATATGATGTTCGAGGATCTGATTGGGAAGACCATAGAAGTCTATATAGGGATGTTTAAGACATTAATGAGATATCAAATGAAGCTCAACCCTCTTAAGTGCGCCTTTAGAGTAGCCTCGAGCAAATTCCTGAGCTCTATGGTGAATAATAGAGGGATTGAGGCTAACCTTGAAAAGATAAGAGCTTTATTGGACATGAGGTTGCCAATAAAGGTGAAGGAGGTACAGAGCTTGAATGGTCAGGTCGTTGCTCTCAACAGATTTGTCTCCAAAGCCACAGAGAAATATATTTCTTTCTTTGAAGTATTGAAAAAGATAAAGAATTTCAAATGGACAAAGGAATACGAGTCGGCGTTCTAGCAACTAAAGGAGTACATGGGGCGACCTCCACTCTTGTCAAAACCAAAAGAAGGGGAAAGTTTGACGATCTACCTGGGGGTATCTCAGCACGTACTAAGTGCGGCCTTAGTTCGGGAAGAGGACAGGATGCAGTTCCCTGTCTACTATATTAGTAAGAAGCTGATTAATGCTGAGACTAGGTACACCCCCATGGAGAAACTCGTTTACTGTCTGGTAATGACATCGAGGAAATTGCTTCTTTACTTCTAGGGGCATAAAATTGAAGTTATGACCAAGTATCCATTCAGACAGATCCTCCAGAAGCTTAACACCTTAGGTCGCCTCCTTAAGTGGGCTATCGAGCTGACCTGATTTGACATAGAATTCAAACTGAGGTTAGCAATTAAGGGGTAGGCACTAGTCGACTTCATAGCTGAGTTTACAGAATCCGTGGAAGAAGAAGTTGAGTCTTCAGAGGGTCCGTTCTGGGAACTGTATGTTGATGGATCTTCTAGCTAGCAGAAGGCTAGGGTTGGAGTGTTGCTTATAAGCCTAGAGGGACATAAAATCCTCTATGCGCTCAAATTTGGATTTCAGACCATAAATAATGAAATGGAGTACGAGGTCTTGTTAGTAGGACTCCTTTTAGCTAGGAAAATGTGAGCTGAATGACTCAGAATCTTTAGTGACTCTCAGCTCGTGGTTTATTATGTGCGAGGTGAATACCAGACCAATGGGTTAAAGATGACAATCTACCTGCAGAAGGTTCGAGATTTGTTGGGGACTTTTGAAAAATATGAAGTAAACCAAATCCCTTGAGCTCAGAATTCCTATGTAGATGCTTTAGCTCGACTGGCGACAGCTCAAGATACAGATTTCCTAGGGGTTATACCAATAGAGTTCCTATCAATGCCAAGTACAAACTCAAATGACGAGGTGATAACCATAACTGTGACAGAAGACTCGTGGATGAGTCTCTTAGTTGATTATTTGCAAGATGGGAAGCTGCCAGATGAAAAGCTGCTAGATGAAAAGCTTGAAGCACGTCATCTGCGAATTTGATCTGCAAGATACTGCATCTATGACGACATGCTTTACAAGAAGAGCTTCTTAGTTCCACTCCTGAGATGCATAGATGAGCCAGATTGTGCTAAGGTTCTAAAAAGAGATACATGTTGGCCATTGTGGAAATCACGCTAGGGGCCTCTCACTTGCTCAAAAGGCACTAAGACAAGGGTTTTACTGGCCAACAATGAAGTAGGACGCCATTGACATGGTCAAGAGGTGTGACAAATGCCAAAGGTTTGTGAAGATCCCACTAGCTCCACCCACCTACCTACGGTAGATGGTTAGTCTATGACCCTTTATGATCTGGGGCATGGACCTGATAGGGCCTCTCCCGACCAATGTTCCAAAACTCACTATTCGTGACTCGACTAGCGAGGCAACGAGCAGCGAGTACTCTATAACTCTGAGAGTACTCGGTTTGACCATGAGTCAACGGTCAAATTAGGTCAAACCTATAAAAAATAAAATATAAAATTTTTTTATATGAGTAAAATATAATCATATGACCATAAAAACCCTTTAAATCTATCTCATGCAACTTCCAAAGCCATTTTAGTACAATTATATAATTACAACCTTAAAAATTTCGACAATATAACAACTATTTTTTCAACAATCCCACCTGTAATATACAAAAATATCAACACTTCAAAAATCTATCATATCTAAACTACTTAAAACCCCTTATCCTTATTTCATTCTCAAACCATAATCGATGAATATAAAACAACCTAATCATCAAACATTCCGTTTAAGCATGGAAACTTTTATATAACAAACATTCTAGATACCAAGCAAATTTATCTAAAAATAATATATTAGCACAAAAATAAGACTACAAAAGTAAAAGCAACCCTAAACAATATCCTTAAAAAATATATTTTTTCATCAATGTAACAAATGTGCAAACTGAATACACATATCATCTCATACGAAATTGAAACACCTAGTACAATAATTTAAATCTCTATATAACAAATTTACATCACCCTAAACAAATATAATTTGTAAAATTCATTAATATTCAATCATTAATTCATCATCTAACCCCAAACAAATACATGCGAAAAATAAAAACATAAAAGAGTGATGAAAGCAAAAAAATAAAAATAAAAATAAAAATAAAACAAAGGAAAAAACAAAAAATCAAAATGAAAAAAAAATATTACCAAGTATCAACTCACAGTTAGAACTCAGAAGAATAGAGCAGATTCGGATAGAGACAGTGACGAAAACGGCGATCGCGATGGACAGAGTGACGAATGACGGTGAGAAGACAGCGTACCAACCGGCAACGACGAGTAGAAATAGAAATACAGAGGTTAGGTTAGCAGCAGAAACGCTGAACAGATCCGGACAGAGACGGTGATGAAGATGGGGATCGCGATGGACGAAGTGACGAACACGGTGACCAACGGAGTACCAAACAGATTGACAACAGAAATGCAGAGGTTGGGATCGACAGCACTGCAGCAGCACACGAGGCAGAAATGAAGAAGAAGACACTGATTTGTTATAAAGTGCGCCATAACAAAACGACGCCGTTTTGGCACAACAAAACAACGTCGTTTTAGTATCACTTATAAAATAAATCAAAACGGTTCGTTTTGACACACCAAAACGACACCGTTTTGGCCAATTTTTTTTTTTTTTAAAAAAAGGTCGAGTAGTCCTAGTCCGAGTCGGGCCAAGTCGACCCGAGTCGGATCGAGTTGGGCTGATTTTGAACAGTAACCGAGTTTTATCGTTGATCTGAAGTTTCTCGGCTCGAAAGTTGGTCGAGCGACGATAACTCAGCCGAGTTTTTAATCCATGCTCTTGACAGACCGTGAAAAATGTAGGCATACCATTATAGCGATGAATTGTTTCATTAAGTGGGCAAAAGCGAAGGAAGTTGCTGAGATCTTCACCACAAAGGTAGAAACATTTGTGTGAGATAACATAATTTGCAGGTTTGGAGTTCCTCAGCAGCTCGTGACGGATAATAGAACCCAATTCAATAGTGATCAGTTCCTCAAGTTCTGCAATGACCTTGGCATTGTCAAAAGCTTCTCAACAGTAGACTATTCTCAAGCCAACGAACAAGTTGAGGCGGTCAACAAAATTACAAAGCTGATTTTGAAGACAAAGTTGAAAGCTAAGAAAGGAGCATAGGTGGATGAGTTACAAAGGACACTATGGGTTTATAGGACAATAGCTCACAGCACCTTATGAGAAACTCTTTTCTCAATGGTCTATGGATTTGAGGCCATGATTCCAGCGGAATTCGAGGTGACCAACCAACGAAGAGCAAACTTTAGTCCATCCGAGAATGATCAACTCCTTACCGCAAACATAGATCTCCCCGAAGAGACAAGGGAAGCAGCCTACCTGAGAGTGGCCATTTATCAGCAGAGAGTGATCAGATACTATAATAGAAAGGTCCGAGTTTGGAGCTATAAACTCGACAATCTCGTATTGCGCCTCATTCTAGTTAGCTCGTGAGGCCAGTGACGAGACGCTAGGCCTGAACTGGGAATAACCTTACATCGTCTAAGAAAACTTGGGGAATGGAGCATATCACTTAACTTGTATAAGTAGAGCAATAGTACCGTGACAATGGAATGCGAAACACTTGCGACCTTACTTTCAATAATTATTAGCTCACTCTATTGTGTAATCTTGATTATATACAATTAATAAAAGCTCCACATTTCCCATGAATTCTGCTAATACAATATTTTTGTATAAAAATTAGACAGTATTAGGCAGGTGACGAGTTAAAATTCAAATTGGGCCTATGAGTTATGAGCTGGAGCCTCTTTCAATTTGACCAGTCATGATCTACGGTTTATTTGAGCAACCATGAAAACTCGAACCTGCATACTAACAGGAATCCTCCCAGCCTGGGTATCTATTTCAATTTTCACCAAGTCTTGATATGTTAGCTGATGTCCATCCATGTTGGCCCAAATGCCATCTCTGTAATCTACTTGGACATTCAAATTTGGTTGGTGAGTTTAGGTTTAATATTAGTTGGAGTCCATCCATGTTAGCTTATAAGCTATTCTGTACGACCTACCTGGACATATAAATTTAGCTCGCGAATTTATAGAATCAATACGTTAGCTGGGGTCCATCTAATGCGAGTTATTCTATGTGATCCATCTGGATGTAAATATTGGCTAATAAATGCCTTCCTACCAAATTGTACTAGGGTCCATCCATGTTAGCTTATAAGCTATTCAGTGCGACCTACTTGGGCATATAATCTGGTTAAAAGATCTAATGCGTCAGGTTCATCAACGTTGGCTAACGTTCAACTCTATCCAATCTATATACGTATCATGACTGACAATCAATCGCGTTATATTATAAAGTTACAATCCACTATATAACTCAAGATTATGTTACAATTTGTGGGCTATAGCGTATCAGGATTAGCGAGCTCTCAAGCTCCTACCAGGTATTATTACTACTAATTTACACTATTTACTTCCTCAGCTCGTAGGAATTCAAAAAGCGAAATTGACATTATATTAAAATAAGCATTTAGAAGAAACCTCAAAACGAGGTCAATATCTATTATCTTTACAAATGATTCAAAATGACCTCACAACGCGAGGAAAATGTCAAATGATAAAATATTACAGAAAATTCAAGCTAAGGGACCACATCTTTGGGGATCACGATCATAGGCTCTGCGGCCTGAGCTGTCTCATCTTGAGAAGTCATGCTTGGAGGCTCAGCAAATGGAGGAGCTTTGGTTAATTTGGCTAAGGTACGAGTAGCCTGCCTTTTATATTTCTCCATCTTTACGACTGCTTCCTCACTAAAGAATGAGAAGTCCAGTTCAGGGTGAGCCTCCCATAAGGTGTAGAGGAATCAACTAGAGGTCCTTGATTTTGTGTCCTCTTCAGTCTTGATGACCTCCTCCTTAGCGAGAGTGACCTCTCGTTTTACAACCTTAGCCCACTTTTTAGTAGCCTCAGCTTGTTTTTCAGCTGCCTCAAACCTCAGCATAGCTTCCTTAAGCTTCTCCTCGGTAGTTTCAGCTCTCTGCATGGTTTTGGCTAGGTCATCCTTCACTTTATTAAGTTCTTCTTCTCTCTTAACGACCTGCATAGTAAGGTTAGACATTACAACCTCATGATTGGCTTCTTCCTGAGCTAAGGCATCCTCAGCCTCCTTCTTTGCTGCTTCAACATCGTTCAGTTTGACCCCCAATAAGCTTGTTAGCTTTTTCAATCTCTTCCTTCAAGGATAAGAGATCGCTCTTTAACTTCTTCTTCTCGTTGTAGAACTTCTATCAATCCTCTCTAAAGGCCGTGATTTGCTTAAGTTGCCTCATTGCCCCTATCGCGACTTGAAAAGCAACAGGTTAATTTTTGAATTAAGAAAACAGAAGCAAAAAACTATGAAATTACCAGCATTCCATGGTGAGCTATATAGTCAATTAGGCCTTCATTTTCCATGCCCTCTTTATACAAGCTCCTGCCAGTACCTCCTATAATATTAGGCAAGTTGTCGAGGGCCATGTCAAGGTATTGCTCCTCTGGTAGGCTTATGGACTGGGTGCTGGCCTGTGATTTGTCCTTTCCCTTTGAAACCACAGGCCATTTCCCTTTATCAGTTTGAGGTTGCTTGGCTGGGGGATGTTTGTATGTTGACATTCTTTTTACACCCTTGTTTAGGGTAGCTTGGACCTTGCGAGCAGAAGCTCTCACCTACTCATGTTCTACTTCTATCACCTCTGGTTGTAAAGACGGGACTTGAGCTGAAGATCTTGGAATTGGTGCCGAAGTAGTCTTTTTTGTAGGCTCAATAGTTGAAAGAGTTATAGGCTCAGTAGTTGAAGGAGCTACGGGCTCAGTAGTTGAAGGAGCTACAAGCTCATGAGTTGGAGCTGCAAACTCGTGAATTGAGGGAGTTGGAGCTGCAAACTCGTGAATTGAGGGAGTTGGAGATTTAGGAGGAGAGTCAGAGAGATTGTGGAGTGAAAGCTTCACCATCTCTGGAGTTCGTCGAGGATCAGGATCAGCCTCTCCACGGACAGCTTGAGAAATGGAGACAAGCTTGCACTGACCTCGAATGCCAACGTCCCTCTTATTATTAATTAGCTCGTTGTCCAGAGTAGAGGCAAGCTTATACGCTCGAAGGAGCTCGTCGTTGAACACATGGATTATGCTGTTTTCTCCTAAGTCCGTAAGCGTTCTCAGATGATTCTTTTTTAACTTAGTAATCATCTCCTTACCTTTATCTGCAAGAAGAAGCAAGGAATATCAGAACAACAAAATATGCATGTAAAAGAGCTTTTAATGCTAACCATATGTGACTATTTGAGGTAAGGACGAAACTATAATTTTGAAGACGTTTAAGGGAAGAGCAAGAGATATAAAATCAGCTTGATTTGTAATCTCTGATATTAGGTTTGCCTTTTGCCTCAGCCTTTGGCAAAAGGCCCTTAAAATCATATTTGCGAGCTAACAGATAGAAGATACCGTCTCCCACCTTCCCTTTTGAGCTGACTATTCCCTTTATGTTGTACAAATGAGAGCAGATACGTGGGTTCGGAGCTTCAAGCCCGTTCCTTAAAAAGACCAGTGCTAGCAATGTGAGCTGGGAGTAAGAGTTGGGGATCAGTTGGAAAGGGCTAAGTTTCAGGTTGTTCAAAAGGTTGATGAAGCAATGGGAGACTGGAAACCTGGGCTCGTGCTTCAGATGGTAGGTACTAACAGCCATGTATCCTTGGGGTGGAAAGTCCGCCTGATTGCGAGATGAAGGTAGCATGATGCGACAACCTTTAGGGAGATGATATTCTAGGGCAATCCCCCTTAGTGTGTCAAACTGTAGTTTCGAAGCATGGAAAGCAAACACCTAGCTACTTTCTCGTCTAGGGGCCAGCAGAATTATGATGGGGTTAACTCGAGCTACGAACTCCTTAATGGCCTCATCACTCATGGAGGTCGCCTTCTCAGTAGGGTGAACTTCTTCCGTCTCAAGATCTTTGGAATCAGAAGAGTCAGCCCTTATTCTGTGTGATTGGTGACTGTTGCCTGAAGACATCTACATATAAAAAAGGAATAATCAGGTCTCTGCATACAGACCATCCCTATTTACATCTAAATTTCCTATTTTTTCAAAGAATATCCTAAGTCTAAAGGTCACAAATGCCGCGCAAATCGCTAAATGTATGGGGGCTCGATCTATAATCTAGCAACCTACGAGCTAGTGACCTATCTATATCTTTATCTACAGTTCACATGCATAATGTAGCAAACAACAAACCATTCACTAAGAACGAACCAGCAAGATCAAATAAAAAAGAAATGAAGAGTCACGGTTTCAAACAAATACGCCACACCAAGAACACGAAGAACACAAACCAAAACCAAACTCAGAAACGTATAGCATACACAAATAAGAAACAAGGACTTACTGTTAGCAAAGTAGAACAAAGGGTGATGATCTTCGACGAGTTCAAACTTCTGGAAATGCTAGTGCGGAAGTTTGAAGTGAGATAAGAATGGGAGAAGAAAAACGAAGCGCCTGCAACTTGAAAATGACAAATGGAAGGTGAAAAGCTTTGGGCCTCCACTTTATATATGGACGCGAGGTGTGAACCCCAACCGTTAGATCAAGAGGCTCACCAACCTTTCTAGATCCGATGGTGCAACGTGCATTATGGGATTTTGTCATCATGCATCATCAGTTGAGATGCGTGCGCATTTAATGCGCACAGATTGAGACGTGCAGGTTGCATGATAGCCTAAAAGTTGCCACGCATCCAAAGATGAGATAGAATTTGAAAAGGTAACGCAACAGGCCCTTTAAGTTAGCTTTTACCAACGAGCTATTAGCTCCCATTCCACAGATCGCACTGGAGAGCTGGAGTGCTGATGTTATGGATATTTTTGGAGTTACCTAAATAGGCTGGTAAAAGCCTAAGACTGATCCAGTAAAATTGCCCAATTAATTAAGGTCCAGCTCGTCAAATGTCTAGCTCGTCTAGTAGTTAGCTTGCAAGTTCAAGACATCAGTTTTTTACATATTCAGCCCTTGCAACCAAGCTCAGTCTTCAGACCTCAGACATTTTAGCTTGTTGAAGCGAACTCTCTGCTACTATAGCTCTTATGTCACAAGTCAACCTTAGTTAGAGCTGTCAGGTGAAATTCAGCTCAAGGCGTGATGTGCACATTGATTTTACTAGAGAAAACAACTTGATTTAAGGAAAATCTCAACCACTAAGCATAAGTTATTGTCAGAATTTAGTATTTGCAGGAGTAGACCTTAACTCTTGTCAGTTTTGGAAAGTGTAATTAATTATATCTTCTCAGTTTAATTATATTTAATTATACACTCTCCCTCTATAAATAGGGGATGAATATTATTGTAAAGCAAGAGAGAAAACATTTAGAAAAAAAATACTATTACTCTATCAAAATAGTGAGAGAATTGTCGTGGACGTAGGCTTTCTTTGAGCTAAACTACGTAAAAACATTTGTGTCCTTTTTTCTTTCTCTGCTATTTTCTTTGTTCTTTACTTGCTCTCTACTCTAGTTTGCATCTATTGTAGTATTTGGCTTACGAACCTGGGTTGACTGATTTCGAATATCAACAATTACATTATTGTGTTCGATACATAAAGAGCTTCAATTTTAAAAATAAAAAAAATTATTTTGCACATAAATTTGTATTCACGTAATTAAATTGCAACATGTAATTTATGGGTTTCAAGCCAAGTAATTGACTTCAAAGCTTCTTGTGCAAAAAGTTCAAAACATTACGAGTAATATAAAATATATTTTTTCATATTAAAAATATGTTTCAGCAATCAAATTTGTACTATTCCTATTTCTTAAGTAAACAATATAAAAAAAATTAATTTCATTTAATTTCTAATTCTTAAAAAGTTTGTAAACACATCGAAATTTAGTAATTTAATTTCGATTATTTTCCATTCCTTTTCCAATAAAATTTGATTTTCTTTTATGTTTATTCTCGATTGATAAACGTACTCTAAAACTTGATGAATTAGAGAATAATAATAGAGAATGAGAATAATTGTTGGTATTTATTTGCTCCAAAATCAATTTGTAATGAAAGTAAAATTATGGGTCTTATATGAATTTGAGATTATAGAATCGGAATTTCATTTCTCTCACCTTACTTGGGAATTCATTCTCACTATCTTTAACAAGTTAAAAAGTCTTTTATACCCCTTATTAAAAAAAAAAAAACCAATTTTGATAATTTTAATCAATAATATTTTTGTAACTTGTAATTAATCCATTTCAAATTCAAAACAAAGTAAACATTTTAATGAAAATACTATTAATTTCGATTCCGATTCCGATTTATGTAATTGAAGTAAACAACTTACTCTTATTATGATACATTATTCTGGTTTCAAACTATTTCGATTTTAGATCACTCTAATTTCAAGTCATTTTGATTACATGTAAATAAACTCACTAGTAATCTAGTTATAAATAAAATTTAAATTTTTTTGACAAAATTCAATCCAACATCCAAATTTTTTAGCTAATAATTGAGCTTCGATTAGGACAACATAGACGTGGACATTTTGTGCTATAATCATTTTAAACACAAATTATATGAAGAAAAACAAGAAATAATTTAGCACAATCAACATCATTAAACATACAAAAATTATACAAAACATAAGAAAATGTTCCTCTGAGATATTTCTTCACGCAACGTGTGAATATCATCATTAGTTTTATTCCCTCAAAATCCATATGGACATTGGTCAATGACTTCAATATTTCTCGAAACAACGTATTTTTCCTTTGGCCTTTTATGACCAAAAGAAAACAACAATTATTCTATTTTAATTGCAAACTTTATTCTACACTACTAAAGCCTTATCTAGACTGGTTCAGGTAGTTCTCTCTTACTAACAAGATGTTAGTGAAAAAAAAATATAAGAACTGCAAATTTTTTTCCACTACAAGCAAGCTAATGCGGGCTGAACCGAACCCAAACTCGACCCAATGGCATTGCTACATAATGCTTGAGGCACTTGACTCTTGTATGTAAGCTTCACATCCTGCACTGTTATCCCAGAGCATGGATGCTTTGAACTACAATTGAACGTCACAGCAACTTCACTAGCAGATGTTCCTTGAATATCTTGGTACAGCACATTACTTATCTGAATCCCAGAAGCCTGTTTTATATTACAAGTCAACCATTCAGGACCGAAACGACATGATAGTATGACCCTAAGCCAATGTTAATGTATTTTTTCACGTATAATTAGAATAATACTAGACTTTCTAATTATGTGATATGCGAATTTTCAATATCATATTAATTATCATGTTATCTTATAATTCATAAGATATTGATAATTCACATGCTACATCATTTGAACATAAATTTGAGCAAAAAATTTAAGAAACCAAGCATTACTCATATAATTAAGCTTGTGATACATATTTCACCTGATTGGCGCAATGGTTACCGTCGGGACAGTAATTTTGATCAATTACGATTGGATTTTCAACGTCAATCATTGTGGCATGTTGGAAAGAAATGTTTCTGGCAAATCCATTGCTTGGTCTTGCCCAAGACTTGATTCTCACTCCATTTTGAGTCCCTTTAAATATCACATATTTTACTGTCACGTTTTCTACTCCTGGCTCTTGTAGTTTCTTGGCCAAACTACCAACACTACACCAACGACAACATCTCAACATTATTGATAATATATGATTAATCCTTATTTGTACTTAGTTTCGATTGAAATTAGCAGAGAATTCAAGTCTAAATAATATGTTTATTTTTTTTACCTGATTCCATGTCCGGGTCCGCAGACAACATTCTGAATCACCAAATCGTTGGTTCCAGGACCAATTGAAATACAATCATCACCAGTTGCAATGGTGGAGTTCATAATTGTGACACCATTGGACTGAACATGAATGCCATCGGTATTTGGGCTGTCCCCGGAGGCCTTGACTTGAACTTCTTCTATATCTACTTTGTTGCCTCCATCGATGACTATATGATACAACTGGCTGTTTAGTGATGTTACTCCTTTTATAAGAATGTTGTTTGACTTGATGAAGCCTAGTGTCTGCACATACAATAATTTCTCACACAATTAAATCAAGAAATCATGAGTTTAAAATTTTTTTTAAAAAAAAAAATAAATGTTCACGTTTACTTAATATAAAATCAAATAGAAACTTAAAAAGATTTGTTGTCTACCTAGTGATGAACTAATAATTATACAAATGGAATGGGAATCTCATTCCCCCAAATCCACTTGGGAATCCCATTCTCATTCCCTTTGTCAAAATAAAATGTCCCTTATACCTTTTTTAAAAAAATAAAGAAAAATCTATTTATTTGATGTTAAAAAAAAAAAAAAACTACATATTGTAATAAAAAATTGCGCACTATTAATTTTTCATCACCAATTTCTTAATTATCATGATGGACTAATAAAATAATATGTATTTTTTTTTTAATTATTATATGTAGTTTTTTATTTAATATTAAAAAAAATTACATATTATAATAAAAAACTACACACCAAGTTAGTAAACTATTAAAATAATATTAAGTTTTTTTATTATAATATGTAGTTTTTTATTTGATATTAAAAAAAAGAGCATATTATAATAAAAAACTACACATTATTATAATTAATCCATAATTTTAATTAAGGGTATTTTTGTAACTTATAATTAATTCATTCCAATTCCAAAGTAAAGTAAACAGTTTAATGGAAATAATATTAATTCCGATTCCGATTCCTGCAGTTGAAGTAAACAACTTATATGATTCCGATACTTCATTCCGATTCCTATTCCGATTCCTTCAAGTGAAGTAAACGCACCATAAATAGAATATACATACTCTATCTCTTTTAAATCAAATCTTATCTCTAAATAAATTATTTAGACTTTTTAAGTTAAATCACATCTTCATATTTTTATAAGTAAAAATGGAAATTAAGAGAAAAACATTACGTTTATAATTAAGATGAGTGTATAGAGTAAAAATTTTAATTGTGAATTTTAATGCTGGTGGATTGAGGAAATATCTGTAGAGTGAAGAAATCTGGGTGCAATAGAGGCACCTTACATATATGGGAAAATAGGTAATGCTAGAGAGCCTAAAAACTTGTCTAAATTCGTGACTAAATAATGTGATGTTTGAGTTGTGAATACTACATAAAACATTAAATGATGTGTTAATTGATATGTCAATTATAACTCATATTTCAAAACATTTGATCCAGAATTTGGTTTTTTTTTTTTTTTTTTTTTTTTTTTTTTTTTGGGATAAACTAGCATACTCAATATATATATATATATATATAGATTTGCAAAAACCTTGCTTAAGGTTTGATCTATTTTCAAAATAACCCTCTAATTTTGAATTTATGTAGAATTCCCTTGTTGTATAAAAAAACCGCCTTACAGTTCCAAAATTTTAATTAAAACTCCTCCTACTTCTATATTAAAAACCCCTACAAGGTGTTTTTCATTTAAAAACCAAATAAAAGCACTATGTTTTACAAAAGATTAAACCCCCGGGCTATTTTGCAAACCTCAAATCAAAAAACAAATACTTTTGGTTAAATCAAATCACTTATTCACAATTTATCACTTTTCCAAAAAAAGTCACATTATCAGTATATAGTTTTGACTATATATACGAAACCACTAATAATAAATATTAACCAAAATGACTATTAATTTTATGAATGGAATCCAATAACTACTTATGATTTGCACATCAATAATTTAGCTAAATTTCTCCAAAACATTAGGTTTACATAAATAAAAGATTTGGCTAACATATTGGATGATTTTACCCAATAATTATAATAATTTGATTGACTTTCATAATCACTTTTGCAACCGATGCAGTGGATGTCATCGATGTGTAAGATTATTCAAACAGTAAGGTAGTTAAATCCAAATAAAAAACAATAATTTGAGTACTTACCGTGGCGCCGCTGGGGCAGCCTTTGTTGCCTGCCTTCTTACAATTCCACAAGGCAGCACCTTGGGCGTCAAGAACCCCACCGAGGACAGAAACACCGTCCACATCGTGGAAGGAAAGCCAGTAATCCATGTTTCCAATAACCTTGAAGTCTGCCGGAGCCACCAGCGTGCCATCAATACGCACCACAATGTTACTACTATTGCAACCCTTGCCATCAAAAGTCACATTTCTCACCAAGAACCTCCCTAGAGGCACATAAATGGTAGTGGCCGTCTCGGTCGAACCACAGGCCCTACCCCATGCATCAACGAAGGCCTGTGTCGAGTCGGTCGTGCCATCGGGCTTGGCTCCTAAATCGGCTACGTTGAAGGTCACAGGAACTGCAGAGGATGGTGAAGTGAAGAGGATGATGATCAAGTGAAGTACAAAACTGACAAGAGAAGCCATTGGTTGTTTTACCATTTCTCTTTGTTGTTGGTATTTGATAATAAAATAAGAAACTGAGGAATGTGTAGTTGCGTTGCGAGTTGAGAGAGCTTCGAGAGGGAATTTGTAATTTATAGGGAGATAATGAATGAATATTTTAGCATTTTTTATAGGGATTTATTATTCTATTTAAACTTTCTTTACAAATATAGGCATTTTTTTACCTAATATGAGTGACATATCGAATCAGGTTTAGCTCTTACCAAACCTTATTCAAAATTTTGAGGGTAACTTAAACCCGACTCATGCCTCAAACGGGTTGTAACTTTCCATCTTAAATCTAAACCCCTGATTGGAGGGACTTGACCTAAACTCGACATATTAACCCAATTTAATTTTTAACTAATAATATAATTAATATAAAAAATAAATACACAAACAAAAAAATAGATAAATTTACTATAATATCTACGATCATTCTAAAAGAATTTCAAATTCATATAAAACTTTAACAGTTAACAGTTCGAGACTTGGATATTATGTAATAACTCTCTTTAATATACAATCGTGGGTCTCTTGTTTTTTTTTTTTTTTTTTGTGTTTTTGTTTTTTGTTTTGTTTATAGATAGATGGGGTTATTAGGTCGGGTCGGCGCAAGGTATTTTTGAGGGTTGCGTTAAACTTGATTTGTGCTACTTTTTGCTAGAGTACAAGTAAAAATGGGATGTTTGATATTGCCCATAATCAAAATAAGATACTGAAATCTTTCGAAGAAAGAGAAAAAAATTTTGTAAATGAATTCAAATTAATACATGGAAGAAAAATCAATTTTAAAAACCTACCTTATGGTCTTATTTTATGTAGTGCACCAATTTCATCCAAGTTTCTCTCTGCTCCTGCATTAATTTAGTAAAATTTTATTGCCTATGTATTTTTATATACATTTAAATTTACAATTATCAATATAAATGATATATTATTTAAAACAGGAAATTTATACATGGTTTTATAGTATTTTGTTAAATAAACTTACATTATATTCATGGTATGCCAGTATGAATCAAATTGAATCTCCTGATAATACAAAGAACATGAAGTCCAGGTGCATGGTTTCTTGAGATCGGATGTAAGCTTTCAATGGTAGTTGATGAACATAATGTAAAATATTAAAACGGCCTAACCGCTGAAGTGAGGGTCGTGAGACACAGCCATACATACCTCTAAATCCATTTCATATTTATGGGACAATTTATGTTTCATTCGAGCACAAACCGTGACTCCTCTGTTTCGTACATATCTTTTTTACAAATATTTTAGGTATTTCAAATATTTTTTTTTTAAATTTATGTCCAAATAATAAGGTATGTGAGTTATTTAACTCATATTATTTATCACATTATTTTTTTATTTATTAGATTTTGACAACTCATATGCTACATCATTTAGATAAAATATTAGAGAAACCTAATAATACTCATTTTTTATTATCTTTGAGTTTGACTTGTTGATATAATTCCCGGAAATACCAATTATACTTATATATCAAGATTTCATTATGATAGTTATAATGTTGCTTGAATTTTAATTTTAATGTTATATGAGTAGTGAATATTAGGACAGTTGATTGATTTTGATAGATCTCAAAATTAATTAAAAAATGATGTCGACATTGTGATCCACAAATGTGACTTCTTTATCTATATTTTAATAAAAATTTTAATTACAAAAACATCCTTACATAAAATTATCTACGTTTGATTCGAGCACAAACTGGTGACTCCTTCATTTTCGTCCGTATCTTTTTCATTGTCTTTGAGTTTGACTTACTGATGTAATTACCCGAAATACCAGTGCAGTTATATACTAAGATTTCTTTACTATAATTATAATATTAATTTAATTTTAATTTTAATGTTATATGAGTAGTGAATATTAGGGCAACTGATTAATTTTGATAGATCTCAGAGTCGATTAAAAAAAGATGTCGAGTCATCCATAAATGTGATTTCTATATTTATATTTTAATAAAAATTGTAATTATAAAAACATCCTCATATAAAATTATTTATGTTTGATTTGAGCACAAACCAGTGACTCCTCCATTTTCGTCCATCTTATTTTTATTGTCTTTGAGTTTGACTTGTCGATATAATTACCTGAAATACCAGCTATATATAGGCATATACCGGGATTTCTTTACTATAATTGTAATATTACTAGAATTTTAATTTTAATGTTATATGAGTAAATAATAAGGCAGCCGATTGATTCTGATAGATTTCAGAATCGATTAAAAAAGGATGCTAATATTATTATCCATAAATGTGATTTCTACATCTATATTTTAATAAAAATTTTGATTACAAAAACATCCTTATATAACATTACTAATATGTACAACTTGTTTTAATTAAATCAAACCAAATAATATCTCACCCATTAATTTTTTCCAATTTAAAATTCGTATTTAAAATGGGGAAAAAAAAAAAAACATATCATGAACTCTAAACCCCAATTTAACTAAACCCTAATTCTATTCCAAGTATCAAAGTTTTCCATGAAATATATAATCTTCATATAGAAGAGTAATGGAAAAAGAACTTTGATCATACAACGATATGTAAATCTTTATTTTCATTTGTCCTTTTCTAGATGTTTTTGAAAATTCCTTCTAATGTTGATGTTGGCGTTTTCCTAAAATAATAATAATAATAATCATTTGCTACATGCTTTTTTTTTTTTTTTTTTAAATAAACAATCTTATTTATTCAATGATAATTAAATCAAGTTAATTAGTCAAAGTCAATGTTTAATACAAGATCTAATTTGATCCATAAGATCATGGAGAATCAAACAACATCCATACAAGCACAAATTGCAAATCTACTATTACGGTGAGTTTACCTTAATTGCAAAAATCGAAATAATCTAGAATTAGAATGACTTAAAATCAGAATGTTGTATCAAAATCAAAATAAATTATTTATTTCAATGACATAAATTGGAATTGGAATCAGCAATACTCTCATTAAGCTGTTAGTTTTATTTTAGAATTAGAATGAATTAATTATAAGTTACAAAAATATTCTTGATCAAAATTATGGATTAGTTACAATATGCAAAATTGTGTTTAAGATGTAGAGTTGTCTTTCTGTTATATAACTCATGATAATAGGCTAAAAAAATAAATTCTTAACAATATTATTTAAGTATATTGCATATTTATTTATTTTTTTTAAAGAACATGTTGTGTATTTATATTGTATATGAAGTCGTGATTTTTTCCCCCTTTTTTATATAAAATGTTACCTAAAAACAATGCTTAAGTTTGTTAAAATATTATAAGTATATATATATATATATATAACAAAATTTTCTTAACAATATTATTATAAGCGCATATATATATTGATATAAAAGTCGTGATTTAATATATATTGTGTGCCTATATTATTTTTCAAAGAATGATATAATAATGATGCATTTACTTCAATTGAAGCAATCGAAAAGGAAATCAGAATGATACAAAATCGGAATGATGTATTAAAATCAAAATAAATTATTTACTTTAACTGTAGGAATTAGAATTTGAATAAGAATTAGCAGTATTCCCATTGAGTTATTTACTTTATTTTAAAATCGGAATAAATTAATTATAAATTATAAAAATACCCTTGATTAAAATTATGGATTAATTACAATATATAAAATAGTATTTAAGGTATAGTGTCATATTTTTGTTATATAACTCATTATAATAGGCTAAAAAAAAGAAATTTCTAAACAATATTATTATAAGTATATTGTGTATCGTTTTTTTTTTTTTGGGAAAGAACATATTATATATTTATATTGCATATCGAGTCAGATATATATATTTTATTAATATAAAATGTTACCTAAATTTGCTTCACTTTTGTAAACGTAGTAGCTTAGCAATCATGGTAGTTATAGTAACAACTATCATCAATAAGTAATATTATTCAATTAATCACAAAATTGGAGTACTAACTACATAGTTTTAGAATAAATGTAACACTTTGCAATAGCACCTTTTTTTTTTTTTTTTTTTTTTTTTTAAAGAAGAGTATAAGAGATTTTTTATATTGAATTTGAGAATGAGAATAAAATTCTAAATGGGGTGGAGGGAATGAGATTCTCATTCCACAACCCTGAATTGATGTGGAACTCATATTTTCATTCCTATTACGAAATGAATTTTAAGCAAATAAATATTATCAATCAATCTTATTTCCCATTTATATTTCCTAATCCTATTTCCCATTTTTATTCCCTAATTTATAAAGTAAAAACACCATTAGTAAAAACAAGTCAATCAAAAGGGTAAAACGATATGTTCTTTATATATAAGTGTACTTATCAATGCATGTATAAATCTTGTTTATGAGTGGATATGGGTACTATGGACATTATAATAGCTACTTATAGTGATGAATTTATTTTTAAATTTTAGATATGAGTGTACTTATAAAATGAGTGTGTAAATCATATTTGTGGATAGTAACATCGCCCCCAATAATTATCATTTTTTTATAAAGTAGTAATTCAGTTGATTTCCTATAAAGTTAAATAATATGAAGTTGATCCTAATAGATTTTTCTGAAGTGAAATTGAGGACGATAAAATGAAAAAATAAAAATAAATAATTGGGAGGAGATAATTAGCGTTCTGTTGTAAATTGGATGTATTCCGGCAATATCAAATTATCAAAGTGGTTTCATTTTCCAGTTTCATTGAAAAAGATGTTAGAAACACCCCACCTATTTTTTTCTTCATTGGTTACAAAGAATATTTTTTAATTGTAATTGTCCACACATGGTGACTTCTCATTGGTTAAGGAATTGGAAAGTGGTGATGATGATTACTTGTAACCATGGCTGAGCCTTAGCCTACCCAACTCTTCTCTACATATATGTGCACTTGGTTATTCTTCAGGATGGTAAATAAAAAATGAATAGCTTCTACTTCACTCCCAATTCATTTGTTTTTCTACTTAATTTTCTTGATTAATAAAATTGAGTAAGCTACAAAGAAGATACGATGAAAAGAAGCCTTTGGCCCCAAAAAGGCGAATGACCAAAACGATGAGGCTGACAGCTTCAACTAAGGGAAGAAGAGGAGTGATAGAGGAAGCAACCGTGGAGGCCAGAGGATTAATAATCAGATTGCAAAGAAGGTCAGAAATGGGCTTGGATCGAGGAGCATTCAGAGGCATGGGCGATCTCAACATCATGGTTGTTTCTAGAGTTATAATAGGTTATCTGATACTCGGAAGAGAATTTTTGCAAACCGAAAGGAACAGGGAGAATTTTGGAAGACCTGTTCCTATCCAGACTCCTGAAGAATACAGATATAGGAACAAATTTTGTGCCTATCACAATGAAGTAGGACATAATACTTTCGACTGTTGGGCGTTGAAAGATGTTATTGAAAGTTTGATCAGAAGAGGTCGTTTAAAGGATTATATTGTACGACTTACAGGGCAACCATCTTAGCAACATTGCCCCCAGTAGCGGTCGCCAAGGCCACAACTAGCCCAGCAAGAGCTTCATCAAGAGCGTGCACCAACTGCGAGGACGATTCTTACTATCCATGGAGGTCCTCACATAGCTGGGACATCGAATAGATCTCACGAAAGGTATGTGCGTGAAGCCAATCACATTCAATTTGCAGGTTGAAGAGGATCAGAAGGATTTGCAAAGAAGGCAAGAAGGGCATCTGAAGAGATCGTTTTTACAGAAGAAGATGCTATGGGTATTCAATGGCCCTATAACGATGCCCTAGTGATCCGAGCTCACATTGGTAATGCAGATGTAATAAGAATCATGATAAACACCGGGAGCTCAGTCAATGTAATGTACAAGGGGTGTTATGACCAGGTGGGGATTGGCGATGATCAGTTGAAGTTTTCCCCTGAGTCTCTATACGGTTTCATTGGAGATGAGGTCACTTCTATTGAGCAGATCAGGCTACCTCTAACCCTTGAAGACGCAGTTTGTCAATCAACCGTGCTGACAGACTTCTTAATTATAGATTCACCCTCAACATACAATGTAGTATTGGGAAGGCCAGCAATGAATGATATGTATATGGTCACTTCTACTAAAACCCTCACAGTGAAGTTCCCAACTCCCAATGGGATATGATGTGTGGGGGGCAAGCAATAGTTGGCTCGTCATTGCTTTGTAGACGCTGTGGATTCGGTTCCAAGATATGAGCTGTAGGCTATCAGTACGACAGGGGTTAGTCATGACCTAGACTCTAAGGAGAACGATACATGCAAGACTACGGGTCCAATAAAAGAGCTATAAGACATACAGGTCAGAGAGGCAGATGCTGCAAGATGTCTTAAGCTGGGCAAGAACCTGGCCCCAGAAATAAAGACCTAGCTAACTAATTGTCTCAAGGCGAATTTGGATGTATTCTCCTGAAATCACGAAGACATGGTGGGGATTGATCCAGAGGTGGTGGCTTATAAGCTAAACATAGATCCTCGCCACAAGCCGATTTGCTAGAAGAAGAGACCTATGACCCGTGAGAGGTATGAAGCTTTAAATAAGGAGGTAGATAGGCTCATAACAAATAAGTTTATCTACGAGGTTCACTATCCAATCTGGGTAGCCAATTCGGTTCTGGTTAAAAAGAAAAATGGGAAATGAAGAACCTGTATAGACTTTACGGACTTGAACAAGGTCTACCTAAAAGACAGATTTTCACTACCCAGAATTGATTAGTTAATAGATACAACAGCTGGGCATGAGCTCCTCAGCTTCATGGATGCTTACTCAGGTTATAATCAAATTACAATAAACCCTGAAGATGAGGAGCATACCTCGTTCGTCACAGACCGTGACTTATACTGCTATAAGGTCATACCCTTTGGACTGAAAAATACATGGGTAACCTATCAAAGGTTGGTAAATATGATGTTCGAGGATTTGATTGGGAAGACTATAGAAGTATACATTGAAGACATGTTGACAAAATCCAAGCAGACTGTTGACCATGTACGCGGCCTCGAGAGGATGTTCCAAATTTTGAGGAAATACCATATGAAGCTCAACCTCCTCAAATATACTTTCGGAGTAGCTTTAGGTAAATTTCTGGTTTCATGGTGAATAACAGGGGAATCGAAGCCAACCCAGAAAAGATACAAGCTTTGTTGGACATGAGATCACCAACAAGAATGAAAGACGTGCAGAGTTTGAACGATCAAGTTATTGTCCTGAACAGATTTGTGTCAAAAGCCACAGACAAATATGCTCTATTGTTTGAAGTATTAAAGAAGGCAAAGAGCTTGAAATGGATAGATAACGTTCCAGTGGTTGAAAGAATATATGGGAAGAGCCCCACTCTTATCAAAACCAAAAGAATGGAAAGTTCTGACAATTTATCTTGGGGTATCTCAACACGCCCTAAGCGTAGTGCTAGTCAGAGAAGAAAATGGAACACAGTTCCCCGTGTATTATATCAATAAGAAGCTGGTTAAGGCAGAAACAAGGTACACTCTAATAGAGAAGCTCGCCTACTGTCTTATGATGGCGTCTAGAAAGTTGCGTCCTTACGCATAAAATTGAAGTGCTGACTAGGTATCTCCTCAGGCAAATCCTACAGAAGCCTGATACCTCAGGCCATCTTTTTAAATGGGCGATTGAACTTGCCTAGTTCGACATTGAATTCAGGTCGAGGTCAGCAATGAAGGGGCAGACATTGGCCGATTTCATTGTTGAGTTCACAGGACCTGTGGATGAGAAAGCTAAGTCTTCTGAAGGTTCGTTCTGGGAGCTATTTATTAATGGATCTTCCTGTGAGCGGAGTGCTGGAGCTAGAATTTTGTTGATAAGCCTAGATGAATATAAATTCCTTTGTGCGTTCAAGTTTGGGTTCAAAGCCACGAATAATGAAGCAGAACATGAAGCCTTGTTGGCAAGACTTCATTTAGCCAAAAAGATGTAGGCTGAGTGACTTAGAATCTTTAGCGACTCCCAGCTCGGAGTCTGTCAAATAATTATCGATTTTTTATTCTTGACATTATTCAAAATGTAAAACTTAAATATTAAGACAATGTAGAAGAACTTCCTATGCAAAATGAAGAAATTATACTTGAGTTGCAAACTCAATAACCTTAAGAGGATATGCCATTGGGAAGATCCACTAAAGAAAGGAAAAGTGCGATTCCAGATGACTATGAAGTGTGATTCCGAATGATTATGTCGTTTTTTTTTTCAAGAACATGAGGTTGATATAGAAGTGGTGGAAAATGATCCAATCAATTTTCAACAAACTAAACAAAGTTCTAATTTTCAAAATTGGATTGATACCATGAATGATGATATGAAATCCATGAAGAACAATAACATTTAGGATCTCGTCCAATTGTCTAAAGGTGTGAAACCCATAGGCATGGTGGACGATGATTAAGTTAACTTTCGTCAAACCAAACAAATTTCTAATTCTTAAAAGTGGATTGATGCCATGAATGATGAGATGAAATCCATAAAAGATAATGACATTTGGGATCTCGTCCAATTGCCTAAGTGTGCGAAACCTGTTGATTGCAAATGAGATATTTAAGACTAAAAATGATTCAAAAGGCAATGTCGAGAGATATAAGGCTCGTCTAGCTGTTAAAGCTTTCACTCAGAAGATGTGAAAACTATTGATTGATGATCCAGTTGTCTAAAGGTGTGAAACCCACAGACGTGGTGGAAGATGATCCAATCAACTACCATCAAAACAAACAAATTTCTAATTCTTAAAAATGGATTGATGCCATGAACGATGAGATGAAATCCATGAAGGACAATGACATTTGGGATCTCATCCAATTGCGTAAATGTGTGAAACCTATTGATTGCAAGTGGGATATTTAAGACCAAAAAGGATTCAAAAGGTAATGTCGAGAGATATAAAGCTCGTCTAGCTGCTAAGGCTTTCACTTAGAAGGAAGACATTGATTACAAAGAGACTTTATTTCCAGTTTCAATGAATGACTCTTTCAGGATTATAATGATATTGGTGGCTCAATTTGATTTAAAGTTACATCAGATAGATGTAAAGACTGTGTTTCTCAATGGTGACATTGATGAAATAATATATATGATGTAGCCAGAAAACTTCGTATTCGGTGACCTAAAGAAAATGGTTTGCAAACTGAAGAAATCTATCTATGGTCTCAAACAGGCTTCCTATCAATTGTATCACAAATTTCATTAAGTTATTATCTCGTATAAGTTTGAGGTAAATAAAGTTGAAGACTGTATCTATCATAAGTTTAGTGGGAGTAAATATATATTTCTGGTATTATAGATCAGTGACATTCTACTTGCTAACAGTGATCTAAGCTTATTGCACGAAACCAAAATATTTCTGATAAAGAATTTTGAGATGAAAGATCTTAGAGACGCATTTTTTGTAATAAGTATACAGATACAAGATCGTGCTTAAGGTATCCTTAGGTTATCACGAAAGAGCTATATCGAAAGAGTGTTTGATAGATTCAACATGAAAGGTTATTCAGAAGGAGATATCCCTATAGCTAAAAAAGACAAGTTCAGTCTTAGTCAATGCAATAAGAATGAGTTGGAATGGAAAGAAATGCAAAAGATTCCTTATGTGTCAACTGTAGGAAGTCTAATATATGTTCAAGTTTGCACGCGTTCGGACATAGCTTTCATAGTGGCAATGTTAGGCAGATATTTAAGTAACCTAGGGATAGATTATTGGAAAGCAGTCAAATTAGTTATGCGTTATTTGCAGAAAATAAAAGAATGCATGCTCACTTATTAGAGATAAGATCATTTAGAGATCGTTGGTTATTCTGATTTCGATTTTACTGGATGTCAAGACAGTAAAAGATCCATATTGGGCTATATTTACCTACTAACTAAAGGTGTTATTTTTTGAAAGAGTACAGACACTCATAGCTTCTTCCATTATGACAGCTAAGTTTGTAGCCTATTATGAGGCACTAATAATGGGATATGACTACAAAATTTTGTCACGAGGCTACAAATTGTGGATTATATTGAAAGACCATAAAAGATATATTATGACAATAATTCGGCTATACTATACTCCAATAACAACAGAACTTTACAAAGTCGAAGTATATTAACATTAAGTTTCTTGTTGTTAATGAAAGAGTTTAGAGTCATTAGATGATTATAGAATATATTAAGATAAACTCCATAATTGCGGATTCGCTTACTAAGAGATTATCACCGAAGTTCTTTCATGAATACACTACTCATATGGGTATTGTTTTGGTTGATGATGTGCATGTTTAGAGGAAGTTAGTGTTTTAATGTTCTTTGTTATAAATTTATTTTATATTTATTTTTCGTAGAATAAAGTATATGGTTCATTTATAAACATTGAATATTATTTGTGTTTGATCTCACTGAAGATCAAAGTAGGATCAGTTAGAAATAAATATGTTTGAGATCACATTACATGTAATTTTCATGCTACACATCCATACTCGATCTATGTTATTGAATATATTGATATGGTGACCACTGATGGGTCTAATTATGAATATATATAGCAAAAGTCGCTTTGATCTCATACTAATATGGACCAGATTGTAACTAAGGAGATATTTCAAGACGAATAGTTTTTCAGTGCATATTCAAGATTATAGATAATATAATTGTTTTAGGAAACATATATAACCCAAGTAGGAGATTATTGGGATTTTCATATTTCTTATTATGGACTTACATAACAATTATATTATAGGTTATCTATTTTAATAAGGTCAGATAAGTGATCTATTAATTAGGTTCTCGAGATATTCATTGAGTATAAGCTTTAGTATGTAGAAACCTAATACTATTGAAATTAGGGTTAATGTGAACCTAATTTGAGTTAGTATATAAAAAAATATTATAAGATTATGGTTCTCAAGTTAAATCAACTTACGTAATTTTGCTCTCTTTCTCCTTCCTCACTCAAGAAGGAAATTATAGAGCAACCTAAGGAGATTTGATTGTGAAAAACTCTATTTTTTTTTCAAGTTTTTCAATATGAATTAAGGTATGTCTACTCTATAATAATTCTTAATGATTTATTATAAGTTTTTGGAATTTGGTGAAGATTTTCGCCTATTAAAATTATATTCAACACTTATCTATAATATTGAATTTTAATATTGCCGGGTTCGAGATCAGCAATCCTATCATTTTCACTTTTATTAAGATTAATATCCCCATTACATGGCTGTCTACAATAATCAAAACAACCGTAATAATGGATGGCTTTGCTTCCAAGAAATTTTCCTTTCCTTCGTTTAATAATGGACTTCTTTTTTTTTTTTTTTTTGGATAAATGTTTAATAATTGACTTGATGTATTGGTTAGTGTTAAATTTCTATAATTAATTAAACTTATGATATTTGTGAAGTGTTTTTTTTTTTTTTTTCCCTCCTATCACTAAATAACTGAGGACATGTTTTTTAAGCACCAAAGATCTGAACTTCTGCTTTGTAGCATTAGTAAATCCACTCATCATTTTTAACTTAATGTATAATGTGACTGACTGGTTCTATGTTTTAAAATGTTAAAATATCCTTATTTTCAACATCATCAACCATCCATTTAAACCATTCTCCCACAATAACATCATCAACAACATCCAAAAAATAATAATAATAAAAAATAAAATATCTTTAACATCATCAACCATCTATTTTATCCACTCTCCTACATCAACATCATCAACAACATAAACCATCCCTTAACAACATCCAAAATAAATAAATAAATAATAACAAATAATAAATAATAAAATCAGAATCGGGGAGATTCTCGTGTCATAGTAGGACGTGGTTCAAATCACGTCGTAATAGGACATGGTTCGCATTAGAATCACACACTACAAGAAAACTGCCCAATGCCCGGTATGGTTGAGTATCCATACCGGGCAGGCGCCCGGCGTCCTTGCCCCCGGTATGGATAATTGAATATCCATACCGGTCGGGTACCCGGTATGAATATTAATTATCCATACCGGGCACGACCCGGTATGGATAACTGAAATTGGGGCGGCGTGAGTCGGGTCGACCCGACATTATCCATACCGGGCCGCCCGGTATCGATAATTATTACCCATACGGGCTTATGCCCGGTATGGATAATAATTACCCATATTATCCATACCGGGCAGAGGCCCGGTATGGAAAGTATTAACAAAAAAAAAAAATTAATTTTTTCAAAATGATAAAATTAAATTAAACACATAATATTTATATTACACAAACACTAAATCCGTACATAAATATTTGTTTAGATATGTTATTTAATAATATATTAACTACATACATTTAAATTACATAATCTAAATTTTAACGTACATTATAAAATGTTATAATAAAATTACAATATATAAAATGCTAAAATACAATATATTTTACTGGCCAAACAATCATTGAATATGTTAATGTCAAAACACTGCAGCTTAACATGACAACATTTGAAAATAAAACAACTTACAACCTCCAACTGTATGAAAAGGCATGGCGAAGCTTTTTCTGCTGTTTCTGAAGATGGAAATGGAGGCTAATTCTTGTTTTGCGCTCAATAATGTCAAACTCAGCTTGCTCCCATACATACTGTCATGTTGATAAGCAAATTTGAAACTTAATTAAAAAAGTTTGTGCATGTGAACCAAGCAAAAATTTCCCATTAAATTCGACTAGTTTGCAACCAAGAGGCATGTTAAAACAATGAGATGTCGCTAGCATTTAATAGCAATATTGATGGCATCAATCTATTAATTGTAATTATCTACTACATATATGACATCTAATGAACAATTTCTTGTCTATTTTAACAACTAAATAATTATCCAGATTCTGAAAATGTGGTTGAAAATAGACAAGTCATCAAGTTAAAGCTTTCAATAATGATAAAACAGCTTAGAGAAAAGTAAAACATTGCTCCCATTGAGCCTGGAGAAAATTTAATAGAAATCTAAGATGCTGATGTAAATAGTAATAGCACCAAGGCTTCATGGAACTCAATTAGGATACACTGGTTTTAACTCTAAACTATTTCTAATCTATTTAGGTCCGCTAAATTTGCATAGCTTGAAGGGAAAGAGACCCACCATGTAACTATTGTTTCTAAAGTCTTAAAAGCAACAACTTACAATGAGTGGGTGGAGTGGATCGATGATACCGTAAAATTGGCAAATCTCCTCTGAAGTTTCAACTTCTGCTCAGATGATGTTCCACCATATAAGTCCATCACAAATATGCCACCCTTTTTAGACAAGGCTTCAAGAACATGCTTGAAATACAAAACCAGATCTGCACGTTTATGGAGACAACAACAACTATAGTTGAACGCACATACAATGTCTCTTGCAGGCAGTCGAGAGTTCCTCTTAATGCAGTTATCATCAGCAGAAGCAGTGGAACCACCTTGAACAGATTCCACCGTCGATGCCTCCAAATCATCATTACTTTCTGTTAACCTGATGTTTCTGAACAGCTCTTGTGGCTCAGATTTCACTAGTTCGGCATCAAGAGGTTACAAGACATTACCATGAAAGAGGGATATTCTAGAATATCCATCAACCCCAACTTTGTTGATATTGTTCTCCATGCACCATTGTAGCGCCTCAAGGTCCAAATCCAATCCTACAGCAGTCCGTCTTGGATCATTCCGGAGCCATTCTGTACTGTCAAAAAGATAAGACTAGTCTTAGAAATTTCAGGCAACCTAATAACATTGCGGCTAAGAAACATTCATGACTTCCATTTCAAGAATACGCCATTACAGAATTCTCCTTATTAGAAGCAAACATGTACATCAACCATATCTCATAACTTACAGTATTACACCACCCTGCCATGCTAAGAATTTATTACAGCTACATATTAACCCAACGGCAGTTCACATGAAAAACGTAAAAGAAGAAGAAGAAAGAAAAACAAGGACGTCTTGATTTAATCTCACAATGCCAAGAAGATTGCAAATTCACAACTGCATACTTCACTAAACTACAGAATTCATTAAACGTAACATCCTTTGCACAAACAGAAAATCCTTCCACAAATAATAATACAATCGATATTTACTTATGGCAATTGCTTATCAAATTTATACAAGGAGGTCTATCACCTAATATAAACCTACCATAGCAGTTAATGTCCCCAAAGGATAATGTAATTGATTAATATCTCTTGTAGTAGACCTAGAAATTATTCAAGATTAAATTTCACTAAAGTTAATAAAAAAGGCATTCAATTCAATCAAGGGCCCGGCACAAGTATACTATTATCAACCTAAGATGACAGCAATAGACATACAAAAACCAGTATTATAATCCAGGCAAGGCGAATTCATATGTCTTAACAATTAAATACAAAAAGTGTATGTACCTGATTAGAGCAGTGCCACAAAAATCTTCTTGAAGATGGAGGCTAGGGGCTGCCTCCCACCCACATACATCAAAAAGAACTTCAGCAAATAGCTTATATCTCCTTTGGCCGACTGCATTATAACCAAATTTCACACAACCCCCATTAAACTCTCATTGCTGGAAACAACAAAAATTCAGTTAAATCCATAACATACCCAACAAACAAACAACAAGAAAGAGAGGGAATGTGGAAGAATACCTCCTCATCAGGAGGAGGAGGAGGAGGTTGTTGATCAGAAGAAGAAGAAGGGTAGGTGTAGTTGGGTTCATAGGCGTCTTCTTCGTCTTCATGGTGAGTGTTGTAGTACGAGAAATTAAAAATCTGCCAAAAAAAAATTAATGTAAAAGAAATTAAAAATATATATATACCATAGTTGGGTGGCCGGACTGCCGTCCGACCGCCGGACGGCAGTCCGGCCACCACTTCATGAGCATCTGAAGATGAACACGAAGAAAAACAAGAAGAAGAAGACCAGAAGAAGAAGATGTGATCACTGAGACGGAAGAAGAAGAAACGGGCAAGAAGAAGAGCAAAGAAGGAGAAGAAGAAGAAAAGGCAACTTACCGGCGGGACGACGACGGAGGAGCACGGCGAAGAAGTCGGACGACCGGTGGAGCGGCGGCGAGGAGGCAGCAGGGTCGGCAGCAGCGGCTAGGGTTTCTAGAGAGAGAAGATGTGAGAAAGAGATAGAGAGAGAAAGTGAAAGAGGGAAAATGGATCGTAGAGGGTAAAAAGCGTCCAGATTATCCATACCGGGCTCGTGCACCGCCCGGTATGGATAATTAATTTTAATATAAAAAATTAAAAAGATTTTTATCCACACCGGGCGACCGACCCAACCGGCGTGGATAATTTGATTATCCTTCCCGGGCGGGTCGGGCGCCCGGTAAGGATATTTTACATTTTTTTTAAATATTTTCCAATCCGGGCAGCCGACTCGCCCGGTGTAGATAATCCAAATATCCACACCGGGCTCCGGATCCGACCGGCGTGAATAAACTTTTCGGATTTTTTATTATATAAATAATATATCTATACCGGGCGGAATGACGCCCGGTATGGATAATCGATTAAGCATACCGGGCGATTATCGCCCGGTATGCTTAATTGCCAATAAAATTTTTTTCTTTTTTATATTGATTATCCATACCGGGCCTTTAGTGCCCGGTATGGATAGTCCGGCGTTAATAGCGTCTTTTCTTGTAGTGACATCCTATTAGCATGCGATTCGAACACAACTTAAAGGACATGATTTGAATATGAATCATATCTTTGAATCGCGTCCCAATTATAGCGAATTCGTCAACAACATCCAAGGTAAAAAATAAAATAAAATCAAAACAAGAGGATTGGATTTATCGAACCTCTAGTTCTGGGTTCCAAACGCAAAACAAGATAAGAAAAATGTAAGATCTGAATCCTAATGAACTCAAGAGATTAATTGAGTCCAAATAATTATAGCCCAATTATTAATTTTTATTGGATTAATTAAATCCATTTGAATTACTAAGTGTTCCCATTGTTTTTATAAATATGTGTACGTGCAGCACGTGGATCAATTTTGTTGAGAAAAAATATGAATGGAGTCAGTAGGCAGGTGGCTCATGCAAGCAATTGAGTGTGAAATTGAAAGAAACAAACAAATAATAGAAAAAAAGGCCGGGTAGCATGAAAGGAAGTAGTAAGAGACAAATTAAGTGGCAATTATACATAGATAAATAAGCAAACGGCGACAAGCAAAAAGCAAACAAAAGCAAGAAAAGTCAATCAAAGCAAAAGGCAAATTGGTAATAAAAGAGACAAAATGGGCGTCGAGAAATGAGAGAGTGAAGTGAGAATAGAATAATATGACAAAGAGCACAGCAGTCGCTTTTTTTTTTTTTTTTTTTTATAAATTATTGTTATTATTTTTTAAGAATGAGGGTAATTGTATTTAACCACAAGAACCACCAAGTGGAAAGAAGAAACATCTTGAGTTGCTAACCTAAGCAGCCAGTCGGAAAAGTAGAGAGCCAAACAGTTGAGGTGGTATAAATATTTGAACTGGTATTTGAACTGGCGCAGCAAGTATGCTAAAGAAATAGACCAAAATTGGTGTTGTAATGTGAAAGAGAAAAGAGCATATGGGGTGAAGTGGTCAAGCAACTTGTAAAAACTTTATCATTATTTATAAGGATAGAGTTTGACTTTACTCATCAGTCCCTCGATTAAACGATAATTTTTTCATACAATATGATTCTTTTTTTTCATTTTTGGAGGTTTAGTTTCGGATCATACCTCGAGACTTTAATGAGGAGTATCTGATAAGTTATACGGTATGTAAGATACTAGTTATCGGTGTAGTAAAATAAAAAAAATGTGATAGAGAAAAAGAAAAAAAATTGGACAGGTGTCCAAATGAAAGAGAGTATGAGATGTAGTGGCTGATATATATAATTTTATATTTTATTTTTTTATATGAGAGAGAGGCTGGTTCAGTGAAGTTATAATGTGTGTATACACAACATATTTTGAGTTGGAAGCAATTTAGAATGGCAAAAATACAGAAGATGAGCGGCAACAAGCTTATAACTACATGAGCAGAATAGAAAGCAGCTGTGAGCGAAAAAAAAAAAAAAAATTTCAGGTGGACGAATGAAATGCCTGATCTGTCAAGTTAAGTAATTTTATTTCAATAGGATTTAGAATTTAGGAAATTATTTAATATTTTTTATAAGCGTTAAATTGAGTTTATATGATTTTAGGATTGATTCAAACCTATGACGAATTACATATGAAACCGTTTAGATCCAGATTTGAGCGAAGGAATCTAGTGAGTAGATTGTTTTATTTATTTTGAATTAATTATTTATAATTATAAATTTCAGATTTTACTATTAATGGATTATTAGAAATGAATTAATTGTTAGCTAATGAATTTACTAGATTGTTTATTTTAATTAAATTGATTTATTATAAATATGTAAATTTCAAATTTTATTTATTTAATTGTTATTAAAGGAAATTATTTAATTGGTCTATTAATTTATTGATTATGAATTATAATTTGACTATAGAATATTTATTTATATTATGAAAAAAAAAATTTGTTGAGAATTATATTTATATTCATAAATAGAATTATATAATTTATATATGAAAATGATTTGATATTTGGAAATAATTGAAACAAGACTTTTAGAACATCAAAACTATACTTTGCTCTCTAACAGTCATCAAACTTTACGTGTGTAAGTCTTAGAGAGTCGTTTAACATGTGCACGACAGATATCTGGGGAGTTATAGAGTCGCCCAACACGTATAAGGTCAAATGTTATCTTTCGCTCTGTATGTGTGTTGAATATTTTCACCACGTATGATCATGTTTCTCGGGTATTAAATTAGTGTAGATTGAAATTCTAGAAATGTTTCATACATATGTTAATTTATTGTAATACAAAATGATATAAAAGTGATTTCAGTATTGTTTTCAGATATGATTGAATCTGAATAATTGAGATTTTATTTTTATTAATTGCATTATATTATGTCAGTTATTATCGAAAGAAAATGATTTTATCTAATTTTTAAAAGTTATATCTATTCATTGGACATTAGTACTTACTCTTTTATAAAACTCATTTTTTTAGGTGTCCACCATAGGCTTATACAGATTATTGCATATTGTAAGAAGACCACATAATGATGAATAATTTTTCATTTGGGTAGATTACTAAAATAAATCAGATTTCTTAAATATGTTTTGGGAATACTTTTTTAGATGAAATATTATTATTTTTTTAGATATTTTATGAATAATTTATATATGGGTCAAATATGAGAAATTTACATATTTCTATTTTATTGAGATTGAATTTTATAAGAAAGTCACGAGCCAATAAGAATTATTTTTAAATATATATATTTTTTTGAAAATCCAATTTTCAATAAGGAACATCATAGTTTATATGGGGTTTGTTGGAAAGAAGAGTTGGGATAGGTCGTGTCAAAAACGATGGAGGTGAGGGGTGCTGGTTGGTTGTTAGAGTCAATACCTCTACGCATATCGAGTCATTCAGACCCTGATCATATAGAGATCGACAGACCCAATGCAGGGGAGCACTATGCTGGCTCATCTCACTTGTGTGTAGATATTGAATTAGTTAGGATTGGCGGGAAACTTTCCGGATATAAAAAGGCTCACTCATCTGAGATAAAGAAATGAGTTGCATTCTGAAAATACACATTATGTTTATTGCTCGAGAATTTCATTGAACACTTTTGCAATTTTATCAAACACTTTTATAATCTTCTAGAGTTAGATCAATCGCTTTAGTTTTCATCAAGCACCTATCTTGATTCCTTTCACATGGTATCAAAGCTCATCGACTAACGTCAATGGCGTCTGAGTCGGGAGATTTCTCAACACATGATGAAGATGTTCTTCAACACCCATTGCTCTCGTCACAGACAAAGGATCCTCATGTTTTGGCCAAAACACTAAACTTCTCCTTGCCAATAAAGCTTCAGAAAGACAACTACATAGCTTGGAAAACACAGGTACTCCCTGCTATTCGTGCCCTAGATCTTGAGGATTTTGTTATTGGTACAATAGTGTGTCCTCCTAAATTTGTTGAAGTGAAACTTGATAGCAAAGAAACAAGAGAAGTGATTAATAAAGAATTTACTGCTTGGGAGAAAGTAGATCAGATGTTGCTATGTTGGTTGTTGTCAACTATTAGCCAGAGCATAACGAGGCAACTTACTGATTGTGTCACGACTTGTGAGGTGTGGAAAGTTCTTGAAAAACTGTATACACAGCAGTCAATGGCCAGGATTCTTCAGATTATGCATGAGTTGCAGAATGTTAAAAAGGGATATAGCTCTATTAGTGACTATGTGCTTAAAGTAAAAATGCTTGGAGATAGTCTTAGAGCAGCGGGTCAGCAAGTTAATCATCATGGTCTGATTTTGAATGTCTTAAGTGGGGTTGGTCATGAATACGATCCTGTTGTGGTTTTGGTTTCGTCACAGAAAAATACAATGACCTTACAAGAAGTGCAATATCTTTTAATGTTGCATGAACAAAGAATTGAGCAATTATATGGTGGTTTACGTCTTGAGTTAGGCAGTGCCACTGCTAATCTTGTTTCAAGTGGACAGTCGGATAGGAGGAATTTAATAGGTGGATATAGTGGTCGAAATGGAGACAATAAGAGTAGAGGCAGAGGAAGAAATGGAGGCAGGTGGAACTCCAATTATGGACTCTTTTGTCAAGTATGTGGTAAGCCAGGCCACACTGCCATACAATGTTACCACAGGTTTGACAGAGCTTGTCAAGGAGTGAATCACTATGCTGGCAATTCACAGAGTAACACTGGTTACTCACCACCAGCTTTTGGAAATGAAAATAGCAGTCTGCCTTATTATGCTATACCTGACAGTGTTAATGACAGCTCTTAGTATGCTGATATTGGAGCTACCAATCATGTGACTTCAGACTTCAACAATCCCTCCATTTCTTTAGAATTCCAGGGCAATGAAAGACTTACAGTTGGCAAGGGGCAATAACTTCCAATCTCACACATAGGTTTTCCTATGTCTTTTCACCAAATCTAAAAATGAGGGCCTTAAATCTGAAAGAGATAAGTTGTGTTCCTGGCATTACCAAAAATCTCAGAAGCATCTCAAAACTAACATATGATAACAATGCATATGCTGTGTTTGATTGTGGTACTTGTGTGATTAAGGACAAGGTTACTCACCAAAAGCTTCTGGAAAGGACACTTAAAAATGGGTTGTACCAGCTGCAGCTGGTAAGACAGCAGGAAAGGACTAAGAAGCTGAGAACTGGTAATGTGTCTTCTCTTCTTCATAATTCAGCAAATGGTTTTGTAAATACAATTTGTTCTCCTTCTAGTACTGAGACTTGTAGTATTAGTATTGTTTGTGTTGACGAAGAGATACATTATGCTAGTTATGGTTGTAGAAATAAAGAGGAGAATGCCACTGGTTATATGATAAATACTGTTGATTTTGTTTGTAGAAGTAGTGTTATGAATGCTGCTAAAATAAATGAGAAGATGTGGCATCTAAAGCTAGGACATCCTGCTCCCTTAATACTTTGATCAGTTTTAAAAACTTTGAATCTTAGGCATACTTCAGATAAGCAGCTTTTTTGTGATGCTTTTAGAATCGGAAAACTTCTTCAGCTACCCTTCCAACATTCTGATTTTAAGGCTAAGTCACATTTAGAATTGGTATATACTGATCTTTGGGGTCCTTCTCCTATGTTATCAGTGGATGGATGGTTATAGGTATTATGTGGTGTTCATAGACTCTTTTCCTAGATATACAAGGCTATACCCCTTGAAGCCAAAATCAGATGTTACTTAAGTATTTCTTAGCTTCAAAAAAAAAAATGGTAGAACTGCAATTTGATTGCAAACTCAAGTGTTTGCAAGCAGACATGGGGGCTGAGTATAAACCATTAGCAAACTATCTCAAGAGCTGTGCGGTTCAATTTAGGATGTCATGTGCCTACACGCATCAGCAAAATGGGATACCAGAACGTAAACACAGATATGTAGTTGAGATGGATTTAACTCTGGTAGCTCAGGCACACATGCCACTTAATTTCTGGGTAGAAGCGTTTCAAACAGCCGCACTCTTGATCAACAACCTTTCCACACTAGTTCTTAAAGCTCAAATCCCCTTTTGAAGTCTTGTTCAACAGAAAACCAAACTATGATTGCTTTAAAATTTTTGGTTGCAGCTGTTTTCCCTACCTTAGACCTTATTCCTTGCAAAAATTCAATTTTCGCGCATCCAAATGTGTGTTCATATGTTATAGCCTTCAACATAAAGGTTATAAGTGTTACATTCTTCTGGAAAGATTTACATTTCTAGGAATGTAATCTTTCTGAATGTTAGTTTCCATTCCAACAAATGTTTCCTCCAAAGCAACATAACAACACATCCACTCTCAGCCTACCTCTGTCTATACTGGGTAAAAATACATTGCCAGGTCCTTTCAAATCACAACAATCCTCCTCCAAAACCAGGTTCCTTCTACCAATGACTTGCAGAACCTTCCTTCAAATGCTTCCACTTCACATACTCCTTCGACAGCAACAAAAATTCCTTGTCATGCCATGCAAACCAGAAGCAAAACTGGTTCCTTAAAGCCAAAGACTTATTCAGCTGTGTGTAGAGCTCGTACTGAGTCTGAGTCAGAAGCTGAACCGAGGTCTGTTAAAGAAGCTTTGCTTCATCCTAAATGGTACCAGGCAATGACAGAAGAATATCAAGCTCTTCTTAGGAATAATATATGGACGTTTGTTTCTTATAATCAGTCCATGAGTGTGGTAGGCAGCAAGTGGGTATTTCAAGTGAAATACAAACCCAATTGGTCTGTTTTGAAGTACAAAGCTAGATTGGTTGCTAAGGGATTACACCAAATTTCAGATAGATATTGACTGTTTCGATACTTTTAGTCCAGTTATAAAGCCTGCCACCATTAGAGTTATTTTCAGCTTAGCAGTCACCTATGGTTGGGAAATACATCAAGTAGATATTGATAATGCATTCTTGCATGGGGACTTAAAAGAGGAGGTTTTTTTGGAACAACCACAAGGGTTTGTGTGTCCACAACATTCAGGTTATGTGTGCAGACTGAATAAGGTACTCTATGGCTTAAAACGAGCTCCTCGGGCTTGGTTTTTTAAGCTTACAACAGCCCTCTCTCAGCTTGGTTTTATTGCTTCAAAGTCTGACACTTCTCTTTTTATCAAAAGACAAGGATCTCAGATGTTGTTCCTGTTGGTGTATGTCGATGACATACTCCTTACTGGAACAAGCAAAACTCTTATTCATCAAGTAATAGATGATCTTAATTCCAAATTTTCCTTGAAGACTTTGGGACAAGTTAGTTATTTTCTAGGGTTTCAAGCTACTAGAACAGCTGATGGCTTGCACGTCACTCAAACCAAATATATACTTGATCTTCTCAAAATGACCAACATGCTGCATTCAAAACCCTGCTCTACACCCATGTCAACTGGTCTCAAGCTATTAAAAACTGCAGGCTTGCTATTTTCCAATCCGTTTCTTTATCGCAGTACCATAAGGGCCTTGCAGTATGTTTCTCACAACAGGCCTGATATATCCTTTTCTGTCAACAAACTCAGCCAGTTCCTCTCTTGTCCTACTGATCAACATTGGACAGCCTGCAAACGTAATTCTTCCTTATCTAAAAGGTACAGCAGGGGTTGGTTTATTCTTCAAGCCTGCTACTCATCTTAATCTTGATGTGTTCAGTGATGCAGATTGGGCATCATCTCTTGATGATCGCAAATCAACTAGTGCTTGTCTTGTTTTTCTTGGAGGAAACCATATTACTTGGAGCTCTAGAAAGCAACATGTTGTTGCATGTTCGAGTGCAGAAGCAGAATATAAAGCCTTGGCTCAAGCTTCTGTAGAAGTCTTATGGTTGCAGTCCTTGTTTCAAGAAATAGGTCTTCAACTGTCTCAGATTCCTGTTATAGTGTGACAGTTTGAGTGCTAGTTCCATTGCCAAGAATCCTATTCATCATGCTCGTACTAAACACATTGAGATTGATGTCCATTTTGTTTGTGAAAAAGTTTCTGCTGGACAGCTTACTGTCCAATCTATTCCCACTGAGCATCAACATGCTGATTTACTTACTAAACGTCTGTCTCAGGCTCGTTTTGCTTCTCTTTCTTCCAATCTGAACTTACTGGTTTCACCTTCGTTCAGATTGAGGGGGGATGTTAGAGTCAATACCTCTTCACATATCAAGTCTGAAGAACTTGATCATATAAAGATCCAACACATCCGATGCAGGGTGTGTATTGACCACTATGCTGGCTCATCTCACTTGAGTGTAGCTACTGAATTAGTTAGGATTGGCGGGAAACTTTCCAGATATAAAAAGGTTCACCCATCTGAGCACATGGGTTGTAATCAAGAAATGAGTTGCATTATGAAAATGCACTTCATGTTTTTTGCTTGTATGTTCTCGGGAGTTTCATTGAACACTTTTGCAATTTTATCAAACACTTTTATAATCTTCCAGAGTTAGATCAATCGCTTTAGTTTTCATCAAGCACCTATGATTACTTTCACAGGTATAGCTTTCAGGAAAAAAAAAAATATTTATAATAAAAAAACCTCGCTCTTAGCCGTTCATGGCTTATTCTGGTTTCTTTCGATATCATCATAATACTTGAGTGTATCATATCTGAAGGAGTGGGACTAGCAGGTATTTCAGACGCTGGTAACCCGGAGTAAATTGACCTACTAATTCCATCTAATGTATCTCTGTTTCCCTCCATTTTTAGAAAATCATTTTTTAGAGGCTACCGATCTTCTTGATGTTATCAACTCAGCATTATTAGACTATGGACTCGATTATGAACCATTCACAATCTCCCAATTTCAAATCTTATTTCTAATAAGAGCTATAAAGATCTTAGTTCTTTTAAAAATATTCTAATATTATAAAAATAGACCATTTAATTAGATTATCTGGATTGGACTCTTGTCATTTTTCGTACAAAAATTTAAATTGGGAAGTTATTACAACCAAACATGCTCCAATTTGAGATATTGAAATATTTGAAAACCGAGTCACCATAAACTCAGTACAAAATATGGCTTTTATACCAAACCGAAGTGCACTTTGATACGCAAGATCGGAATGAGCTGCAAGCCTAGAGCATAATAGCAATAGGTTTTAATTTATCAAAATTCTATGCAGCGAAGCAAGAAAATATCATAACACAACTTTGAAAATTAAAGATGCAAATGAAAGAGGATATATTACATTAAATCCAGCTCTTTTATAGAGTAAGTAGGCAACCAACAAATTTGAAAGCACACTCTATTGCACAAAACACGCTCTAAAAGTTACAATGCCCCTTAGTAAGATCCTTCAACCTTTACATACGTGAGCGGGACTTACCTTACAACTTAAAAAGGACTCATTATTGTTGACATAACTATTACAAACAGTAAAAATAAACAGCATCACGCAGTGACAAAGGGATAAAACAGGATTTTGTTTAGAGATAATAAGACGTGTCCTGAATTCATTTTGGAGTCGATTCGTCTTACATACCCCACTTATGAGGTCTCAGTTTTTGTGATTATGAGGCCTCTTTTTATCTGTATACAACCTTCAAATCCTGCAAACAACACGGAAAAAAAGTCTTGGGTTTACAAGGTCGATGGATAGCTAGATTAAAATATTTAAGTGATGTTCTTCAAAAAGAAACGTAATTAAATAATTTTCTAACCAATAGCTTTAAATTGAAAAACCCTTGAAGTAGTGCTTGTGGAAAACTGGTGCTTTCTAAAACAAACGTTGTTATAGTGCTGATTACTTATTGTACAAAAACGCACGTGTTGGATAAAACACACGTACACACGTTTTAACATGCAATAGAAATTTCATATTAAAAATGCAACAAAAAAGGTTTAAAGGGTAAATGATGTCATCAATTATTAATTATTATTATGATGATGGTTTCAAAGCTATCCGATAAAACATAAACTAATTCTCAATATATCAAGTCTGCAGGTAGGCTTACCAATATTGCCGGCATTATTAAACCGGCTTACCAATATTGGACTTTAATATTGCCGGCATCAAGATCAGCAATCTTAGCAAAAGCACTTCGATGAAGATTAAAATCTCCATCGCATGGCCGTCTACAATAATCGACAACCGTAACATCAACAGTGGGATTAGAATGGCAAGCATGTTGATATGCGTTGTTGGCTCCTGTGCATGTTACTCGGTATTTTCTTCCGCATGCAGCTCCATTGTTCCACAACTTGTCGCTCACTCCAGTTACCATTTGCCCTCTTGCTGGATTCCGACACGCCGGGGCTGTCAAGTACTTAAATTTAATAGAGCCACTTAAACGAAGCAAAACATGTATTCTCTCAACACATTGTAGATCTTGGATATATAAAAATTGGTGTAACTAGTGTTTTCAGGATATCTAAACGCAAGACTTTTTAAATGACTTACAACATGAAAGCCTAAAATACCTAAACAGATAACACAACACAAACATTAGTATTCATTGGAGATAAATATAACTTAATCAAACTTACGTACCTGTGCGTGAGGGATTGTAGTATACGGCATTTCCATTATCGCCATAAATTGCTGAAGTGAGGCAGAGCACCATGCTAACAACCATCAATATTCGAATCTCAGTCCCCATTTCTTGTACGTGTAAACAAGAAATGAACCCTTTTTGTTTTTTTGAAAGGAACAGGACACGAACTTGAATTAAATTATTACAACTTCTTGTTTTTTTAGTGGAAAGGTTCTCCCCCATTTTATAGAAGAAAAGACCCAACACAAACAAGTCATTGATTGTGCACAGTTCTCCACTTAAAATGGCATAGTGCTTGCAATTTTTCTCCTTTTTAATTTTCTTATTTTCCGTGTAATCATTGGCTTGACGAATTGGGCTGTACACACTACTATAATGGATGACTCTGCAGCCTAGGAATGATCGAAGTCATTTCCAAGAAATTATCCTTTCCTTTGTTTAATAATGGACTTTTTTTGCTTTTTGCGATAAATGTTTAATAATTGACTTGATGCATTGGTTTGTGTTAAATTTCTATAATTAATTAAACTCGTGATATTTGTATATAATTGGTTTATATATCAATGAATAACCTCACAACTTAATCTCCGTTTCTTTAACTTTATATGTTGATGCATAGAATCTCTAAAAACATACGGTTGTGTGCCTCTCATTCTCCAAGTGATAAGGGTCTCAGTTTCCATAAAATATATATTATAGTTTGTATGGATAGTTTTTCCTCTTTATTACGAAAGTAGTTATTTTTTATTGATGAAAATAAATATTCAGACCATATAACATTTATGAGATTAATATTCAGACCATATAAATGAAGGGAAAAACAATAATTGTTTTTATTAAAATTATAAATTTTACGGAACATCGAGTTTTAAAAATTTTTAGAAAACTCAAGAAACCCTAGATCCATAAATTAATGAAATAAAATAATACAAAAAAAAAATAAAAATCAGATTTTTACCTTATGTATTGATATATGTGGATTGCTCACCACCTAAATTTTCTAAATATAACATTACACCAAAAAATTAGTGAGTGGGTACAATTATATAGAATTGTGCTCACTTTATATTGATTTCTTTTCTAAAAATAATCAACGATATATATTTAAGAGGTGAGTATATGTTTTTGGTTATACAGAAAAGAAAGATATAGATTCTTCTTCTCTATATTATGCTGTAAATTTTTTTTTTCTTTCTATTTCAAAGAACGTACAGCAAAACTAAAATAACTTCAATCAGAAAAAGAAAACTATTTCTTTTCTATTTATAGGCAACTACTTAGGGTTCTAATTAATCAAAATTAACATTAAAGCCCAAGTTTATTAAAATTAAACTTTTACCCCATATAACATAATTAATTCAAAATTAATTCATGTTATATTTTAAAATTAAAATTGTGACCTGTACTTAATTCGTAATTAATTTATACTTTGTCACAATTGAGAATCAAATTCAAGACCTCTTATAAAATTAATTAAATAATTATTAATTCATAATTAATAATTATCTAACTAATTATTAAATAATTTGAATAATCAATATTATTCAAATATTAAGTGAACACAAATTTTGCTACTTACATAACAATTGTAATTGGACGGTCCAATTATAATATTCTATATACAAGTTTCTTATAGTGAAATTAGCTATCAAGGGGACCCGATGGACCTATAGTTTTGAGCTCCAATAATATCAGAATTATTAATTAAACTATTTAATTAATAATTCACTATTATTAATCTTAGAGTTACGCCACTAAAAATGTAAAACCCAAAACCGCGTTCGTCGGAGAGCGAAATATTTTTCCGATGGATCGCGTCCGATCGGAAATATATAATTATCGACTCCGAAAATATTTGGAATAGTTATTTCGATTTAGAGAAATAAATTCGAGTTCATGAGACGGATTCGAGATTTATTAAATAATTCCGAGAGTAGAAATCGAGAATTAATCAAAAGTGATTAAAAGCGGATTTCAGGATGGACGGAAACGGAAACAGAATCCGAGCTTGGAATTTAAAAAGCAAGAATGCATGAAATCAAATAAAGTTATTGCATGTTGTGACACATGTCACACATGCAAGAGAGGAGCCAGTATAAATTAATATATTAAGTTGGAATTGAAAAAGGAGGAAACAAAATCATCAAAACCGGTCATCAATTGTGCATAAAAGACAAAACCGAAATAAATAAAAAAAAAACAGAAGGTGAGTGGTGTTGTGTGCTGTTGGTGGAAGAAAAGCACTCAGTCAACAACTTTTTATTATTAGTGAAACCGAATCCAAAGGGAGAGCAAGAGAAAAGCAATCACTCTGTCACCTTCTCTTCTCCATTTTATTCAAAACCAAAGCCATCTGTCAACTTCTTCTTCTTCATTTCAAAACAGAAACTGAAGACAAGAGGTGCTGCTCGTGGAAGAAGTTTTCAGGCCGAGTTGATGCAAGAGCTGGCTGAGAGCAGATCTGGAAGCAAGAAGGACATGCAAAGGCCGATCTGAAGTGAGGACGTGCATGCAAGCAAGGAGGACGTGAGCTGCTGTCAAGCCTGAGGAGCTTGCTGCCATGCTACCTTTGCTGTCACCGTTGCAAGCTAGCTGCTGCAAGCTGTTGCTGTCTGACCGTGAGCAAGGAAGACAGTTGTTGACATGAGGAGGTCGTGCACCAGCTGCTGTCACCGTCCCAAGTGCTGTCGCCGTTTCCAAACTAGTTGACCGTGAGCTGAATCAGGTGTGGCCGTGAAGGCTGCTGCTGTTTGAGCGTGAGCTGAAACTATCTTGCTGCCATTGCTGTTATCTGAGCGTAAACTGCTGCCAGCAAAGGGAAGATGCTGGTGATGTTGCCATCCCTGTCTTGTACAAGCTGAAGCTGTCGAAGTGCTGCCGTTGTTACCGTTGCAAGCTTGCTGCCGTGCCGTCGTCACAAGCTGTCAACGTGGATGTAGTTGCTGCCAACAGCTGCTGTCAAGTTTATTCACTATTCAAGAAACCAATTCAGAACTGAAGCGAAACAACATCAAAGGGGATAGCTTGCTGCCGAGAACGTGCGAGAGTTTTGTCTCCGTTCAGAAGCCGTTTCGAAGCGAAATTATTAAGTAAATGCTGCCCCATTTTCTTGTTGAGTTGTTTTGGAAATTAGTAAGCAACCATGTGAATAAAGTTGAGATAAATTGATGATATTATGTTTGAGACTATGATTGGGTTTAGGATCGAGAACCTCGTTAGTGCAGAGGTTCGTGCGTTTGTTGTTTCGATTGTGTTATCAACGATCGTATTCGTTGTGTTTTGTTTATGGGTTGTTATGAGATGTGTAGGGGCTGTTGAAATATGTTTTTAGTTTCGCATTCATTATCGCGGAAAATAGATAATATTAGAGTGTTTTAAAGGATCGGATATTCGTTCGGTTATTTAAAAATTGTTTCCGAGCGTTTCGGTTGGATTTTTCCACGAATGCGAGCATTATTAGTTTATGATTTTTGTTGTCGATTATAAAAAGATTGGGAATGTTATCTCGCTGCCCTGAGATTGTTATTAAGCCGTTAAAGTGCTTAAGTTGAAGTTTGGATAGTTTTTAAATCGCGCGAAACGCGTAAAATCGATAAATCGCGATAATTAGTGAAATCGCGTAAGCTTTAAGTTCGTCGTTTAATTTCAAATCTCTTGTTTAGTGAATTCATTTGAAATCTGATTTTGATGATGTTACATTAGATTCGAAGGGCATAGTTGTCAGTTTTGTAACCGTAGAGTTCCGATTAGTTTAAGTCGCGATAACGATTCGGTTTGAAATAGTCTTCGCGTGCGAATATGAGTTTTCCGTTATATTATCGTGCAAGGATAGTCACTTGAATTATTGTGTTTATAAATCCTCGTATGGCTTAAAGTTTAGTTGCGCACGAGTTATGTTTTAACGACATCTCGATCGAAATCAAATGTAGGTGAATCGGGAATCAAACGAGAGCCGTAACGGGAAGCAGTGATAAGTATTTTGGAAGCAAGTTGTGAGTGTGGATTTTAAAAGTTTTCATACATTCTGTTATTGAATGCAATCAGTTTTAGCAAGTAAAAGGTTTTGAGATTCTAGTAAAAGTTTATAGTTTTCAGTTTATCATCTATAAATGCATGTATAGCTTTAAAGTTTATGCTATGAATATGTTTATATTCTTCAGTAAGTAATTGAGCAAGTTGAAATTATATACATGCATAGAGATAGTATTTATGAAAGTTATTTTGCGATATTATAGTATATTGCCGAGATTTCATTTTTATATATATGCCTATGGTTTACCCTAGCCCCTAAGATTACACCCGGTCGAAAGTATTCCATACGTGTACGGTAGTTGGGGGGAGTTACTAACTTTGGGGGGATCGAGTTTGTCAGTCACCCTCTGCACGTATGGGATAGTGTAGATCTGCCTGATGTTGGAGGGATTCGCGATCCCAGAGTTGTATCCACATCTGCGACTACACATGGTGAGAGTTCCCCTATCCTAGTGGCGTGTTTTCGCACTGTCACGAAGGACAAGATTTCCCTGGGTTGCCAGATAAGGCTAGTAAGAAAATAAGAAAAGTTTTAAGAAAAGTTTGATAAATAACTTTCGCAGCTTTTAAACGGGTTTACAGTTTTCAGGAAAAGTAAGTAAGTAAGTAATAGTTTTCCAATCTATTTTTGGGAGAAATAGTATTTTTAAGCAAAAGTATAGTTTTTGTAAACTTACTGAGTTAAGGATTTTATGTAAAGATCATGCATGTCGTTTTTAAGATTTATTCAAGTTACTTCCGCTTAATTGCATGATTATGAGTTTGAAAATGGCCGGAGGCCTATTGATTATAGAAATTGTTTGTGAATACAATTATACAGGTTTTATGAGATATTTTACAGGGTGGAATTTTAGAAAAACAGCCGTTGTGCTGCCGGTTTTCTGTGAAAATCCTATTTTCATAAAGTTATTTTCAACGAACAAAATTCCCACCCCTTTTCAGAATAAAAAGGATTTCAAGTATTTTAGAAAAGAAAAGAGGCTTAGCTTCACGGGAACTTTTCAGTCAGAGCAGATCTCGACTGGGGAGCCACCGTGGGGTTACCGGGCAGGTCGCCTAGCTAGTAGTTAGAAAGGGGCCTGTCAAAAAACCTAAGATTGTACTCTCAAAACTGTAGATGTTTTTATACAATTTAAAATTTTCAATGTCCATTGATATAATCACTACGTATGATTTGACCCTCCACAAATAGTTCATAATTAGAACTAGATCAAAATATTCGTTTTACCCCTCTAATTATTTCTTGATCCTTAAGTACCATTGATTCTCTAATGAACAATATATCGATAACAACTTATGAATTTATCTTTCTGTTTTCATATGAACGAAAAGTTGAGCACTCATATTGTTCAAAATCTGAATAAACCCTTAAGGGAACTACTTCTCTACTTCTCGTAAGAATGAGTGAATTTCACTATCTGTAGAATGTTCCCAGCTACTTATTAGATCATATCCTCAAAATATGGAGTTATTGACCAGACATCTACACCGATGTCACCTATGTAAATTAAAGGATATAACTCAATAAATAAGAGTTCATAATACACTCAGGATTAAGATAAATTCATATATGATCATCAGGTCGATAAATATAAATCTCTAAGTTTAACGGATATTGATAAGAGACTTATATTTATCATCGTCCAGTCCTATATAATTTATATTATATAAGGTGCCTCCATTTCTATGACACTATATTAATAATCTCGGATAAAACTATCGTACCGAATACAAAATGGACCGTAACTACAGATTTGCCACAAATAAAGTACCCAGCTTTGTTTATTTTCTACGGACTCTTTAGATTACTTATTTCAAACTAAATCTACTTGCATATAACACTTATATACTTAGTTTAAAATTACATCAGTAATCAAGGATGTTTCTCATAATATATACATTTTTGTAAAATATATAAATTGAATAAAATAAATATTTTATTATTTATAAAACCGTTTACATTATTACAAGCTCTTAGAGCACAAAACCCAATAATCTCTCACTTGCCCTAGAGCAAATGAGACATTTCTCGTAATCCTAGACCTTCAAACACTTTAGCCGTTAAGGTCTTCGTAAACGAATCAACAAGATTATCTTGTGATGCAATCTTCATCACGTTCGCATCTCCCCTTTGTACGATCTCCCTAATGAGATGATATTTCCTCTCTATATACTTCCCTCATTTGTGGCTTCTTGATTCTTTGGAATTGGCCACTGCACCACTATTATCACAATAAAGGGTAAGTGGTTTATCCATATCTGGAATAACTTCCAGATCAGTTAAGAATTTACATAACCATACCGTTTCTTTAGTTACTTCACAAGCTGTTACATATCCGGCTTCTATAGTGGAGTCAGCAATGCATTATTACTTAACACTCCTCCATACAATGACTCCACCATTAAGAGTGAATACTGATCCGGATGTGGATTTTCTATAATCCTTATCCGATTGAAAATCAGAATCTATATATCCTAATGAGATCAAATCCTCTCCAGAATATACGAGCATATGGTTTCTCGTTCTCCGAAGATACTTGAAAATATGCTTTGTTGCCACACAGTGATCAAATCTTGGATTGGATTGATAACGACTAATTATTCCCACCGAATAACATATATTCGGTTTCGTGCATAACATAGCATACATGAGACTGCCTACTGTAGAGGCATAGGGAATCCGTCTCATATCCTCAATTTCTTGAGATGTCTTAGGACACTATTCCTTTGAAAAATAAACTCCATGACGGAAAGGTAAATTACATTTCTTGGAGTTTCGCATCGAAAATCGCACAAGAAACTTATCGATATACGATGCTTGAGACAACGCTAACAGTTTATTTTTACGATCCCGTATTATTTGGATCCTAAGGACATAATTGGTCCCTCTCAAATATTTCATTTGGAATTAGCTAGCGAGCCAGCTCTTTACGTCTGACAATACTTCAATATCATTCCCAATGAGTAGAATATCGTCAACGTAAAGTACAAGGAAAACCACTTTCTTATCGATTATCCGTTTGTATACACAAGGTTCATCGATATTTTGCTCAAAACCATAAGACTTGATCGCAGTATTAAACATTATATTCCAAGATCGAGATGCTTGCTTAAGTCCATAAATGGATCTTTGTAACTTGTAAACTTTTTACTTTTGACCTTGGGACACAATCCCTCTGGTTGTTCCATATAGATACTTTCATCAAGATTACCGTTAAAAAATGCAGTCTTGACGTCCATTCGCCAAATTTCATAATCGAGACATGCGGCAATGGAAAAAAGAATCCGAATGGACTTAAACACAACTACTGATGAGAAAGTTTTCTCATAGTCAACTCTTTCTTTCTGGGTATAACCCTTTGCCACTAGTCTAGCTTTAAAGGTCTCAACCTTTCCATCCACTCCTCTCTTCCTCTTGTAGATCCATTTATCCCATCTAGTTTATCCACAAGTTCCCAGATAGAGTTGGAGTATATAGACTCCATCGCAAGATTCATGGCTTTAAGTCATTCATCCTTATCAGAATCCTCAATTGCATCATGATATGTCAATGGATCATCTACACTCTCATTAGAGATATCAATTTGTGCCTTTCCAATCTCTCTGTGGCGGACTGGTGGTTTAATAACCCTCTCACTACGATGAGGTGGTAGATGATTCTGATGAGAATGTGTCTGACGTTCAAACATGATCTGAATTATGTCATTGTCAATAACTTTTGTTGACGGGGTATTGTTTGACCTAGGAAGTAACTCCTCGAGTATAACTTTACTTTGAGGTTTGTAATCTCTCATATAGTTCTCTTCAAGAAAAGTAGCATTTGTCGATACAAACACTTTGTTTTCTTCAGGACTATAAAAAAGTCTGCCCCTATTCTCTTTAGGATAACCTACAAATAGGCAAACTTTTGAACGTGGTTCCAACTTTCCAGTCTTGTTCTTCAACACATATGCTAGACACCCCTATATGCGAAAATGTTATAAACTAGCTTTGCGATCTTTCCACAACTCTAAAGGATTCTTTGGAACTGACTTAGATCGCACAACATTCAAAATATACATCACAGTTTGCAATGCATATCCCCAGAATGAACTAGGTAATGATGAAAACCTAAACATAGATCTCATCATGTCCAAAAGGGTCCGATTTCTCCTTTGTGCAACACCATTCTGTTGGGGTGTTCCAGGAGCAGTCAATTGGGATAAAATCCTATGCTCAAGCAAGTAATCCTCAAACTCTATATCAAGATACTTGCCTCCACGATCTGATTGTAGAGTTTAAAATGTTTTACCCAATTGATTTTCAACTTCAACTTGAAACTCCTTGAACTTTTCAAAAGTTTCTGACTTCCGTTGCATTAGGTAAACATACTCATATCTTGAATAATCATTAATAAATGTGATGAAGTATTAATACTTGCCTCTAGCTTTAACATTCATAGGACCGTAGACGTCCGAATGTATAAACTCTAACGGTTCCTTAGCTCTAAGCTCTTTTCCAGTAAAAGGTCTTTTAGTAATTTTACCTTCTAAACATGATTCATAAATAGGTAAAGTACCGATCTTTAACTCATTTAAATATCCACTCTTTACAAGTCTGTTTAATCTGTCAAGGTTAATATGACCAAGTCTTAGATGCCAAAGATATGTGTCATCATTATGAGAAATTTTTTGTCATTTTGTTTTTGATTTTTCAACCTTAAACATTTCAATATTAAGCAGTAGGTTATGCATTAACGGTCTTAATACATATAAATCGTTTTCTTGCATCCCTAAACAAATTTTCAAACTATTTCTAGAAATAATAACTGATTTATTATAAAAAGAAACAGAATAATTAAATTCCAAAAGTTTAGATACAGAAATCAAATTTCTCTTAAAACCTAGAATAAAATAAACATTATTCATTACAATAAAACAATTATTATTAAAACGAAGTCTAATTTCTCTCACTGCCTGTGCTGAAATGACTTCCTTAGTCCCGACTCTCATGTTGAACTCACCCTTATCAAGCTGTTTATATGAATCAATCAACTCCAAAGAAAAACAAACATGATTAGTGACTCTTGAATCAATTATCCAAGTGGATGAATCATCATTCACTAAACAAAATTCAATGACTAGTTAATCACATTTACCTTTCATTTTCTTCTCTTAGAGCTCCTTGAGGTACTTAGGACAGTTCCTCTTCCAATACCCATCAACACCACAATGAAAATATTTTCCTTTAGGCTTAGTGGCCTTGGAGCCCTTTTTGCTCTTCTTCTAAGTGGCTTGCTTTTTAGGCTTAACATTAGCCTTAGCCTTTCTAGTATTTCTCTTCCTCTTGTGTTTACCAGAAGAAGAAGTCTCAGCAACATTTGCTTCATCGGACTTATTTTTGTTTTTATTCATAGACTCATAAGTAGTGAGCTCATTTAGCAGCTATGTAAGTGAGTAAGTTAACTTATTCATAATATAGTTGCTCTTAAATCGTATGAAACTCTTCCGAAGAGTTTCTAGTATCATACTCACTTGGCTACGCTCATCTATAGCCCCACTTTCAGTCATGTTGAAATGGGTCATCATTTTCAAGACATGCTCTCGAACAGATGTACCCTCATTCATCCTAGCAATCATAACAGTACGAACAGCTTCGTCTCATTGCTGCTCAGAAGGTTGCTCAAACATGTCCTGCAATGACTCCAGTATTTGAGTTGCTGTTGTCATTGCCTTATGCTTGGTAGCAAGCACCTTGGACATCCCTACTAACAAAGAGCAGTGGGCCTTCTCACTAGTTGTGACCCATTTTTGATAGGCCTCGCGCACAATACATCTAGCATTTTCTATTGGCTGGGGAGGACAAGGCTGAGTCGTGACAATTTTAAGGTCTTCACATACTAGGACTGCGTTCATGTTACTTTTCCATTTGATATAATTTTTCCCGTTTAATTTATCATTAGCAAGTATAGATGACAGGCCCCTTTTTAACTATACTAGCTAGGCGACCTCTCCGGCACCCCACAGTGGCTTTCTAGTTGAGATCCGCTCCTGTTGGAAAGTTCCCGTGAAGTTAAGTCTCTTTCTTATTTGAAAATACTTGAAATCTTTTTAGTTCTGAAAATGGGTAGGAATTTTGTTCGTTGAAAATGACTTTATGAAAATAAAATTTCTTCGGAAATCTGGTAGTACAACGACTGTTTTTTTTTAAATTTTCACTCTGTAATAACTTCATAAAACTTATATAATTTCATTTTCAAATATTTTCGTAACTAATAGGCCTCAGGCCCTTTTTCAATTTCACAATCATTCAATGATATGGAAAGCAACTTGATTAAAATCTTAAAATATCATGCATGATATTCATATAAAATCCTTTAACCCAAAATAATATTTACAAAACTTAAGAAATCTGAAAACAATAATAAATACAGCACATGATAACTTGTTTAGAAATTAGTGCAGTGTGGTTGTGTCGCTAACTAGCCTGTACGTCCGAAGGAGATACTTCCGCTGAGCTGCTCGCACCTGCACCTGGGGAGGGTTTTGATAAAACAGGAAAAACGATAGTGAGAATAACTCAATGAGTGGGTAAAATAGAAACTATACTTTTATTTGAAATAATGTTCCTCCTTAAATATGTCGGAAAAACTATTACTTACTTTAAACTTTTTTGAAAACTGTAAATCTCATTTTAGAAATACGAAAGATACTTATCAAACTTTTCTTAAAAACTTTTCTAGTTTTCTTACTAACCTATTTGGCAACCCAGGGAAACTTATCCTTCATGATGGTGCGGAGACACGCCACTAGGATTAGGGGAACTCTCACCATGTGTAGTCGCAAATGTGGAAACAACTCTAGGATCACGATTCCCTCCAACATCAAGCAGATCTATACTATCCCATACGTGCAGAGGGTGACTGACAGACTCGATCCCCCCAAAGTTAGTAACTCTCCCCAACTTACCGTACACGTATGGAATATTTTGGCCGGGTGTAAACTAGGGGCTAGGGTAAACCAAAAGATCTCGGCAATATACTATAACATTGCAATTAACTTTCACAAATAGTATCTCTATGCATGTACATCATTTCAATTTACTAATTTACTATTCTTGAAAAATATATATACATTCATAACATAACTCATATAAACCTATACATGCCTTGTATGAAATGAAATATAATAAAATCATATTAATAGAATAATTTGCATGAAAACTTTTTATAAATTTCACACTCACAACTTGCTTCCAAATACTTTATCACCACTTCCCGTTACGGATCTCGTCCGCTCTCTGATTCACCTACAATTGGTTTCGATCGAGATTTCGTTGAAACACTACTCGAGCACAAACTAAACTTAAACCACATGAGGATTTCTAATCACAATAATTCAAGCGATTATCCTCACACGATAACAACACGGGAAACTAATATTCGCACACGGAGATTATCTCGAACCAATTCAATATCGCAACATAAACTACTCGAAACTCTACTATTACAAAATAGACAACTATGCCCGTCGAATCTAAAGCAACATCATTGAAATCAAATTCTAATGGAGTCAACAAAAAGAAGATTCGAAGCTAAACGAATAACATAAAACTTACGCGATTTCGATAATTATCGCGAATTATTGATTTTAGCGTTTCGCGTGATTACTTCGTTTCCAATCAAACTTATCGTTGATACTACTCATGACTTTAGTTAAATAATGGGAAACGAATATTCAAACACTTTAAAGCACAAAAATGAAAAACATGGCAGCAAGCTAAACGAGGATTCATTTTCCGTTTCAACTCTAAATTTCGATAATTTAACGATTTCGCGCGAAACGAAAACTATCTGATCAACTTTATTATAATTCAAACTATCCTAACATCAACTTACACTTTAATGAGCTTAATCACCTAAATAGCAGCTTGCTAATCATCAATTACATATACACATTCGACAACAAAACTCACTACTAATAACATTCGTATTCGAGGAAAACTTATCCTAATTGCTCGGAAATGATTCCTCTATAATCGAATGATTATTTAAAATTTTAAAACACGCTAAAATGAATAATTTCCCACGACGATGAACTTGAATTTAAAAGCGTACATAACAACCCCTAACTTCTCCTATAACAGCCCGTAATCAAATCACAATGAAAACAACCATAGACAATTTCATTCAAAACACAATCGAACAATAACGAGCGAACCTCCGCACTAACAAGATTCTAAATCCTAAAACTCAATCATAACATCATCAATTTATAATCCATAATTCAACATAATCATTAACCATCCAAACGAAAATCAATAAAAACTCAATATACCTTTTGAAACTCACTTCGAAAGCTTGAAACTTCGAAAGAAAACTTGCGCAAATGGGTTGTCCTTATACTTCACCTTAAATCGAGCTTCCTTCAATCCAAAATTCACATGCACGCTTTAAAAACTACTCGAAAAAACACAACAAGACCAAATGGAATAACACTTACCTTAACTCGAATTGTTTTTCGCTTCGAACCAACTCTCGAACAATCGCGACGGCGAGACGACACTCACTTAAGCTCAGGGTAGCAAGCAACACCTCCTTCCACCTATATGCACGAGCTGCCATTAACAACAAGTTATTGTAGCTACTAACTCACGCCCAAGACAGAATTGAATCATTTACCAGCAAGCTGCCGCCGTCCTCCTCTTCCAACAACGAACTGTTCTTGGATCAATTCTCAAGCTTCGACACTGCAGCTCAAGCTTCTCCTAGCTGCTGTACATGCTCTCAACACCTCCAATAATCTGTAGATCTCATGAACAACCCTTCCTCATGAGCTGCTCTCTCAAGCTTGGATGCATGCTCTCGGTTAAGCTCTCACATTGCATGCACGAATTCTTGGTTCAAATTTGCAGCATTGAGCTGCCAAGCCCACTCTCTCACACTTCTCACGACTGCACACACACACCAACTCACAGATCTTGGTCGCACATCTTACATGCAACAAAGGCAGCTCTCGATTTTGGTGTGCTGACCGAGTGCAGCTCTCATTCTTTCCTTTGATTTTATCTTTTTAATTTGTTCTCTCGTAGCTTGACCGAAAGTGCTCTTTCTCTCTCTCTTGCTTGTTTTCAATTTGTTTGACCGAGTACACTCTTATCTCTCAGTTTATCATTTGCTTTCTCTCTCGGTTTCTTGCTTGTAACCAAATGCAATGTCTCTCTTTCAATTTCATTTCTTGTTTGTCTTTCACTTTATGTAGGCATCACATATCTTTGCCACTTGTTAACTTGGTTCCATGCATGAAGGACATTTTCTTATCATAACAATTGTCATATTCATTCACCAATTTATTTCTTTATTCAACTCCTTTATAATTATAAAATTTGCATGACACAAGTGGCACCCATGTATGAATTTTTCTTGCCACTTATTTGTTTATTCCTTGCATGCCACCAATTTATTTTATTAAATTCTTCCATGTATTCTCTTGCTTTAAATTCCAAGCTCGAATCCATTTCCGTCCGTCTGTCCGGGAATCTACTTACGACTTAATTTCGTCTTCGAAATTATTTTTAAATTTTGAATTCGTCTTCACAAACTCGAATTTATTTTATTCTTCTAAAAAAAATATTCCGAATATTTTTGGACTCGAGAATTATATTTTTCTGATCGAATGCGATCCATCAGAAAAATAATTCGCTCTCCAACGAATGAAGTTTTGGGTTTTACAATAGAAATCAACGGAGATACCATTGCTGAAAATAAATAAAATAACAAACATTTAATATCAATTTACAAAAATTAATATCATGTAATTTTGACATAAAATTAAACATGATGCATAATACACGAATAATGAATTAGAAAATACCCTAAAATAATTACTATGCACGATAATCTAACATTCCACAAATAAGTGTCGCCGTGGGGTAAGTCAAATATTTGTATGTGTTAAGACCAAGTCCTTCATGCTTAGGAATATATATCTATATAGAGATAAAAACGTTAAATGCAATCGTATGTTTAAAATATTCCACCGTTGTGAGATATTTTTTTTTTTATGTGATGCAAGTGAATAATTATAAGTCTAATTGAATGTTTATGAGGTTAATTTGATGAATTGATAAGTGTGGAATATTTTAGAAATACTATTGAGAGAAATAATGGTTAATATTATCGATATTACCAATATTATGGAAATTGACGGATTTAACGTATTTATTTTTATGGGATAAAATTTTTATGAGTAATATAAGTTTATGTGGATTAAAAGAGGTTATTAGGGAGTGTGAAGTGTAAGTTAAAAATGAGTAGGGACATGATTGGAAAAGTATAAGAGAGGGTAATAAAAATGTTAGTAAAAGAGGGGTAAACATGTAAAACTTTTGTTGAAAGTTAAGCTGGCATAATTGAGAAAAGTTTAGGGGCGTTTGGGCAAATTTGTTAAGCAATTAAGTGTGTTCTCCAGCTCAGATCTGGACTGCCAGAAAACAACTCAAACAGACCCGAAGACAGACCCGACAGCAGAACCAAAGACCTCTCTCTCACTCGGCGATCTCTCTCTCGGCAACAAAGTGCAGCAAAAAGATCAATCATCTAAGGGGTTTCTTCACTGTCAGATGGAGGCTTAAAGGAGCTAGATGAGTATCTAATTTCATCCCAAAAACCAGATCTGAAAGTGAGGAAAACATATCAGAAAAGGGAAGAAGCTGAAGTGCAACGAGCTATCGACGAAGCTGCAGACCGCGAGTGAAGAAGCCAGATTTCGGGTGAGCTGAGACCAGAAAAAGTTGAGCTGGAAGCAGCTGGATGAAGCCAAGAAATGGTGGGAAATTATAGGGGTAGGCGTGAAGATAATGGTTAACAGTAGGTAAGAGGAATCAATTGAGTTTGTGAGTTGTTTTTCTTGAGTTTAAAGCTGTCAATTTCAAGAGTTATGGTTAATGTTGTTGTAGTTCAAGTTTGTCAAGATGAAATGGAAGGATATGATGCCGTGAGAATCTCAGAACAGCTGCTGATCTCAAACTCAAGTAAGTATGTTGGGTTTAATTGATTTTGCTTCTTGAAAAGCAGAAATGGAATAAATGATCGTGTAGAGATTTATGTGAAGTGTGTGTGTCGTGAGTTGAGTAAAAAGGAATGGGTATGTGTTATGTGTGTGTTCGATAGTATGTATTTGCGTGTGTATGGGTTGTATTTTTTTTAGATAAATGAGAATTGATTGATTATTAAGTATATAAATGCATGATGGAATGTGAATACGTGTTGGAACCAAAAGAAAATCAAGAAAAGAGTTATTCGTGTGCTTTTTGACAAAAGTAAAGAGCAGTTGCGTGTGAGTGAATTTGTGGGATTTTAAGTTGATTTTAAGGTCCTAAGTATGTGCTTAAATGTGTATTTAAGGGTGATTAAGTCATAGATGATAAATTGCATTACATGAAATGTGTGTAATGCTCAAAGGTAGTCGTATGAATAAATAATGCATAAGCTATCTTCTTTTTATTTTCTTTCAATTCGGTGGTTTCAAGTGTGTATTTAAATGTGTTTGGACATGAAAATCTTCACGGAAATGAATGGTATAAAATAAAGGCTTGTGATGGAGTGAATTGTTGCTTAATTAGTTTTAAAGAATTCTATTAGAGTTTATATTGGAATGAGTAGTAAATAAATTAGTGATTTAAATGTTAGGTGAATTGGAAGTTTTTCTAACGGACACTGAGGCGTGTAAGAGGTGAAGAGAGTTCCTCGAATTGGAAGTTAGCGATCGGGAAGCGCTTAGTAAGTAGAAATCCACTTCTCCTCAAGCTTAATTTGTTTAAAGCTTATTTTAATGTTATATGAATTTACTTCATTATTTAATTGATTTATAGATTTTAATATAGTTGGATCCTATTATATGAATTGTTAAAGTAAATATATATTTATGTAAAGAAATTATGAGACTTTAAAGTTTTTAGGCTTTTTATCTTAAAAACTAGATTATTTGAGAATACCGAGAAAAAGTATTTCCTTATGACGATGGTTTACTCTAGCCCAGTTAAGTACCCAATAGAATGCTCTATGCATGTATGGTAGATGTGAAAGAGTTACTAACTGAGAGAGAGAGTCAGTTGAGTGACCCTTTGCACATATAGGGTAGTGTAGTTTAAACCGATTGTGTAAGGGTAACGCGTGCTCAAAGTCGCACATCGGTAACTACACAGGGTAGATTCCCTAATTCCTAGTGGCTTAGCTAGAGATTTATGTAACTACGACAAGAGTAGTTTCCCTGGGTTACCATCAAAACGAGAAATGAGAAAGTTTTAGAAAGAAATTCAAAATGAATTTCAGAAATAGTTTTAATTGAAAGAAATAAAAAGTATTTCAGAAAAATACTTTAGTTTATAAAACTGTTTATTATTTATCTCACTGAGTTATACTCACCGTTTGTTTGCTATGTATTTCTTAAAATTTTCTCTCAGGTGCAGGAGCGAGTCGTCCAGCTGATGAGGCTCAGACTGACCCGCGAGTTGACAGACGGACGACTACATTCCATTATATAGCTCATCTTTTGTCACATGCATGTGTTGCATGTAAATTATAGTATAAATATTTGTAAATATAAATATCAGATGTTGGATGCACGTTTTACGAAAGTGTTTTTGAAAAGAAAATCCTAGTTTCCCATTAATTTTTGCAAATATAATTATTGTGTGTTGGAGTTGATTTTGAGTAAGGGCCGAAGGCCCTTGGTAGTTGAGATTTGTGTGCTATAGAAGTATTTTTAAATTGCTTTTAAATCTGCAGGGTGGCATAATCGAATATACAGTCGATATACTGCCGGATTTTTATCAGAAATTTAATAAATCAGTTTTAAGTAAGTCACGGTGCTCCGATGGGGTTTTTTCGAGTCAAAGTTAGGGTTCGTTGGAGTTCTGTCGGAGTGCTACAGGATACTTCACGAATTCAGAGTAGGGATTCAGGAAGGGTCCCATTAGTATGTTATACTAAAACATTCTCAATTAAATAATATAATAATAACTCTTATTCCTATATTATTTAACTGCCATTTTTCGGTTAGGAAAATAATTAATAATTAATTATTTCCTATATGAGTGTAACCCATCATTTCGAATTCCTTGAACTTAACTCGAGAATTGTCGCCGTAAGGTAGGTCAATTCCAAGATACATATAGAAATCCTATCCATTAGAAAGTCAATCTTGATCAACTTAAATGGACACCACCCGTAAGGGGACGATAACAAAGCCATCTCGAGGCACCATTTAAGTTTCACAGTATTGAATTAATGATGGAGACCGCAGGATATATTATCATATATCCCTCTCCCACTCATTATTTTAGTGTTAGAGTTTTTTATTAAAAATTCCTAGTCATCGTCTTAGATTATTAACGGTTAAGAAGATAATTTAAGTTACTAAGAATTTGTGTGTTGCTAAAGTCTGAAACTTATTAACACTTAATCAATTACAGGATTTTTAACACTTAAAAATCTAATTCAATTTATAAATCTAATCTAAATAATCAAAATTATAAAGACTAGATTTAATATAAAGTTATCTGATTTTAACTAATTAAAATCTAATCCACATTATGAATGCCAATTATTGAAATCTAATTTTTAATTTAAAGCCTATAATTTTCTACTAAAATCAACTCAAATTATTAAAAGACATTTTATGTATTATTCTTCTATTTATACTAATAAACAATTTAATAGCAAAATAAAATAGGGTTTTGTTGAAATATAACCTATTTTTGATGATCCAATAAAAAAATAACCCCATTTTTTTTAACCATTGCAGCATGACTTTTTTTGAACAAAATTACCCTTGATTACTCTACCAATTACTACTAACCCATCCCTATTATCTCTCATGTTCACCAAGCTTGTCACTCTCTCTACCAAACTTTTTTCTCTCATCCTCTCTCTAGGAATCCTACCTCACCATCGCACCTCCTCACCGTCGGACTTCACTGTCACACCTCCACCCATCACCGATCAAACCTTACTTTCTCTCTATCTAACCTTTTTTTGTCATTCTCTCTAAGAATCTATGAGTGAGGTCTTCCTCTCTCATTTTCGATTCTCAACCATCAGAGATATGCCAACATTTCTCCTCCATAATGTTGTCGACGGTAGTTCACCAACAGGTGAGGTTTTCCTTTTCTCCTTTCTTCTTCCTCTTATTTTGTTCTTATACTTGCTTTATTTTCTCTCTTTTTTTTTTTTTTTTTTTTTTTTTTTTTTTTTTTTTTTGTTTTTTGGTTGTTGCCATCAGATTTGCATCAGCTTAGTCTTTGGCTACACGAAGCTTGGCTTTTAGGATGAGTGTGCTCTATTTTGATGTTCACAATAGGCTTTCGATAATGTCGATTAATTTTATGTGAACTTTGTCATTTTTGGCTTATTAGCAAATAATGTGCTTTGTTTTCAGTCGAGTCGTGTATGATTCAGTATTTAAGTGTATCTCTAGGTTCGAATTTTCAATGAATTCCACAAAATTGATGTCTTTTTTAAGATTGTTGTGTTGCAAGACCAGAAAGCTAAAACTTGAGGTTAGATATATTGTCAAAAAATGTTTATTTTCGAATGCTCATGTTGTTTAGGACTAGAAAGCTAAAGCGTGATGTTTCGAATTCTCACAAACGTGATCAATTAATCTTATGACTACGTTTTCTAGTTCTCATAGGCTTTAAATTAAGTTAGTTTCAGCCATAGATATAAATGGCTCTTGAAAGTCATCATAAAACCTCTGTGTATCTTCTCTTTTTCTGCTATTTGATCTCTCTCTCACTCTCACTCTCTCTCTCCCCGTATCTTCTCTTTTTCTGCTATTTGATTTTTTACTTATTTGTCCTGGCTTTCATTATTATTTATTATATTTGTTGCTTTGTATTATTTCTAGTTAGCTCCTGCATTGTTATTACTCTATAAAGAAGCTCTCCAATACCTATGTGCTGTTGCTTTGTTTGTTTTTGAAAACAGCTTCAACTATAAGAGACGAAGCAAAGCAAACCAAAAGCAAAACAAGAATCTCTCTTATTTATATATACTCTTTTTATTTTTATTTTTTATTTATTTTTGATTGGAAGTAGAAACTCACATGCTCTAACCTTTCAACCTCCCCCTACTAGCCTAGGAGTCCTTTTACCTTTCTTGAGAGTGAGTGAGTGAGTGAGTGAGACTTGGATTACAAACAACACCAACAACACCCAAATAAATGACTAAAGAAGAAGACTTTAAGCTACTCAAGATCTAGGTACTTACATTTTTCTTCTTTTTGAGTTTCTCTTTTCCCTTTCTTTGTTTATTGGTTGTATTTTTTCTAGGAAAGTTGAATGTTGGTCTTTTTCTTCTTCCTTTTCTTTTTTGTTTGCTTTGTATCATCTGGAAGCAGACTTGTGTTCTCAAAGTGAACATACATTGTGATGGGTGTAAGCAGAAAGTTAAGAAACTTCTTCAGAGAATAGAAGGTACTCACTTTCTCTCATCTCACCTTTTCTTTTCATCTTTAATATTTTGTTTTTTCTTTGTTGGTGACTTGTTGTGAATTATCTCTCTCTACCTGCTATATACTATTTCTGGTGAGTAGTATTTTTTTTGTGGTATTGTTTGGTTGCTAAGAAAATAAAAGGGAAAGATAATAAATTGGGGACTAATTTTTCTCTGATGAAATAATGAAACTGTAGAACAAAAAATCCCCCAAACTCAGCCTAATAATTCAATTTTGTCCTTGCGTAGTATCAGTTTTCATTTTCTTTAAAGACCATTTTATTATTATGCTAAAAGAATAAGATCCTAAAATTGAATTTCTTTCCTCAACAATTACAGACGATAGCTTTTTGACCATGTTTTACAAGTCAAAGATAGAGCTATAAGAACATGCATTTGTTATTTGAACAAGATCAGAATTGGGATTTAGCATTGAAGAATTTCATAAGTGCCAGGTTCATCTCTGTTGCTAGACTATAATGTATGTTGTTTATTGTTGCCTTTTCAATCGAGAGACTTGTCTGGTGTCTCTATAATATAAGTGGATTTCTATGATAAGTGGATGAACTGATTAAAAGTCTTGTTTTTTTTTTTTTTTCACTCAGAATAATGAGTTGCATGTTTATTTACGCACAAATTCTTTTGATCTCCTTGTGTATGATTTTTCAATTATCTCACCTTACTGATTGTAGTGGTGCTCTAAATAATCTGTGAAGCTAGACTTCAAATTCCTTGTTATAGATAGGACATCTGCTTGGCTCTGTCTTTGTTAATGTTCTTATAGGCATAGTTTAAAATATCCGCGATATTCCCGATATTTCCGTCGATATTTCCGTAAATTAAGGGTACTGATATCGATAGGGGGTGTAATCTCCTATCCGTCAAAATATTTGGAAATATCTGCGATATTTCCATAAAATATCCTTTTCGTGAGCTTGTAGTATAAATTTTACAAAATATCGAGGAAATTTCCGGAAATATCCGTAGAATATCCATGAAATATTCTGGAAATATCGATTAAATTTTCATAAAATAAAAGTGAAATTTAAGCTTTTCAAATAAGAATTTGTTAATCTTTTATCAAATAAATAAAATGAATAATTGAAAAAAATACTCATTTGGTAAGGATAAACTCAAAAATAAACTTTCTTATTTTATTGTTATAAAAAAGACATTGGGTGGACAAAAATGTCCTTAATAAAATTATAGTAATTTGAATAATTGTTAGGATTCCCAACCTTAAAGTTGAGAATCTCAACCTCTATGTTGGAAGCCCCAACCATAGGGTTGAGATTTTCAATCTTGATTTAACATCCAGTTTGGGAATCCCAACCTTAAAATTAAGATTTCGAATGTGGATTTGAATCAAAATTAGGACTCACAACCTAAAAGTTGGGATTCCTAACCTGAAAGTTGAGAATGTGAACTTGAATGTTTTATCAAGGTTAAGATTCTCTATCTCGAGGTTGAGATTTTCAACTTCGAAGTTGAGATGTAGGTTGGGATCTCAACTTCGAGGTTAGGATTCCCAACCTCGATTCCCAACCTTGAGGTTGGGATTCTCAACCAGATCGTTTGGTAGAAAGAGTGACCACAAAAAATGATGGGTCAAGGGCATTTTCGTCCAAAAAAAAAATATTGTGCAAAGATTTTAAAAATAAAGGTTATTTTTCAAATGGATTATAAAAAATTGGTTAATTTTCAACAAAACCCTATATAAAATAAGTTTTCAACCCACGTAAAAAATCTCATTTTCATCAGGAATCTCATTATTATATTCCATTTTATGGTCAAACTTAAACATCTCATAATTGTTATTCAATTTTAAAAACAAAAACTCCTAAGTCATTGCTATTGATAGAATTCATAATGAAGACAATAATGATAATAGGGATAATAGTGATGATGATGGTGATGATGACGACGACAATGATGACGATGATGATGACAATGGAGGAAATAATTATGCTTTTACTCAAAGAAATGATACTGATACAGGTTTGTCATTGAGCCCATTTACTTGTGAAGAACAATACACTCATTGCACATAAGATGAAGACCATGGGTGTAGAGCTGCGGGTCCAGGCATAAGGGGCTACTGGTAAGGATTACACAAGGAGAATCCATCAAATGCAGTTAGGGATGTCACCATCCAATGAAGATAACATTTCAACTACTTTTAAATCTATGAGTTTAAGGTCTAATGATGATGGCCATAGAAGTTTTGGGATCTCCAATGATCATTACACATAATTTTCTATCCATAACATATGGTAGGAAGAAATCAAGAAGCTTATTCATGGCATGTTCATGATTATATTCAAAACCATTCAAATTATATGTCATGGTATCAGTATTATATAAATCTAGATGCTAGCTATACCATGTATGAACCACCTAGGACTTCATTTTGGTATTAAAATTTGCATGATTTATGTGAGGCAAATTAATTGAAAAGTTTTAATGGAAGCTTTTTATATTTTCATATATCTCCTCTATATATTATATCCATATTTATACCTTTTAGTTGTTACTTTTTAGATAGAATATGATTTTTTTTTTTAAATATAATATGATTTTTGGTTGTATAAATGATTATTTTAACATTACCAAAAGTTTTATTAAAAAATATTATGTTTTTAACTAAATTTTCGTACTTTCCGTAAATTTTATGTAAATTTCCGTCGATATCGATATTTTCGTTGACATTTCTGCCGAATCGTAGTACCGATATTTCCATTGATATCAATATTTTCAACATTGCTTATACGGCTGTTTATGAGTAACTTGGCAAATATGGAGACCTAGAGAATCAAGTTTTGTGCCGTGAGCGAGTTGAGGAGCTAGAACCCAGCATCCGCCATTGCCTACACAAAATTGGTGCATCAAACTTGCAAACCTTTGAACTATTGTAAATTGGTGAGATGGAAGGTCCTACCTTGGACCTTTTTAAAGCAAAATTGGAGGTAAGATTGATATTGTAAGCAATATGCCATCTGCTGGCATCAGCACTGATGCCTTGCACTATGTTGTTGCAGGCTGTTATGGGAGAGGAAAGATCTTAATAGACTGCATCCATGACAAAGTTTCATTGGCTTGGTTATAGGTTTCCGATATCCAATGCAAAAACCCGGGTTGCTATTTTAAAGGGTTGATCATTGATTTCTATTAATGATGATTAAAGAATGCCAGAGTATGACATTGTTATTCATGCGCAACCATTTCTTCTAGCCCTATGTATGTTCTTTATGAATGGTGTAAAAGTATGTAATATTAATGATGTGAAAGTATGATTACGATTAAGAGGAATTGGTTTACATTTTAATTTTATCATTTTTTTTTTCGTTTCTTTCTTTTCTTTCGTATGCAATCAGATTAATTCCCTTAATTTTTAGTGCTAAAGTCCATAAATCAATCTTTAGTACAACCAAGCCAAGTTTGTTTCATTAGATTTGGTAAGTGGGATGAGATTTTAAATCTCAAACCCACCTAACCAAGTGTTTGGGCTTGAGGAGGAATAGATATTATTCTCTAATTAAGAATTTCTACCCGCATCCCAACCAATCCCAACCTGCAGGTTGGGAATCCCAACCATGATTGACTATACATGGTGGGAATCCCAACCTAATTGAACATCCAGGTTGTGATTCCTAATCTTGAGAATAGGAATCCCAACCTTTAGGTTAGGAATTCCAACCTAAAGATTGGGAATCCTAATCTTAAATGAATTCCAAACCCAAAGGTAGAAATTTACAAACTTCCGGTGGGATCTAAGATGAATTTTCAACCCATAAATTGGGAATCCCAACCTAAAGGTTAGGAATCTCAACTCAGAGGTTGGGATTTCCAACACCTAGTTGGGATTCTCACCTCTAGATCACGCTTGACGTCGAGACAGTTGGGAATTCCGACTTTAAGATTGGGATTCCTAATGTGAATCTCAATTATATGGTTGGAAATCCCAACCTAAAAGTTGGGAATCTTAACTTCTAAGTTGATATTCCCGACCTTCAAGTTGGGAATTAGAACCTTAAGTAAATATCCAAATTGAGATTCTTAACCTCTAAGTTGAGAATCTCAATCTCTAGATTGAGAATCCTAAATTCAATTTTCAATCAAGGTTGAGAATCCCGACGTCGAAGTTAGGATTCCCAACCTCTAGGTTTGTCGGTATCATGACTTGATTGAAAATCTAAGGTTGGGAATCCCAACCTAAAGGTTGAGAATTCCAACCTTAATAAATATTGTTTACACATCTAAGTTGAGATTCTCAATCCTAAGATTATGATTCTCAACCTATAGATTGAGAATCTCAACTTTAGATATTCAATTAAGATTGAGATTCCCAACCTCGAAGTTGAGATTCCCAACTTACAGGTTGGGATAGGTCGAAAATCCCAACCTCAAGGTTGGGAATCCCAATCCAGTTGGGTTACTTTACAAAAGATTTGGATCCTCAACATTCAAACATTCAGACTTTGTCTCTAAACTCCGATTGTCAGCCTCTGTTACAAATCTCACTCTCAAATTCAATTACAAATTCACTAATGATAACTCCCAATACAATATCTTTCACATTCTAATTATACCTATAAAACTACACACAAAATATGTCAAACCGCCACAACCCATAAGGTATTAGACCTGTAAACCTTGCTCTTTCAACAGCACTAAAATGGCTTTCAACCCGACGAACGCGATGCGGACGGCGATGATTATGACATTGAGAATAAAGAAGTGGAGGAGCTGGACAATAAGAAAGACTACAACGTTGAGTATGAGGGGATAGGTAGTGGTGGTGGTCGAGATGAAGACAAAGATATAAGCATGGTGGACAGCAAGAGCTTCATGTGCACCCAGAGGCGGGAGTCGGAGATGGTGGTTCCATAAGATCACTTTGATGGACTGTCAAGAAAAAGAGCTGCAGCGTCAACAAAGGGTGACCGTGGGAAGTGATAAGAGAGTTTGACAGTAGGAAGTGAGAAGAGATGTTGGCTGTCGGAAGTGATAGAATGGAACGCCGGTGGCGGAGACTGAAGCACAGCTGCTTGGCATGAGAGATTAGGAAGTGAAAAGAGAGGTTGGTCGTGAGAAGTGAGAAGATATGTTCGCCATAGGAAGTGAACGAATGGAAGCCAGTTGACGAGAGGAAACTACTGCACAGCTAGTAGGCAGGAGATGCTGCTTATCGGGAGAGGTTATGAATGAGGGAGAAAAGAGTTTCATCAAAAACAGTTCAGCTTCTATTAATTTGCTCCAGTTCTATGTCTCCCGTTTCATTAAGGGTATTTTTGTCTATTCATACTCTTTTTTGTATTAAAAAAAAACACAAAGGTTAGTTTTGAAACTCACCTCTCCAAACGGGTCAATTTATGCATTTTCCCAATAAAATAATACATATGATGCATGTTATGATATAATGCAATGAGTAGGCACCCTCTATGATTCTATATGACATATTTTTTATGCATGTACATGTTATAAGATTAATCATTCATTTCATGAAAATAATTAAATAAAACATATGTATGATCGGGTTCTTTGGTTTTGACAATCTAAATCTAATTTCAATATTACATAAATTAAACAAAGCATTCTTTGACCTTTACTTGTAGTCTTCATGGTCTTGAAAGGTTTTCATGGGCTTTCATAGTTCAAAATTAAATGTAATTTAATAATGAAGAATGTTCATCTAATGGATTGAACTTTAAGCCCATTTCTTGATTTTTGAACTTAAGAATGATTTTCTAATTTCATGGACAATTTTAAAAAAAAAATACAAACTTAACGAAAATTCAAAATCTTCGAAAATATAATAGAACGAAATTACGAAAACCTGGAGGCTGTTTGTAAAATATTTATGTGATTATCATGTGTTGAACGCATAAACATGCAACACATTAATGGTGCATGTGCAACAATTGCACTTTCACTGCAGAGATCACACATATATTATGCAAACAATAATCTTATATCAAATGTGCCAAGTGTCGCATGAATAAGCATGCACAATTTTGAGCACAATGCACAAACAAGCAAGTGCAACACATGCAGACATGCGGTACATTGCATTAATGCTGCCATGTGTCGCACACATGAGCAAGCACTCTTTTGTGCATGAATCCTGAACAAGTGCAACAATTGCACTTACAATGTATTTCATTAATACACGTGCAACACTGCTGCCTTGAATGCACCACACCAAATCATGTGCCTGTCCAGTTGCACACATCACAGGCACAAAAACCCGCAACCCCACATCTAACCGCAGTCCATTCAATCACAATTATTATTATTATTGTTTTATTTTACTTGTGCATCTAATGCACATAAATTTATTCAAAAAATAATAATTGCATGCTTTGAATTTGTTCAACTGTTCAAAAACAGTATGCACACAAATCGGCACACCAGACTTCACAACAGCGCCCCTCCCCGCCCCCTCACCCGCCCTCTTTTTTTTTTTTTTCGTTCGCGCAACTTGTGCGCTTGCTATTTGTTTGCGCTTCTTATGTGCACACACGGGTTCATAACTAGTGCAGACCCAATTTCAACCAATCTTCGGATATATTCTGCTGCGCTTTATTCTTAAAAGAAAATAAAACCCTTCTTCTATGAATTACAATAGAAAACAAATACTACAATCTACTTACAAATTTAATTAAATCAAATAACTAAAAAACCATATAATTAATGATCATACCATACAATCTCCATTCATCAAATATGAATAAAATACATCATAATCAAATAAAAATAATAGTGCCTACTCAATGACATACAAATCAATACTAAAACTATTATTTTAAAATCATTGTTTTATTGGAACTTGGGCTTTGATACCAATTGAAGGGAAAAACAACAATTATTTTTATTAAAAATATGAATTTTACGAAACACCGAATTTTAAAATTTTTTAGAAAACTCAAGAAACTCTAGATCCATAAAACAATGAAATAAAATAATACAAGAAAAAATAAAAATCAGATTTTTACTTTATGTATTGATCTCTGTGAATTGTTCACCACCTAGCCTTACTCAATATGACTTTGCACCAAAAAACTAGTGAGTGGATACAATTATATAGAATTGTGTTCACTTTCTATTAATTTATTTTCTAAAAAGAATCAACAATATATATTTAAGAGGTGAGTATATGTTTTTGGTTATACAGAGAAGAAAGATATAATTCTTCTTCTTTGTATTATGCTGTAGAAATTTTTTTTTTTTTTTTTTTTCCGTTTCAAAAAAAATACAGCAAAACCAAAATAACTTCTATCAGAAAAAGAAAACTATTTCTTTTCTATTTATAGGCAACTACTTAGGGTTTTAATTAATCAAAATTAACATTAAACCCCAAGTTTATTAAAATTAAACTTTTACCCCATATAACATAATTAATTCAAAATTAATTCATGTTATATTTTAAAATTAAACTTATGATCTGTAATTAATTCGTAATTAATTTATATTCTGTCACAGTTGATAATCAAATTCAAGACCTCTTATAAAATTAATTAAATAATTATTAATTCATAATTAATAATTAGCTAATTAATTATTAAATAATTTGAATAATCAATATTATTTAAATATTAAGTGAACACAAATTTTACTACTTACGTAACAATTATAATTGGAAGGTTTAATTACAATATTCTACATATAGGTTTCTTATAATGAAATGAGCTATCAAAGGGACCCGATGAACCTATAGTTTTTAGCTCCAATAATATCGGAATTATTAATTAAACTCTTTAATTAATAATTCACTATTATTAATCTTAGAGTTACTCCACTAAAAACCTAAGATTGTACTCTCAAAATTGTAGATGTTTTTATACAATCTGAAATTTTCAGTATCCATTGATTTAATCACTACATATGATTTGATCTTCCATAAATAGTTCATAATTAAAGTTAGGTCAAAATATCCGTTTTACCCCTCTAATTATTTCTTGATCCTTAAGTATCATTGATTCTCTAATGAATAATATATCTATAACAACTTATGAAGTTATCTTTCCGTTTTCATATGAACGGAAAGTTGAGCGTTCATATTATTCAAGACCTGAATCAATCTTTAAGGGAACTATTTCTGTACTTCTCGTAAGAAGGAGTGAATTCCACTATCGTGTAGAATGTTCTCAACTACTTACTAAATTATATCCCCAAAATATAAAGTTATTGACCGGACATCTACATTGATCTCACTCATGTAAATTAAAGGATATAACTCAATAAACAGGAGTCCATAATATGCTCATGATTAAGATAAATTCATATATGATCATCAGGTCGATAAATATAAATCTATAAATTTAACGGATATTGATAAGATATTTATATTTATCGTCGTCCAGTCCTATATAATCTATATTATATAAGGTGCCTCCATTTTCATGTCACTATATGAATAGTCTCGGATAAGACTATCGTACTGAATACAAAATGGACCGCAATTGTAGATTTACCACAAATAAAGTACCCAGCTTTATTTGTTTTCTACGGACTCTTTAGATTACTTATTTCAAACTAAATCCGCCGGTATATAACACTTATATACTTAGTTTAAAATATCATCAGTAATCAATGATGTTTCTCATGATATATACAATTTTTATAAAATATATAAATTGAATAAAATGAATACTTTATTATTTATAAAACCATTTACATTATTACAAGTTATTATGACATAAAATCCAACAATAAATAGTACTTTATTATGAGAGGTTATGATGGATCTCTAAATCATTCGGTATAACTTTTGAAAAAAAAAAAAAAACATGTTGATTACCTAATGCTTCCTCTAACAAGTTGGCTGAGGTGGGTTTGAATTGGTTTCCTTTTATTTATTTTGAGTTGTCATTCGACAGCAGTTGACTCAGAGCTTCAACATTTGTTGAAAGACTTATCCCATCTCAATTTTTTGTATTTAGCAAATTACATGTAGCCTGCCAATTTAAAAATAATTATAGACTAAATAACTTTTGATGTTTATTATAATAAACCGCCTTACTGTTAAGAAATTCCGTTAGAGTTAGCCATGAATTGACAAAAAGACCAAAATGCCCTCACCTTTTAATTATTTTTCAAAATGAAATTAAAAAAATAATTAAAAATTAAAAAATTAAGTAAAAATAAAAATTTAAATAAAATTTTTTTATTAGATAGATTAATTCAAAAAATAAAAAAATAAAAAAGAAACAAAATTAAAAAAATCATTAGAGGTTAATTTGAAAAAACAATTAAAAATAAAAAAATAAAGATATAATCTTTTCACCATCCATCTTATCAGATGGATTAATCTAGGGGTGGATGTTTTTGAGTTTAGATAAGATTGGATTAAAAATCCCTCCACCCAACACGGGATAGGTTAAAATTTTTTCAACCCAACTCAATCTAATCAATTCTTCAACTCAACCCAATAATAGTAATTGGGTTGTGTTGGGTTAAGTTGATTATGTTGGTAATTCATTGAAATACAAAATGTCCCTATAGAAAACTGTTTTAATTATTGACCATCTAACTTGCCAAAAGAAGATTATTAGTAATTTAGTATTTAAAAGAAGTAATGTTTGGTACATAAAACAATCAAATAATGCAAATTTTCGTTTTAAAATTCCACACCATTATGTTATAAAATATTGGATAACAATCATTATCCTATAGAAGAGTAACATTCTAGTGCAATGCCCTAAACAGAAGATACAAAAGAACACATAAAAATGGTCAATAAAAAAGATGATACAAAATCTACCAAATTACTTTGTTTGGTTTGCCTTAATGCCCTAAACAGAAGAGCATTAGAAAATTTTATGAAATGCTATTGTGAACTAGCCAGATAGAAGAGAACAAAAAATATTGGCACACATATTTCCCAAATGAATGACCAATTCAATATTCAAATATTTGTTTCTAGTATATCTATGCTATATAGATAATCTTCAAAACAATTGTTCAACCTTGAATTAGGATTGATCTCTTGAGACTTGCGTTGGAACCTTTCTATTTTCACTAGATATTACTTTAGGTTAGGAGCCCCTACAAGAATCCAAAATTGTTTCATGTTTCAAAATTTCTTTCTTGTAAGAAAGTATTTACATATTTTATCCACCATGACTTGGGCTTTATTTCCGGATTTCCAATTAAAAAATAATTAATCAATCCAACAAAACAAGCCAAACGTATCTAAACCAAATATGACTAATGATAGTAACATAGGAGAAAAGAATACAAAAACTATATATCAAAAGCACAGATAATCAAAGACCACTAAGCAAAGCACTACAAACAGCTCCACAAACAAACCTAAATTACTACCACAAAAAATACATGCAAATTAATTAATAGAGATTAATGTTAAAAACATACAAAATCAACAGATTTCTTACTTTGTTTGAGAAGCAACAATGAAAATCAATCAAGGAGAAACACAGCGAGGGGAGAGCAAGAGGGAGAGAATGTGTTTGAGTGAGAGATTGGCGACTAGAGGCTATAGGAGTCGGAGACTGGACAACCATTGTAAAGGAGGATAGCTGTAAAAGAGGCCATGGAGCAGTGTGGATGACCGATGTGGATAGTGGATGGAGGAAAAATGAGAGAAATGGAAAGGGCGACTAGGGTGCAATTTTTTTTTTTTTTTTTTTGCTTATGTAGTCTCAGGTTTGGATTGGGTTATTAGGTTACTCGCCTAACTCGACCCAACCCGAAAACGGATTTGGTTGTGAAAATCCAACTCATGCTAAGTTTTAAAAGTGAGAAACCTAACCCAACTTGACCAAAAATGATCGGCTTGGGGCAGGTTACTCAGATTGTGTAAGCCCTCATCCTCACCCTTGAACTCCCTAGTAATATATGATAGATTATGTAATAAAATTACATAAGTTTTAAATGGTCCACGTAGAAAGTGTTAAAGTTATTACATACTAATTATAATGCAAAAATGCCGACAAGGGTAAAATGGTCATTTTGCTAAATTAAATGTCTGTGATCATGATTAAAATAAGTTAGTTAGGGAGGATTATGAAAGCATATAAAAGCTAATAGAATATTATGGAAATGATGCAAAGGTGGAGGAGATTTAGGTAAAATTCCAAGGAGTAGCATGCATGTAATTAAGTATCAAACTTGAAGGGCAATTTCCTAAGTGAAGGCTTATATATATGTGATGTTAGTCATGACATTTAGAGAAATTTTGAAGCAAAAATAGAGAGGAAAGAGAGGAGGGACGTCCATAAGAAGGAGAGGAAGAAGAAACTTGTCCAACCCATTTTCTAAGCCTCCAAAACAAGATTTTAAGTCATTCCAAGCTAGAAGATCATACCCTAAGCAAAAACTTGGTGAGTTCTCATCATTTTCTTCAAGATTTCATAAGATTATTGTTGTAGTTGGGTTTGTATGATGAGATGATGATTAGATTAGTTTTGATAAGTAATTTGATGGGGGTTTTGATCAAAATCAACATTAGAATCCTCATAAATGAAAAAGAGAGCTTAAGTTGAAAGAAATCATGCAAGATATGGAAAATTATGTTTATGTAGATGAAACCCTAAGTGTGGATTGAAGTATGTGTTGATTGAGTTGAGTTGTAGATATTATGTTTAATTAAATATCTAAGAGAATTACAATGTGACAATGGGTAAAAATTGAGAGAAACAATGGTTGTGTGTACATGGGTGACTCACGGCCAAAGGGGTGCATGTGTGGCACCATCATACTTTAATGCATTTAAGCTTTAGTTCATGCATAATTTATGTTAGAAAAACTATTAGAAGTGTTACAATTGAAAGAGAACAAGTGTAGGATTAAATTGAAGTATTGAGCATTTAGTTGAAGGGCATTTAGGAATTTCGAGCTAGATGAAGCGGCCCTAGAGACCTGACCTATTTGAGCTTAATTGAGGTTGTTCTAGACCTCAAAATATGCCTAGGAATCATAGAAAACCATAGGAATTGAAAGGGAATGATTCTGATAAAAATTGAAGAAGTTATGGTTAAAATAGTACGCGTATGAAGTTGTAATGTAAAATATGAATGTAGATGTATTCTTAATTGCATGAAATGAATATAATCGATCATAATTAAATAGAAGAACCTTAGATACGAAAAAATTGAATTTATCTCATGTAGGATGCAAAATTATGCATCAAGAACTGCCCCAAAAAAAAACATTTTTCTTAGATTTGACGTAGTAAATGATAGAATTTTTCGATGAAATTTTACAGATGACCAGAATGTGAGATAATAGGATCTTAAGAAAAAGAAATGAAAGAAAACGGAGCCTTGAGTAGGGCTGTGCATTCAATTCGGGTTTAGGGACCTTAAAACGGTGATTTTGAGTTTCACGCTTCCGGTGACCATTCTAAGCATTTCGGAGTGTCCCTAAGTGATAATAATTAAGATTTGTGCAAAGAAATCGGAATTTAAAAGCCTCGATCAAGTTAGAAACTAGATGAGAAAGTTATAGTGTAAAGAGTGTTTAACAAAGTTCATTGTGTTTCAAGTTTCATTTATAATTTAATGAAGGCTATTTTAACAAAGTTTGAATAAGAATATGATGTTTAGGTTCAAAGCAGGCTAGCGGAGTGAGGCAGGCTCGTTAGAGCTCGTGGGCGAATGTGGAATCGAGGTGAGTATACTAACTGACATTGTGTTCAATTTTGTTGTTAATTGATATGTTATTTTTCTTCAAAAGAAAGTTGTTTTAGTGCTATTAGCACTTAGTAAAGAAAAAGAGATGTTCAAAGCCTTTTGTATACCCCTTAAAGTTATGTATGAGTAAGCGCTATAATGAGCTATGCAGAAAATTCCGCCTGTAGTAGCTCAAAGTTTCAGTTTAGCACAATGCTACATATTACGATGTAGAAAATTTCGCAATATAGTCGCTCAGATTTCGATATAGTGTCTTGCGCTATGATTGCGATGCAGTAAATTCCGCAATGTAGTCACTAAGCCTATATAGTAGCTTGCACCACAGTTGGCGATGCAGAAATTTCGCTACGTGGTTGCTGAGAATGTTAGTAGTGTCATGGTTGGGGTTAGAAACAAAATCGCCATGTGACATATAGACTAGGGGGTACGAACGGTGCTTTTAAAAGTAAATGAATTTTATGAAAAGCTTTCTACGTTTTTTATAAGCTTAATTATAATTGTTTAGTTGTGAAATTTTGTAATCATTGAAGTTGTTTTAAGTTTATATTGTTGTTTTGTATATATTATAAAACCTTCACAGGTATTTGCTCGGACGGTCGTAACGTAAAACGAAAATAAAAACTTCGACAACCAAATTAGGTGGGCATAATGATGGATGCATCGCACAAGTTTTAATACATTTTGTTGTAATTAAAGTTAAACAATTGCTTTCACTTTTTTGTATTTTTGGTATGCTTACCTTATCAATATAAATTGTGTATATGTCATGATGCAAATGAATCATAAAGCTTTCTATCACAAGAAAAATGTTTGATTTTTCGTTGAGGTTTTATTTGAGTATTTGTATGTTCGTAAAAATGTGATTGTGGGACAATTAAAGTTGGGTTGTGAATGATGTATTTGGGAGTGTTTATTTCATTTGCAGGAAATTGGAAACCATATAAATGTAGCCGTTATATTGTCGGATTTTCGTTAGAAATATTTAGAAATTGAAAATGAAAAGGCTACTTTGACAACTTTAAACGGAAATGAAAATTTTCAAATCAAATAAACCAACCCAACTAGTTTTGACATAATAACATTAAATCAGTTTCCAAGCAAAAACAAAACGGGCAAGTTTCAGGGTTTGCTCTACGAATTCCAAGTAGCTGACCAGTCTAGCTTACGAGGGGTTCGTTGGAGTGTCAGGCGAGACCTACCGGATACTAGGTTAGAAGGAATCTGGTTTGGGTCTTGTCAGGTTGGGTTCAAAATGTCCATCCCTAGATGAATCTCCATAAACCACAAAAAAAATGGAAATAGAAACTCCACGTCTTCAACATGGCCTATTCATCATGTTCTTCTTCCCTATCTAGTAAATCATTAACAAATCATCGACAACATTATCAACAATAAGCATCATTAACAACAAATCATCAACAATCAATCACCAAAAATCCCCTAAATTGTGTATCAAAAAAATAAAAATAAAAGCCTAAATTGAAGATTGATTTCATCATCTAAAAACCACATTTTCAACCATAATTTGAAAAAATACAAAAAATCCGTCTGAAACCTATCATCAACTTGACTCCTCCTCCTTAATCACCACCTTCGTATTACTCTCCTACTTCAACCACTCCAAGAACTCCATTGCAAGCCAAATCGACTTCGCTACCAACCCGTCTCTTATTCCCTAGATCTCCGCCACCATTTCTGATTTAAAATAGAGTCTTAATAATTTCTTCTCTCAATTGATTCCTAAGAACAAATTCTCTTATTAGGACCTATAACACCCATTCCCCTAACCCGACACCAAAAAGGTGACTTCAACTTACTTGATTTAGGGTTAAAGGGGTTGCAAACTAGAGAACTTGAAGGGTTGAAAGGGTTATGATTTTGGAATGAACTCAGATTCATCTAGGTTCGATTTCATCTAGGGTTGAAGAATGAAGAATAGAAGAAGAAGAAAAAGAGAGAGAGAGAGAGAGAGAGAGAGAGAGAGACAGTGACTAGGTGTGTTTGATGATTTTGGGATGACTGGGTGTCAAGCTGATCTTGGTGCGTTTGATGATTTTCTAGGCTTTTATAATGATGTTGGGATGATCATAAGATGGTAGTTGGATTAATATTTTAATTTTAATTTAATTTTTAAAATTTTTTTATTAAATTAATATTCATCTTAAGATGGATAGTGGAGATCTGATTAAAAACTTTTATTTAATTTATTGTAAAGTTTTTATAATTTATTTTAAAGGAAAATTAAAAATAAGATAAAAATATAGTTTTATCCATGTCTCAGTTAATTTTAACGGAGTTGATGTAACGACAGAGGGATTTATTGTAATAAATACCAAAAGTTGACTCCGTCTATAATTATTTTTAAACCGATACGTTAAATTGTAATTTACTCTTTTATATTTGTTGAATTATATACGTTGATGTATAGTCTTATTATTCATAAAAGCTAGCTAGTATATTAAACTGTGATATTACTCCTCACATTAGAAGATGTGGCATTGATTAACCACTTTTTTTTTGGTTTTTTGGAATAAAATAATGGTGAGTTCTACATGATTACATATGTTATGAGATGGAATAAAATTACACTAGAAGATATAACTCCTTACAAATCTTATATATTTATATGTATATATAAAACTCAAAACCTCGTTCGTCGAAAAACAAATATTTTTAGATGAATCTCGTTTCCGAACGGAAAGTATTCGTGGGAATAATAATTATTCGAAAAGAAAATTTAGTGAATGAAAAGTTTCAAAATTTATTTTCGAATTAAATAAAAGTGAATCGAATCGAAAACGAATCCATTTGAATAGATTCCAAGTGATTCGAAAATTTATCGAACGAAAATATTTTTTTTTTGGATTTTGGATCGTATGGAATTTTTTTTTTAGAGAAATAAAAATACTTCCAGTGTTCGGAGCTGAATTCAAAATTTAAAAATAATTTCGACGGCATAATCGAGTTATAAACGGATTCTTGGATGGATAGAATCGGATTCGAATTCGAAAGCGGAATGGAAAGCGCATGAAAAGCAAGTGGCACGAAAAGAGAAGTGATAAGGTGCATGAAGGACATGTGTCATGCATGCAAAGAAAGAAACAAGACAAGTGTTAGTCATGCAAAATGCATGAGTGGCATGTGTACAAAAGTGGTTAAGCATATATATATCAAAATTGAAAATGAAAATAGGGAAGCAAGAGCAAGTCACAATTATTCTCTCCAAAATCGTGAAAGACATCAAGAGAGAGAGTGATTTTTTTCTTTTTTAGAGTGAGAGAGAGACCATTCACGATCTTCATTTCCTTTCAAATCCGAGAGCCATTAGAGAGTTTGAGTGAGATTGAGAGACATGCAAGAAGAAGGATAGTGCAGCTCGTTTAAAAGCAAAGTCGAGACATCCTCTTGCAAGAGAGAGTGAGCCATTTGTTGAAGGAAGAAGCAGACCAGAAGCAATGCAACCTATGAGCTGGTGTGTTTTTATGTGCAGCTCATAAAGTTGAGAGAGAGAGAGCTATCCATGAAGTGAGTGCAAATCCAAGAGAAACAAAGCAACTTATGATCTGCTCATAGAAAGAGAGACCCAAGAGTTTTGCATGTAAGTGTGGTCGTGAGATGAAGCTCATGATGAGTAAAACTCAAGTAACCTTCAACCGTGAGCCATTTGAGAGCTGAACCAAGTGCATGCAAAGGGAGAAGATCACTAGTGCAGCAGCCAAGAGCGCGTGCAAGAAGCTCAAGTGCAGACCGTGAACTCACCCAAGTTGACTGAGTAAGAATAGCTCATTTCTCCTCCGTAATCAGCTTTCATCAAACTTGAGAGTGAGTTTTCGGATTTCAGCAGTTTGCATGTGAGTTAGAATGATGTTTTGATGTGATTTATAAGCTTGCATGTATGTTTGGATTGAAGGAAGCTCTCGACAAAAGGAAAGAAATTAGGCAGCACTTTCGCGAGTAATTTTCGAAGCTTTCAAAACGATTTTGGAGAAGTAAGTTTTGATTTTATGGTTTTCGTTTGGATGGAAAATTTTAGGATTGATATATGGATTAAATTGATGATAACATGATTGGATTTTAGGATTTAAAACCTTATTAGTACAGAAGTTCGTTCAATATTGTTTCGTTATGATTTCGATGTGATTGCGGATGATTTTAATGTCGAGATATTTGTGTAAAATCTGATTTATGGACTGTTAGAATGAAAAGTATGGGCTATTTTGTTGTGCATTTAAACTAAGATACGTAAAGGATTTTCATGCATAAGAATATGTTAAGTTGATGAATTTTTAGAGTTAAATCAATCAAGCAAAAGTCGATGCGATTAAGTTTTATGGGCTGTCATTATATGCAGTTTTTATGAAAGTTTAAAAGCTGTTTTATGTGCAGTTTTTATGCAATGTTTAAGGGCTGTTATTGAGTTGTTTACGAGCTATTAGAAGGCTGTCAACATGCAGTATTTTAGGCTGTTTAGTGAGCTGTAAAAATGCTAAGTTTGAAGTTGTCAAAATGTCGCGTAACGGGCTGTCATCATGTTGTTTTGTGAGTTGTTTCGATGCTGTTTTTGGAGCTATTATGTGCTATCTTTAGAGTTGTTTTGGGGCTGTTTTAGAAGTTGTTTTGTGGGCTTGTGATGTTGTAGCATGCTGTTTTGGTTTAGAATTACAACCTGTTTTGACATCAAAGCTGTCTCGAATAATTGCGTACGCTAGTTCGACGAATATAAGCTATTTTCAAGTGATATTAAGTGCCGGTTTTGCATCGAAACTATTGGTTTGATTGTCGCGTGTTGTTTTGATGATAATCATGGTTTCGAACAAGTGTTACACGTTGTGTTAATGCACGGGCTGCTTTAAGTTCATTTAGAAATGTTTCGAAGCCGTTATGTAGTAGTTATGTGATTGATTATGCGATCGAATTCGCTTGTGACATTACCTAAAGAATTAACGTTAAATGTATTGGTAACGTGGAGGTAAAATCGTATAGGTTGTAAGCTTCGCAATAGGGTATCCAGTGAGTGTTATTAAATGGTTTTGAAACTATTGTTTAATTCTAAGTCATTTGAGCTTTATAAACTTTTTTGCATGAATGAATTTATTTTAAGCTTTATGATTTCATGCAATTATTTAAGTTAAATGACGTTATAAAATCTTAAGTTATGAAGTTTTACATAACATTTATATTCTATGATCAAATATGTCATGACATGAATTATATTAATTGTGATATCCTCCCTTACAAATTTTTACGTTCAAGAATGAAATGTGGATTTTATATGAAATGCAGCTTATTTATAAATGTTTTATCAAGCTTATGGTATTCCTTAGGGTGATTTTATGATGTTGTCAGTAATGGTAGAATATCTTAAAACGACGTAGGATTCCGCTTGGGAGTTATGATGTAGGATTTCGCCTCTCCCTAAGGTATATTATGAGCTAGCTTACTACCTAAGTGATGCAAGATTTCGCTCATAACGATGTGGGATTCCACTACTTCGTTATCGATCATATGACCTTGCGATGTAGGATTCCGCTTTGCCATATGTTTGGATATACCATTTGGTGATTAAAGTATTGGTGGTTGATTTACTATATTTTTATGAAATGAATTCTTATTAATTTGTATACCACCACTTTAATTTACAAGTTTATGATATATATTAAAATGATATAAGCTGCTGAATTTTGTTTCAGAATTCATAAATTATGTTTTATGAATATGTTTAAAATTAAGTGAAATGATTCAATCATGTTTTATGAATAAATTCGTAAATGATAGAGAGGTGGCAATTTCGAAACTGGATTTTACTTAGAATAATATAACACTCACTAAGATTATTATCTCACTTTATTATATGTTTATAAAACCAAACTCCCTAAGTCAAGGTGCAGGTTTAGGTGCTACAGCTTCAGCCGCTGGAACTCCGAGTCACGAATAGCAGGACTTGGTTGCATTACAATTGCTGTGCGTGTTTATCTATGACTTTTGTTATAAATATTTTGGGTTGTAAATATTAACACTTGAATTATATTAACTATATTTTGAAAGAGTTGTAAACCTATCTATATATGAATTCTAAACTATTTTAAATGATGTTTTAAATTTCACTTTGATGCCTTTTTGTTTTAGTTACTCGATTTGAATCTTACTTTGAAGTTTTAAATGTATGAAAATATATTTAAACTTTCGTTTTTATATTAACTCTGGGTTACCAAAACTATTTGTATAGTTATCTTTTAAGTTATCAAGAAAAAAGCTTAGCTTCACAAGAACTTTCTAGTTGGATTGGGTATCCTCTGGAGGTCCTCCGTGGGGTCGTCGGATGGGTCGTCGGTCATATTAGGATAAGGCGAACGGGGCCTGTCAGTGTATATATATATAAGGAACATCATTAACTATTTTAGCTGTAGGTGGATGTATTATGGTAAGTTAGGTTTTGATGTAATACTATTTCTCGAGAATATTACTGTACATATGTACGGAATAATGGAATGTACAAATATATCCTCATTGGTAAAATAACGAAAGGAATTTAAGTATTTAACAGTGAAAATTTAATATTTGTTTATTTATAAATTTTGAAAAGTATTAGAAATAAATTAAAATTATTAAAAGTTTGGGGATATAAGAGAAAAATGACAGATATTTATTAAGAATGACATAATGGTAAATCAGTGGAAAGGATGAGGATATTGTAGAAATAGAGAATTTTTTATAACAGGATAGAATTGTAATTTTAAGAAACTTTAAAGGTGAAAGACGAGCTTGATCCACGCCTATAAATAGGCGTGTGAGATGTGAGTGGTGAGCCAATGATGAGAAGAGAAAAGCTGGTGAGAGTGGAGAGAAAGTGAGAGAGAGAGAGAGAGAGAGATGTTGGCAGAATAGAGAAGCAAGCTGCCATCGTTGATCTAAGCAATTTCTACCATTCTTGAAGGAGATTTAGTTGCTGGAAGGTGAAGAACAGGTCTAGAAGAAGAATCAAGCCAAATGTGATCTAGAGCTGAAGTAGCGAGCTGAAGAGCGAGGCAAAAAGGCTGAGGAGAAATTGGTAAGTAAAGTAGCTATGAAATAATGTTGATCTGTAGGAATTTGATGGTTGTGTTTGATGATTGAGTTATGTCATGGAACCTGTTAAGGTCGCGACCTAGGTTGAGATGGAAAATGGGTGAAATGTTGTTAAGTAGGGGTTATGAGTTTAATGAGATTAGTGGTGTGCAAATGTTGGTATATATGTAAAGTTTGGGGAAAGAAGTGTCAGGGGTAGATATGCGTGAGTTAGGGTAGGAGCTCCCGAGGTGCGAGCTGGAGAATGCTCATAGCTCATCAAGGTGCGAGTTGGTCAAGTTGGCCTGAAGCGTGAGCTCGTAGGAAACGAGCTAAGTTAAGCCTCAAGCTGCCATTGTACTTGTTCGAGTTGGACTAAAGCAATGGCTTGTAAAAGTGAACTTGGCGAGTTGGTGATGCCTTTAGTCAGGTTAAGCCGGATTAAGGCCTTACGAGCTGGGCAAGTCCGTGATTTATGTTGAGCTGAGTGATGTAGGAGCTCCTATAAGATGAGCTGGACAAGCTAAAGTTCGAGCTCACAGCACGAGTTAGATTGGTAGTAAGCAGTTTGTTGCAACGGGTGAGATTGAGAAGATAGAACATATTTAAGTGACCTGCAAGCTAAATTAAGATTCCTTATGTGACCAAGTGTAGGTGGTATAGCAAGTTAAGAAGGTCGCTGGAGTAGGAGCTAAAGTTATTCAAGTAGATTGCGAAACAAGCTGTGAGTATGAAAATATTTTTAAGTGTTTTTAGTTTATTTAGCAAAATTTTTAACTTTCATTATTTATTCTTTTAGCTCATAAATAACCTATGTTTTAGCATAAAAATAAATTATCTATTTGTATGTGGTATGCATTATATATTATTTATTTTTATAGCATGATAAAGAAATAGCTTTAAATCATAGAAACAGAGAAAAGATTTTTCAAACCTAGTGGACAACCTGAGTATTTATAGCGTGATTTTCTATCTTAGACTCGACTAGTATATCTCACAATGTATGGCAAGTGTTGGAAAGGTTAGTCCTGCTAACATCGAGGGGGGATTGAGTCTATAGAGTCTGTGAGTCGCCCTCTACACTTGTGGGGTTCTCGATGCACGGTGAGTGATAATAGTTCGGCCACACATGTATACGAGAGACGTTTTAGTAGCTTTGTCACAATGAGCGATGCTAGCCTTTACGCCATGTGACTCCTCACACTGAGCGGAGCTGATCCGGCCGTCTTTGTGATTTTAGCTTCCTTGGGTTGCCATTAGAGCTTTATAGAAAAGAAAAATATACCATTAAAAGTAAAGTTTTTAAAAATATTAAACATTTTAGTCTTTAAAAAAAAAAAAAACCTTTGAAACTTTATGGAAATTTTTATAAAACCAAGTTTTTAACAAAATAAAACGATTTTAAAGATAAATGTTTTCAAAACGTTTTCGAGAGGTAATTTTTAGAATAAACGCATATACACTCACCCGGTTTTATAGCTCATAATGTTTTTATTTCAAAAACCTCCCTAGGTACAAGAACAGGTCATCAAGGTACCAGCACGCCACGTTCATATTAGATGGGCCTAACAGACGATACTGCCTAAATCTTTTTAAGTAAAGTTTGAGATTTAGATTTGATCATGTAATTATGCACGTTTTCAGATTTATGAATAAATGTTGTAGCACTTTATTTAAATGCATGCATGTTTAAGATATTTATATTTTTATGATAATATTTGAAATTATTTGTTTATCCGATGCACGCTTGAAATGAAAATTTAAAAGGTATGATTTTTACATGCTTAGAGGGTGATAAATAGTTACGGGTTCGCTCCATGATATCCTTTTGAGTCTTGTTAGTCAGATTTCAAGAGGGTTGCATAGGATGCCCGGTAGGATCGCCATATTCATTAGAGGGAATCCGGGTTGGGTTTTGTCATTTGAGACCAATAAAATTTAAGTTATAATTTTGTCCCCCGAAATTGAAAATAATATCAAATCATCTTGATATTGATAACAATAACTAAAATAATTCAGCCGATAAATATTATAGTAAATCTATTAATGGACTAATGGATTCGTTAATTTTAAAGGTATAATTGTCAATACAATGTCTTTAAATTTTTGAATTTGAGATAGTTGGATTGTATTAAAAAGTTGAAAAAAAATTAAAACATGTTATGAAAATATAGTCTTATCATTACTTTCATTTTGATAATATTCATGAATTATAGTGTTTTCACAACTTCCTTATGATAATATTATTTTTGTTATTCCATTATGAAAATAGCTTATTTTATTGGTATTTTATTATGAAAATATTCTATCAATTTGCCTATAAATAGACCTATATTGGAACCATGGAGATAAATACATTAATTGAATCTATTCATTATTTTTTCTCTTCATCTATTATTGTGATTAGTATTCTAAATTTATTATTTTATGATTTATTTCACAATACGTTATCAATACGATCCAGATAAGTAAACAAATTTTCATTATGAGTTATTTACTTACTGCTCATATTTATTTATATATTATTATTCTTGTACCTTTGACTAAGTTAACTTAATAAATGTACGGTCATGCCGACTTAATATACTAACATTATTTATTGTTTTGTATTATATATACGGCTCTACCAACTATATATGTGATTGCACTAACATTATTTATTGTTATACATTATATATACAACTCTACAAATTTTGTTCATTACTATTATTATCATTTTACATTATTAGAATTTAAAGTTCTGAATAAATTCAATCAAAATCTGAAGTTTTGGGTTTCAATTAATAGACCTTGAAATTCTACATTTTAATTTATTAAACTTGAGGTTATGATTTTAGACTTGAAGTTCTAAATGTATGAAATTTTTACCAATTTGAAGTTCCAGATATATTCATAAAGGAATTTATTATATATAAATTTCTTTTGAATATAATGTTAATGATTATGAGACAAAAAATCATTTATCTCGCATAATTAGATTAATTAATGTTACTCCCTAAAGTAAATATTAAATCATCTAATAGTTATAGCGATGATTATGATCAATAAAGTCCGGGTGACATACTAAATTTTAACCACCAAAAGTGAAATTCACACAAAAGCAAAGAAAAGTACTTGCTATTGGTGAAATATAAAATTACAACAGTTGAATACTTGAAGAATACATAAATATATAAAGAGTTTAGAAGAGTAAATTGTATATTCCAAAGTGAAAAACAACAATATTGTATAAATGACAAGTTTAATAGATCAGAATCTATATACATTAAGAAAATTATATTATATTATTTATATTGTCATATGCCATAAACATATTTTACGATCAAAATTATCATATGATCATAAGTATAATATGATAAAAAATTATTGAAAATAATATAGATATTCATTATGAGAATCAGAATATTCTTATCTAGTAAATGTCTATGAAGGATAATAGTTAATATTACAATTTTGTCTCTGAAAGACATTATTTGTGAAAGGAACCAACCCGGATTAACCCTGTAGAGATCCGAGTGGAGCCCTCCCGATACCCCACAGAATCCTTATAGTTTTTATACAGGTGACTCGAAAGGACTTTGTAAAGTAAAGCCGTGAAACAATTTCATTTCTTAATCACTTAAAAATTAGGGTGGAAAATTTCGGCAACACAACGGCTATTTCTCCGATAATTCCAACATTTTCAAACACCTGTAAAATAATTTATAAATATTTCTAAATGCATACATTCTTTTCACTTCCAAATGGGACCTCAGGTCCATCTTAAAATCAATGTTCAAACACAATTCAAGTATTCGAAACCAAAACCATTTCAAATTTAAAACATTCCATATACGTGACATCGTCGTTATTATAAAACTTAAACATGTACATTACACTAAATCAGTTATACATCAAAATAGTTACTTTAATTTCATAATGATGGTCGTCTGATAAGCTTGCCTAATCTTGAACTGGAGATTTGCCGCTTGGAGGACTCGAATCTGCGCCTAGGGAGTTTTTATAAGAATAAACAAGAAAATAGTGAGCTAAAAAAGCTCAGTGAGTGTTACACATTTCTAAATAAGCTTTCCTCTCTAAAATCCTTTAAAAAAAAAAAAAATTTAAGTTCCGTAATAAGCTGTTCAAACATAAATTTCATATTATTTCATAATCATTTATATACATATTTGCTTGAAAACAGGATTATATGCATCGAAAAATTTCATTACGTAACATAACTCATTTGAAATTCATTCATAACATAATCATAAATTATATATCGTATCCTCAGTTATAAAACATGCATTTAATGGGACCCAGGGAAATCATGATCACCGCCCGGTCCTAAGACACCGGTGGTGGGGACAGTCAATCTCAATCATAAGCCACTATATCGCGGAATGTTACCTCGCTGCACATAGGGCATTAGTCATAATAGTACCTTATATATGCGTAGAGGGCGACATGACAGACTCGATCCCCCCATAGTTAGTGGACTTTCCCCCACAGACATGTCATACGCGCAATAAGGCACTTCGGCCGCATAACAGTCATATTTCAGTCATATAATGGGGATTGAGTAGCCATCGGTTTTGAAATACATTAACATGCTAAAATAATTGTTGTATAACATGTTTCTTCAATTAGAAATCAAAACATAAAAGCGCATTTCAATAATAAATTCACACAATCAATATTTCTTTAGATGCATATATAAAAACATTTATAAGCGTACATCATTCATATAAATTCATTTAAATATTAAAAACATTTCAATCTTTCATGAAAACATAGTAATCATAGTGCATTTATCATTTCATAAAACAATTTACACTCACCGATTTCTAACTCATGGAAACATTCCGATTTTTGACCTCGCGATACTTCCTCACCTTCGCTTTCCTGCGCCTTATCGATACCTAAATCATTTGACATTCTAATATAAGCATGTCGTAACTATACTATTCAAACCTAAAGCAACATCATCGAAATCACATTCTAATGGATTCAACAAAAAGAATATTCGAATCTAGATGAATAATGTAAAACTCACGCGATTTCGATGATTTACCGAGGATTATCGTTTTTAGCGTTTCGCGCGATTATTTCGATTCTAATCAAACTTATCGCTAATACTACTCAAGACTATACTTAAATCATGGAAACGAATATTCAAACACTTTAAAACACAAAAAATGAAAATCATGGCAGCAAGCTAAACGATTATTCATTTTTCGATTCGACTCCGAAAACCAATGATTTCTTATAATTGCGCGAAACGAAACTATCCGATTAACTTTATTATAATTCAAACTATCCTAACGTCAACATTTATCGTTTTAAGGAGTTTAATAACATAAATGGTAGCTTGCTAAACATCAAATACATTTCCACATTCGACAACAAAACTCGCAACTAAATAACATTCGCATTCGCAAAAAACTCATCCGAATCGCTCGGAAACGATTTCACTATAATCGAACGACTATATAATACTTTAAAACACTCTAATGCATCATTTCCCATAATGAAAATCTTGAAATAAAAAGCATAACCTAACAGCCCCTAAATAGCCAAAATATACAAACTTTTCAACATCAAAATTCTTCCATAACACACCAAATACACTATATTCCATAACAATCAACATTTCAATCACAAATCTCTACCATAGCCAGACCAACCCAAACACTCGTCATCACATTTTCAACAAACATCACACTAACTTCACATGCAACACAACAACTATCCTAATTTCAATATATTTCATGATAAAACCATCAAACAACATTTCAACAGCCCATTTCACACCTTAGCCGAACCAACAACACTACCACATCAAAATCTTCATCACTTTTTGCATTAAAACAACAAGTAAGCCATCATCCAACAGTTAAAGATTCTAAACAATCAGGCCCAAATATAATCTCACAACCATCCATCCATTTGCACAAATAAAATCATGGAACAAAGTCTTACCCCTTGGAAAACAACTTAGACTTGATTAATCTTGCTCTTGGTCTTGAATGGAACCTTTGCATGCGAGGAAAACACTTAAACACCACTTCAAATCTTCAAGAATAGCTGCTGCAATCCTTAGATCATTCTTGGCAGTGAACACCCCTTTGTCTGAGCATCACTCCTTGCTTTGCTGGACTTGACTCACAGTTTTGCTTTTGGTGATGCTCTCGAATGCACTTCCACATCCAACATAGCTCACGATCTGCATCTAGATAGCTCACAGGTTCACTTGGTTCATGATTGGTTGAGCTTCTCTTGCTGCAAGCATGAGCAGATCTCTCACTCTCTCACTCAACTCTCCATTTCTCGGTTCTCTCTTAATTTCTCTATATGGGAAGGCTCTCGGTTCTAGCTTGAAGAAGACAACAAACACTTGCTCACAACTTAGCTTAACCGAGAGGATGAATTGCTCCTCTTGGCTTTGCTTCTTGCTTAAATTCTGATTTTTGGCTCTCACACTCTCTCTTATCTCACGGGTTCACATTCACTTCTCTCTCTAGAATTTGATTTCAATTTGAAAGCTACAAAGACAATGGTGACTATTTGTAAGATTATTTTGAAAGAGAGAAAAAAGCTATTTGTTGCTTGATAACTGAGAATGCACACATACCAAATTGACTTTCTCTTCTCTTGATTTCACTTAAAATTCAGCTATTAATATTCTTCCTAAGATGTCGTACACTTGTCATGCTTATTCCTCTATCAACATCCACTTTTCAACTTGTTTAAGCTTTTGCTCGCCACTTGTCCATCGTGCAATGCCTATCTCATTGTTTACATGACACTTGTCTTGCATGCATTCACTCATTCTCTTATTCTTTGACACGTGTCCCATAATGCACAATCTCCCATGCACCATCTCTTATGCATTAGATTTTCGCTTTTCGTTTTGAATTCGCTTTGGATCCATCTGAAAATTTATAAAAATCCAATTTCATATTCGAAAACTTAATTAGTATTCGAATAATTATTCGGATCCGATCGCTCTAAATTATTTTATGATTTTGAAATTAAAAACTATCCCCGATCCCATCCGAGAATCTCATAAAAAATTCAATTACGCATCCGAATCCGAACGAATAATTAATTTTATTATTCCTTGATCAATAGCAAAACTTATACATCCGAGGCTATCCGAAAATCTTATTAAACCCTTCCTGGATAAATCCTGAAATTTTATCGGGACTTAATTTACCCATTCAAGTTCTTCGAGAACCTCAACAAATCCTTTATGGATGCTCTGAAAATTTTACTAATCATTTCCAAACGATCCAGAAATTTTCTTAATCACCTCTAAACACTTTAATTTATTTTATTACCTCAATAATAATGGTATATATCATTATTCCGCACATATCTCGTACTAGAATTGGGAGGGTATGCTAGAATTTGTTTATTCTTTAAATGATACATTTTAGTCATTAAAGAATAATATAATGTCAAATATATCTCTGAAGGATAATAAGACAGTATAATTAACTCTCAAAAGAACATTATGACCTTATAAGTAAGTCATAGATAAACATTATGATGATACAAATAAATTCATAAAGCTAATAAATAAATTTTTCGTCATTAAAGGGAGGATAAGAATAAAATTTTTAATGACATAAAATCACAATTGACATGCATAATTCATTATGACGATTATTACATAACTCATGTGAACTTGAAATTCAAATGGTCGTTTACTTGAAAATTATATATCCAAATGATTTTATATTCATTGCCAATATATTAACTCAGGGTGATTGTTTCTAAAGAATAATTTAAGTAAATGGTAATAAATAAATAATTCATTACACATAGAAGTATGAAAAACAAATTTTGCTGTAAAATTATTATTTCTTGAAGTGAATAAGAAAAGATCACGATTATTTTAAAGATTATGCTTAAGCTATATATAATCCTCATCATATAAATATTGACTCCTAAAGCGTCAAATATTTTTAAAAAGATAGAATTCTTTTCTCCCCCTATAAAACTCACAAAAGGGATTTTAATTGCTTGTGGAAAAGTGCACATATATCTAACTATAAATGTTATAGTTTGTCAAAAAAATATGCAAAAGCTTACAGTAGCCGCCCTGAAGAGGCGTGTGTATTGAAAACTTAAAGAAAATTGAGATATCGTATTTAATTGCTCTGCATATTATAAAATAATGATAAGGATATCAAATCATAAAGTATGAAAATTATTGATCAAAACAAAAGCAGAGCTATACTTATGTATTCTTATTAAATTTGTCATATAGACACTTAAAGACGTTATATGTTTTGATTAAAATAATTACTCATGTGAAAATTGAGACAGTAAGATATAATTATATTTAAAAGGTCTTACAGACTTAATAAAAGATTCTGAAAGGGTCATTATCTTGTTAACAAATGGTACCAAATTATGTGTAAATAGTGCATTGTACTCAAGTAGATGCAGAAGAAATCTACTCAGTTTCAAAGATATACATAGTAACGGATATCATATTGAAACTATAAATGAGAAGAAAATTGAATGTTTATGTATCACTAGAATTATATCAGGCCAGAAGTTTATTTTAAAGAAGCTCAAAGCTTTCTCATTTGGTTTGTGTTATATAATTATAAAATCAATTAAAACATATATAGTTTTCAGTTAGAAGCTTTCAAAACCAATAATATTTCAATTTTGGCATGATTTTCTTAGTCATTCAGGATATACAAATGTGTAGAATTATTGAAAATTCTTATAGACACTTATTAAAATACATGAAGATTCTATCATCCAATAAGAATATATGTACTTTTTTATTCACAAGGAAGATTGGTGGTTAAACCATCAATTTTAAAGTTAGTTTTGAGTCTTTATTTTTTCTATAAAGAATTTAAGGAGACATATGTGGATCTATCCATCCACAAGCAGACCATTTCATTATTTCATGGTATTAATTGATCACACATATGTTTATTATCTAGTCGTAATATTGCTTTTGCTAGATTGCTTGTTCAGATTATTAGACTTTAAACATAATTTTCAGATTATCTAATTAATAGCATACAACTAGATATTACTGATTAATTTGCATAAAAAACATTTGATGATTATTACACATCTGTTGGAATTAATGTTAAACATCAAGTTCTATATGTACATACCTAGAATGGTCTAGCAGAATTATTCATCGAATGTATCTGGGTAATTGTAAGAACTTTGTTATTACAAACAAAATTATCAATTTCTGTCTGGTGACGTATTGTTTTACTTGCAACAATATTAATTCACTTTAGGCCAGCAACCTATTACCAGTACTCTTCATTATAATTTGTGCTTAGGCATCAACCTGGTATTTCGCATTTATGTATTTTCGTTGTGTTGTACAAGTTCTTATTGCTCCTCTTCAATGAACCAAAATGGGACCTCAAAATTATTTAGGGATATATGTTGGTTTTAAGTTACCTTCATTTATCATATATCTTAAGCCATTGATAGGTGATCTTTTTACTGACTGTTTTACAAATTGTTATTTTGATAAGATAACTTTCCCACCACTATGGGAAGGAAAAATTTCTTCTGAAGATAAACATAAGAAAAATGTTATTATTAGAGAGAAAAATAAACTCTAATGGAATGTGACAATAATATTTCATTTAGATCCTCGTACCACCTAAAGTGAAAATAAAGTACGAAAAATAATTAATCTCCAAATGATTGCGAATCAGTTGATAGATGAATTTACAGATACAATTAGAGTAACAAAATCATGTATACCAACTACCAATGCACCGGTAAGAATAATTGTTCATATAGAATAATATAATCAAAATGCAGCAAATGAATCATTTACTGCATGCTAGAAGTGTAGTAGACTAGTTTGTTCAAAAGATAGTATTTCTCGAAAGCGGAGAATGAAAAATCACGATTATATTCAAGTTACAAAATCCACATCATTTGAAAAATCAACTCTAGAAGAGTTATCAGTTTTTGAGGAGACTAAAATCTTCAAAGAGGTATGGATTAAGGCTGCAAAATTCTAAAAATGAAGAAATTTTATTGAATTTTATAGAAGATATGTGGAATTGTGATGAAACAATCATCAACAGTATACTTTTATATACAGTTGTTATTCAAATTATAAACAATAATTTTGAACCACATACAATTGATGAATATCAACAAAGACATGATTGGCCTAAATGGAAAGATGCAATTCAAGTAGAATAGAATTCTTTAGCCAAATGAAAAGTTTTTGGACTTGTAGTCCAAATGCCTGAAGACATTAAACCTGTTGAGTACAAATGGGTATTTGTATGAAAACATAGTGAGAAAAAAATGAAATTGTAAGATTTAAATTAAGGCTTGCTGCACAAAGTTTTTCGCAAAGATCAAAAATTGATTATGATGAAATGTATTTACTTATAATAGATGTGATTACTTTTAGATTTTTAATATGTTTGACAATCTTAGAAGAACTCCAAATGCGTCTTATAGATATAGTGACAACATATTTATATAGGTCATTTGTTACTAATTTTTACATAAAAATTCCTAAATGGTTTAAAATGCTCAAAGCATATAAATCAAAAGTCAATAATATTTATTCAATTAAGATGTAATAGTCATTGTATGGATTGAAACAATTCGGGCATAATCCTTGATAAATGAAGTATATATTAATAATCCTATATCCTCATGTGTATTCATAAAAAAATCAAAATATGGATTTACAATTTTAATAGTATATGTCAATAACATGAATTTAATTGAAACTTTTGAAAAACTCTTAAAAACTGTTGAATGTTTGAAAAGCGAACTTGAGATAAAAAACTTAGGACAAACAAAATGTTGTCATGTTGTCTCGACTTGGAGATCGAGCATAAATCACATGGAGTACTTATCCATCAAAGAGCATATATTGAAAAAGTCTTAAAATATTTTAATATGGATAAAGTTTATCCCTTGAGTACCTATATAGTTGTTTAGCCTTTTGACCCTAAAAAAGATCAATTTTGACATAAAGAAGATAATAAATAGATACTTGGTTTAGAAGTATCATATCTGAGTGCAATTAGTGTTTTATTATATTTAGTACAATGTATTATGCCTGATATTACTTTTTTAGTAAATATATTAACTAGGTTCAATTTTAAACCAACATGACATCACTAGAATATGATTAAACATGTTTTTCGTTATTTTCGTGGAACAACAGATTTTAGGTTATTCTATGTAAAATCTGTTAGTGAGGCAAGTTTGATTGGTTATGCTGATATTAGATATCTTTCAGATTCATACAAGACTTGTTCACAAACTTGATAACTTTTTACTTATAATGATACAGTAATATTTTATAGTGCTCCACAAAACAGACTTTTGTTATTACAACATCCAACCATTTTGAAATTCTTGCACTTCATAAAGCAAGCCTAGAATATATATGATTGAGATCTATCATTCATCATGTCCAGAGTACTAATGAACTACCTACAACATCAAATCCCCCAACAATCATATATAAGCGTAATGCTGTATGTATTGTTCAAATAAGAGGAGGATACATCAAAGGAGACAAAACTAAACACATCTCACTAATATATTTTTATATTCATGAGGTCTAACAAAGCCAGTAGGTTGATGTTAAATAAGTTCGCTCCATGGATAATCTCGCAGATTTATTCACTTATCAACATTTGAGAAGTTAACTTATGACATTGGAATGCATTGATTATATAAGCTACATGATTAATTATGAAGTATTTATCTAGGAGGAGTATATTAATTCAACATGAACATATGCGCAGTGCACTCTTTTTTTCCCTGGATAAGATTTTATCCTACTAGTTTTCTTGATAAAGTTTTGAACGAGACAGTCTCTTGAAAATATATTCAAATACTATTGAATCTAGAAGATTATAGTGTTTTTGATCTAGTAAATCATGAAATATCTTTTGTTTAGGCTTTTGTCCCATTAGGTTTTTACTAAATTGTGTCATCCCATAAGGTTCATAAAAGGGAATATGTCATTTCATTTTAGAGTTTTATATCCTGCATTTTTTTTCCTTCGATCAGGTTTTTTAAATAAGGTTTTTAATAAGACAGTATTTGGACATGTCTAAAAATCTCAAAAAGTATTATCAAGTGGTGTACACCTAAGGGGAAGTGTTATGAAAATATGGTCTTATCATCACTTTCTTTTTGATAATATTCTTTAATTGTAGTGGTATCACCACTCCCTTATTATAATATTATTTACTTTATTAATTGTTATTCCATTATGAAAAATAACTTATTGTTATTTTATTATGAAATATTCTACCAATTTACCTATAAATAGGCTTATATTGTAACAATGGAGATAAATATATCAATTGAATCTATTCATTATTTTCTTCTCTTATTTCTCTCTTTATATATTATTCTAAGTTCATTGTTTTATGATTTATTTCATAACAAAGCAAAAGTTGTTAGACATATTTTCGGTTTTCCCATCACCATGTTTACTCTTTTTACCATTACTCTCTATCTTTGCCATCTCACCATCACCATTAACCTTATCACCACCTACCTACCTACCACCAAAACCTTACCCTCCCCCTCCCCCCCTTTTCCTCTCCATTGCCTCCCTCCATTTCTCCCTCATCACCACCCTTCTTTTCTCTCTCTTCCATCTCTTCTCCTTGATGGCTACCATCACCTTACTCACCCGCAACAATGGCTCCCTCAATGTCTTTTCCTCCGTCCTCTTCCTTTGTTGTAGCTATCACTACACTAGCTTCATCGCCATCCTCTCCGTCGACGGCTTTGTTGTCGGTTTCATTGCCATCCACGTTACCCTTTTTCCCGTTGAGCTCGCTTGTTTTGTCAGGGATGTGGTTACTTGTTGGCTCATCCTTTCTCCTTTCTCTCATTCTCGGTTATCGAATGTCAACGACCTTTATTAGATGACGAACACATATATGGGTTTGAGGTTAAGGAACAAATTTGATCTGATGTAACATACTGTTTCAGTATCCAAATAATTTATTCAATGTTGATTATATATTAAGGGATGATGTAATTAATTATCCGTCCAGATCCGAAGGAGTAATTGAATTTTTATAAAATTCTCCAGACGGGTTCGGGGATAATTATTTAATTTCATTTCATAAAATAAATTAGAGCGTCCGGATTCAAATATTTATTCGGAATCTAATAAAGTTCCCGTATGTGAATTTGGATTTTTATTAAATTTTCAGGCGGACCCGAAGCGAATCGGAGCGAAAAAGCGAAATCATAAAATGAGAATTGATGGCATGGATAGCAAGGACAAGTGGCATTGTAAGGGTGTGCATGAATGCCACTTATCAAGCAGCTATATTATAAAATTTAAAAATAAGAAATGAATGAATTGAAGGAGAGATATTGCATTCGGTCAAGCATGAAACCGAGAGAGGAAGTAAATGTTAGAATGTGAAATAGTGGACTCGGTCACCATGCTTCATCAAAACAAATCCGAGAGCCTTCATAGAGAGAACTCGAGAGAGTGATCGAGAGAAGGAGAAGACCAGATCTGCTCGTGCATGCAAAGAAAAGTTCAGCTGATCCGTGAGCTATTATGCAAGCTACTGAACCGTGAGCTGTTTGGATGCTGAGTGTGAGCTGGTGAAGGAGATCCAGCACATGCATGTGCTGTCCTAGCTTTCAGATGAGAGATCTGACCTTGCATGCAAGCAAGGACTGAAGATCTGTTGCTGCCAGACTATGATATTGCTACTGTCGAGAAGTGAAGCTGCTGCCAGAAAGTGAGTTGCTACCGAGCGAGCGCTAGAGGAGCTGCTGCTGGTGTAAGGCAACTGCTGCTGGCATGAGGCTGCTGTTGCTGGTGTGAGGCTGCTGCTGCTGGCATGAAGATACTGGTGCTGGCGTGAAGGTACTGGTGCTGTCGTGGTGCTGTCGCTGCTGCTGCCTGGTTCTGTTGCTGCTGCTATCAGGTGCTGTCGTTGCTGCTGCCTGGTGCTGTTTTGCTGCTGCCGCGTAGTGCTGCTGCCGTGACCTGGAGCTGCTGCCGTGGGAGCTGTTGCCATAGGAGCTGCTGCTGTGGGTGTGCAGTTCCAGTGGGTGAGTTTCTGTTAGCATTAAATTTCTGTTAAGAATGTGTGGATGCTGTTTTGAAAGGAATCAACACATTCAAGTTACTGCCGTGAGCTAAATCCAGCGTCGTCTCGCGGTCGCGAACGTTTGAGAGCCGTTTCGAAGCGAAAAACAACTCAAGCGAAGGTAAGTTGCTGCCCCATTGGTCTTGTTATCATGTTTCGATTAATTTGTAAGAGTTAATCATTTTCGTTTAGATTTAAGGAAGTTCGAGAATAGGAGAATCGATTTAGGTAGCCCATTCGCGTGAGTCCCGTAAAGTTTCAAGGCTTTCAAATTGATTTCGAAAAGGTAAGTCCGAATTTATGGATTTCGTTTGCAATGGAAATATTTATGATTTAGTTGTGGATCAAATTGATGATGACATGATTGGGATATAGGATTTAGAACCTCGTTAGTGCGGAGGTTCGTTTGATTAAGTTTTAACGTGTTTGCGATTGATTTTTGATGTTGAATTTACGTTGCGAAATCCATATAGGGGCTGTTGTGTTAGGAAAGCATGGGCTGTTACATTTTGCTTTTTGTTTTGAAATTGTTGGCATGAAAAATGATTCGCATCAATATGCTTTAGAATATTGAAAAGCTATTTGAGTATCGCTTGATTGTTTTCAAGTGTTTTGATCGAGTTTTTTTCGTGTTTTCGAAAGGCGTTAGTTTGCGATTTAGTGCCGGATGAATTGTGATTAAAATGCCATGTTGTTAAACGATATTTGAATGTGATTCAAATAAATATCTATGACAAAAATGATTGACAGATTTCATGATGGTTTGTTAGAATTAATTCACGTAAATGAAAGACGATGTGACGATTTATGGACTGTTTTGGACATGCAGTTTTCATGGAAATTATGTGCAGTTGTGGGCCTGTTTAAGGACTGTTTTTGAAGTGTTTAAAGGCTATTTTCATGCTATACAAATGAGCTATTAAAGTGTTATTTTATGAGCTATAATATGCTAGTTATGGGATGTCAAAATGAGGAATAGCATACTGTTTTTAGAACGTTATTCGTGCTGTTTTGAGTTATTTGAATGCTATATTCGTATTGATTGTTGGGCTGTTATAAGCTATTTTAATGGATTGTTTTGAGATTATTTTCAATACTGTAAATACAATCATAAAAAGGATATTATGAGCTGTTTCGAAGTGATATTCATTGGAAGTGTTTAGGATGCATTATAGGAGAACATATAGTTGTAGTCCACTAAGTAACGCTAGAAATATATTAAATAAACTTTCGTTGCGTTTGTTTTTATTGAAAAGTCAAAGAGAATCCGGCAAACCGGATTCTCAACCAAAGAATAAGGGTAAAGCGTAAGGGAGTATACGATTCAAAGATCGAATCCGTTTGAGGTCGGTATACACATTATCTTTAAAGTTTACTTGAAAGTGTTTTTGTTGTGAAATAAATTTCTTAAATGAAATTGTTATATGAATTTCTTAAATGAGATTGTTATATCATTTCAATATGATGCATTTACACACATATTTGACTATACTTGAAATGAAACGCGAAATTGATTTATTATGAAAATCTTGATACTAAAACCAAAGTGTAAAAATGTGATGCAAACGTTATGTTATAAATAGCTCTTGTAAACTTAGATATCGATAAATGAAAATTGGTAATTGACATGTCAATAGGGAAATTAGCAGCTGCACCGTTTATTTACATACACTAAATTGATTCCTTATGGATTATGAGAGGCACTATGTGTCCGGTCCCGAACGATTTTGTGATATGATATACGACCCGGTGGATAATCATCGAGCGGCCGATGCAGGGGTCGACCGTTATTCCGACGGATAACTACCGTCTGTCCGATGCCGGAAACCCATATACCAATACATGAGTATCGAATATATGTTTACTAAGGGCACTGAAAAATATTATAAGCAATGAAATGAAAATGTTATGTGAAATGAAATGTTCAATGCTTTAAAAAATGTTGAACTCGAAAAATTGTGAACTATATATTTAAGTATTTTTATGCAATGTATATATATATATATGTATATATTTATGAATGTTAAAGTTAGAATGCTTTTAGTTACGAATGAAATTACATTTGAAATTGAGAAATTAGATTATGTGTATAGCTATTAAACAATTATGCTTAGCGCATTGATTTACTGTGCACAGGTTGAATCTTTTGACTCTATCTTCAAACAGAGGAAATAGCTTGCACGCGAAGGTTCAGATAGTCACCATCCCCTCTACGCTTTTGGTAGATATATAGATATATTGCATATGATCATGCATTTTTGGGATACATGTATATTTGTATAAATCATCGTATTTCACTTAATTATAACAAAGTTCTATATAAAAGCTTATGTATATTTCTTAAAAGCTTACTTTTGGTTATGTATGCATATAAATGTTTATGATATATTTGAGTAATGAAATATTTTGGAAACGGACGGGAGGTCCGAATGGGAGTTTAGAAATTGATGTTTTAGAAATGTTAGAGTTTCAATTATAGGAAATGGATTTTAGGATTTCAGAAAAACAGAGGAAACTCTGTCGGATTTATGTTTTAAAAAAATAAATAAAAAAAAAAATTTCTCTATTGGTAAAGAGTTTTAGAATGATAATAGTTTTTCAAAAGTAACAGAAATGATTTTATTAGGTAAATAACGTTCTCCGTTCCGGATTTCCAACCATAACAAAAATCGGGCGAAGGGCGTTACATCTGAGATATAACTGTATATAGTTTTGGGTTTGATCTTAGTTTGTTAATGGAGGTCTTTTTTTTTTTTTTTTTTTTTTTTTTTTTTTTTAAGGTTTTCTAGGTTTTTTATGAATGGTTGATATTGGTTTGATGATTTTTTTTGGGTGTGATGGTGGTTTGATAATAAGGTTCTAGTGATTTTTTTTTTCTCTCGATATCAAGGTCTGATGATAATTTATTAGGTGTGAAGGTTTGAATTTTGACGATGAGAACAATGGTGATGGTGATTTTTTGATGAACTGTGGTGATGTAATTTTGATTGTAGTGGTAATAAAGCCAACCCAAATGACAAGAAAATCACATATTTTAGTTATTCTTTTAATCGATGTTTAAAAAATAGGAGGATAATTGGTAATTAATTAATTTTTTTTATACAAATTGATCTCCAATTTATTATTATTATTTTTTATTTTGGTTATGAATGGTAGTTTGGTAACTGACTAATTTGTTTTGCTTTTTATTTTTTACGTTTTTAATATAGTAAAGTATTTTAGTAATTGATTAATTTGTTTTGTTTTGTTTTTTTTTCAAGTTTTTAATATAATAAGGGTATTTTGGTTATTTATTAATTTTGTCATTAAACTACTAAAAATTTGGATGAAAACTATTTTTGGCTTAAGGCAAGGGTTTTTTGTTAATATTTTAAAAGTGGGATAGATTGAGATTATTTATCATTTTAAGGGTGTTCAATTTTTCCCTAAAAATTTTGAAGAAAAAGTCAAATTTTTAGTGCAATTATACAAGATAACTCTTAACTTTTTTTAGAATAACAAATTAAAGTCAAAAAGTGTTCATCAATATTTAGTCTTAGTCCTCCACTTGAATGTGGAAATAGATTGGTTCACTTTTATGGACTAATCGTAGTGTGTACCACTATTTTAGTTAATTTTATATATATATATTTATAGAGATATTAGTTAATTATATTTTTGTAGACTAAAAATTTATACAAAGTTTTTACATACAATTTGCGAGGCCACTTTGGCTAATAAAGCTGTTGCAAGATTCAAGTTCTCAATTATTAGATGACGAACACATATTTGAGTTCGAGGTTAAGGAACAAGGATGATTTGAGATATAACTGGATATAGTTTTGGGTTTGATCTCAGTTTATTACTGGAGTTTTTGTTTTTTTATGTTTTTATTTTTTATTTTTTATGGTTTTCTAGGTTTTTGATGGATGGTTGATATTGGTTTGATGAATTTTTTTTGGGTGTGATGGTGGTTTGATAATAAGGTTCTGGTGATTTTTTTTTTTCTCTCAATATCAAGGTCCAATGATAATTGATTAGGTGTGATGGTTTGAATTTTGACAATGAGAACAATGGTGATGATGATTTTTTGATGAACTGTGGTGATGTAATTTTGATTGTAGTGGTGATAAAGCCAATCCAAATGACAAGAAAATCACATATTTTAGTTATTCTTTTAATTGATGTTTAAAAAATAGGAGGATAATTGGTAATTAATTAATTTTTTTTTATACAAATTGATCTCAAATTTATTATTATTATTTTTTATTTTGGTTATGAAGGGTAGTTTGGTAACTGACTAATTTGTTTTGCTTTTTATTTTTTACGTTTTTAATATAGTAAAGTATTTTAGTAATTGATCAATTTGTTTTTTTTTTTTTAAGTTTTTAATATAATAAGGGTATTTTGGTTATTTATTAATTTTGTCATTAAACTACTAAAAATTTGGATGAAAACTATTTTTGGCTTAAGGCAAGGGTTTTTTGTTAATATTTTAAAATTGGGATAGATTGAGATTATTTATCATTTTAAGGGTGTTCAATTTTTCCCTAAAAACTTTGAAGAAAAAGTCAAATTTTTAGTGCAATTATACCAGATAACTCTTAACTTTTTTTAGAATAACAAATTAAAGTCAAAAAGTGTTCATCAATATTTAGTCTTAGTCCTCCACTTGAATGTGGAAATAGATTGGTTCACTTTTATGGACTAATCTTAGTGTGTACCACCATTTTAGTTAATTATATATATATTTTTAAAGAGATATTAGTTAATTATATTTTTGTAGACTAAAAATTTATACAAAGTTTTTACATACAATTTGGGAGGCCACTTTGGCTAATAAAGCTGTTGCAAGACTCAAGTTCTCAATTATTTTCTCCAGTAGTATTGTAGAACGAACCTACTCCCACATTTGTCCTGCAAAGTCTAAACAAGTTGAACTAACTCAGTTTGTTTTATTTTTTAATCCCACTAAGCACAAGAGAATTTTTTAAATAATTAAAAAGAAGAAAAATGTCATTTTGTCAAGGGATACAATAAGCATTCTCCTTTTATATTTAAAAAAGGTGGGGAAAAATCTTTCTTAATTAAGGTATATATTTTTAGTTAAGCTTCTGAAGAGAAATTGAAGAACGTGCTAACCCTCTAGATCCGGTTGTTACCATCCAAACAGATATCAATTAATATGTGCTAAATAAAATTATAATTATAATATTAAAAAATGGATAATCATAAAATATAGTATATTGGATACATAAAGCCAAAAAAATAATAGAAATACGATATTTTTTCGTGGTTTAACAATCAATATAGTCTAATCCTAGGTGCGTTCATGGAGCGCCCTAATTCTTAATCTCCTATTTAATTACATGATTATTTAGAATTTCTCAATTATGTTGTCTCACTTTTCTGTCTTACACACAAAACCTTAATGCAAAAAATTGTAGATAGTAAAATCTTTGGATCAAATCAGGAAATTCTCACTGCTAAACAAATTAAAAAATTAAAATTTTCTAAACAAAATTGAAAACAAATTTCCTTAAACAAAAATAGAAACAAATTTTCTAAATAAAAATTTAATAATTCAACCTCTGTTTTGTTTGCATAATCCTAACGCGTGATCACTGATGGCTTTACAATCCAAAACATGCAGTAGTGATCAGCATTCTAGCCACCATTACCCAAAGAAAAATATAATAATAAAAAAATGAACCATTTTGAAATAACGGCTCCTTTGGCTGATGAAAGTCTAATTGGTCACTGAAGTCTTTGATTGCACCTTCGAGGAAATTGGGAAGGAATATCTAGATAATTTTATGTCTTTGAACGCACCTTCGACGAAGTTGGGAAGGCACATCTAGATAAGTTTATGAACAAACCAAACACATGGTAAATGCTAGAATAATGACGATATCAGTAAACTCTCCACTTGGAAAAACGCGATTGTTTGTAGGCTTTCCACTTACAACACTTGATATAATATATACATATATATATATATAAAATAATGTTAAATTTTTTTAAAATTTATCTAAATGATATGATAAATTAATTTGTAACTATCATATTAATTTTTTATTAATATATTCTTGATGTGGTGATTACACTTAAGCTTATCAAATCATTTGGGTAAATTTTTACGCTACATTAAATCATTTGGATAGTAAATTTGAGTAAATTTTTAGGTAATGTAACATTACTTATATATATATGTATATATGTATGTATGTATTTTGGTGCAATAATAGTGTACATTCTAATTCTATAACTCAATTGAAGGTTTTAATGTTAATAAATGGATTCACATTAATAATGGTTTTTTTATTTTTTTTATTTTTAGTTCCTATATATTATATGAACTAAATTATCGCATTACAAATTTAATGGTGTGCTAACTTGATGAGTTTAGGGAATAAGAATTGGGAATGAGTTTAATCGTTGGTGTTTACTTGTTCTAAAATCAATCCATAATGGGAATAAAATTATAGATCCCACGTGAATTTGAGATTGTGAAATAGAAATCTCATTCCCCTTATCCAATTTACGATTTTTGTTTTGTTAACTTATAATTAACTTATTCCGATTCCAAAGCAAAGTAAACATCTTGATAGGAACATTGATGATTTCGATTCCTGCAATTGAAGGAAATAACTTATTTTGATTTTTTTACATTATTCCAATTTTAAGTCATTCTGATTCCACATTATTCCGGTTACGTGCAAATAAATGCACCATAACTTGGGATATTTATTGACATCTTACTTTTTTGAAAATTGTTGTTATTGGTTAAAAATCTAAAGTGTTGTGTCTAAAAATAGTATAGAGGCCTCAAGCCCAAAAGAGGTCCAATAGGCTTAATAAGAACATAAGCCTAACTGGATTTTGCAATCATGAAGTTTGCCACGTCAATAGAGCATTCATGAAGGCCAAAAAACCCAAGTAACAAGCAACTTAACGACTAGGGATGAGGAGCCCAAAAAAGGACAACTCACCCTAGTAGCAGCTCGCATAACACACAAATAGGAAATTTTCTTATTTGACAAGATTTAGGAAGCGGGAAATTAATCCAATAAGAAAATATCTAGAATTTTAATTAGATTCGGTATCAATGTATTTAATATAGATTGATATAAAATAGAAAGGAAATCTCCATAATTTCCTAAATTCTAACAACATAATTTTATGTAAACAATGAACCTCAACACTATATAAAGGGTCATTTGCATCTGCAAAGGGGATGATTCAACATACAAACCTAGCAGGAACTCTACTGCAATTTGCTCTCTTCAAAAGTGATAATATAACTGTGGACATAGACTTCAGCACTTATAGCCAAACTAAGTTAAAAACCTTGTGTTTTTTCTTTTTTTATCTTTGTAGCTCAGCTTTTATTTCATATTTACCCTTCAATTTCATCCAATTCGCTCATTACGCATTAAATCGGGTGTTGGCTAATTTTACTCATCAACAATTTGACACTAGAGGAAGGGCTTATTCTCCTAATTTTTTTGCTATACTAACGGATTCTTTCTTAGCAAGATTTTATTCAATGGCAGGAAATTTAGTTCATGCGAGGGTGTTCCTTGCAAAAGTGCACGGCTAGGTGGATTGTTGAGTATTGAAAAAGGGATGGATTTTGTGCATTAAACACCATTTGCTGGAGGCCAACAAGAAGCAGGCCAAAACCTTAATTAGGAAAATTCAAACTTTATAGCAAACCAACAAAGGAAACTTAGATAGAATCAACCTCCCATTCACGTAGCCATCATGCAAGTGAATGTTCAAGATGTCATAACTATGGAGGAATTATAGAACACTGTAAAGAACATCTTATATGAATTAACTAGGAACGTTTAACAATTGGTCTAGTGTCCAAGGACGCCACCACCATTGGTAAATGTGGAGCAAAGGAATCAACCATGAGATGCGGACTTGCCCCGTAACGAGCCTCATAATGAGATTCATCAATAAGCAGATCACGACGGAAGTTATGATCGTGTTGCATACCTAAGTTGGGGCTCATCAAGCACTAATCAAGAGCATCATCAAAATGTCAAAGGAGGTCGTAAGTTAATAGGGACTGTCCACTAGACATACACATAATCTTGAGGAGGTTGGACTAACTTAAATGGTATGAGAGCGAGACCTAGGATCTCCTTCACGAAGGTAACCCTTTCAGCAATGAGATCCTTAATAAACCACTTCCTGAACATCTTAATATGCCTATAATCATTTGATACCAGAGAGACAATTGCGATGAAGAAATTTCGCATTGTAGATGTTTACAACTGAGATGATTTCACACCACTCAAGCGAGGAATTAAATTTCGTACGTAGTGGTCGAGATACTATAGTAGCTTCACGTCGACATCGGTTGAAAAAGCATCTCGTAATAGTTTGAGTGCGTTAGGTATACACATGGTCTTTTTATAAGAAAAGGGTTTTGAAAGTTTAAAACCTCCAATAATTATATAAGTAAAGCATTACTATGGAATGTAGTTTTGTATTATTAATATGTGACGAACTAACCTTTTTCCTTTATTGTGTAGCCTATTTACATTCCATTGAGTGCTACCACGAACGAGACGACAACACTTTGTTTTGTATACATATAGATGGGCGACTCATGCAATGTGATGATGTAAAATTTTGTGTATGAAATAAATATGTAATTGTGAAGAAGTATTCGTATTTTGAATTGCATGATTGTAAATATTTATGCATTTAACATGTGATGTATATAATATACATGTACATTTTGACATGAAGTTCATGTTTATTTTTTATGGAAAAGGTTATGATATTGCATGATTATGGATACAGAAGTTGGGAGGAAATGAAACTATTGTCGAAGTGTTTATTTACTCGCAGGTAAATTTTGGATTTGTTGAAAATGTAGCCGTCATGCTGCTGAAATTTTATAAAATTATTTTGAAATGAAATCGCGAAAAATTGTATCACTCCCAACTGTTTTTAAGAAAACCAAGTTTTTTAAGTTTAAACGAGTAAACTGACAGAAGAAAGTTAAGGGTTTGCTTCTCGAATTTTCTCCAATCCAACGAGTCGGGTTCAGGAAGTCAATTGAAGTGCCCGGCAGGATCCTCCAAACGAGAGCCTAGATAAGGTCTGGTGTGGGTCCTGTCATGAGATGCAAGGCCCACTCGTTGAGGAGCTCGTTCAAAGGGTCAGGCAGCTCGAAGTATGACCAGGGTCCAGGAACAGAGAAGTTAGAGCGGGAAGAGGACCCTGTTTATCTCGAAAATTGAGCTAGAGCCGCTCCCTCTTAGATTCAAAGTTCCTAACATCCTGCAATATAAGGGGAAACCCTTATAACCATCTAGATGCCTTCAACATTTAGATGGACCTTCAGACTACCAGCTAGCTTGTAAAATGTCGCGTGTTCCTGGCAACATTTAGGGACATCTCGCGAACATAGTTCAGGAACCTCCCACCCCGCAACATCAACAATTTTGAGGAATGCCAGCAGAGATTCTTGAACCAATATAAGGCACTGAAGAGGCAGCTCGTGCCACCGTGCCACCTCGCTACCATCTTCCAATGCTCTAGTCTCCACTAAAGGACTACATCAGCCGGTTTAAGTGTGAGGTGATTAATGTGGAAAACCCGACAGATGAAGGGATTTTGACAACTATCTCGGTCGGTTTGAGAAAAGATAGGAAGTTGTATGAGAGCATCTACAAATCCCCAGTAAAAAACTTAGGGGAGTTCTACGAGCGAGCAGAAAAAGAAATCAGATGGGAAGAAGCATTCGGTTCCAAGAAGGCTAATGCACAGAAGGATGAAGCTGGAAGCTCCAATCAAGAAAGGAAAAGGAGCAGCGAAGGAAATAGCCTTGGGGGCCAGAGAAACAATAACCAGATTGCAAAGAAGGCCAGAAATTGGCCTAAGTCGAGGAATAACCAAAGGTAGAAGTGACCTCAGTGTCAAGGTCGTTACAACACGTACAATGCCTTGTCTGACACCTAGGACATGATCTTTGCAACCGAAAGAAATAGGGAGAACTTCGGGGAGACCGGCCCCTATTCAGACTCTTGAGAGACGATGAGATAGGAGTAAGTTTTGTACCTATCACAACGAGGTAGGGCACAATACCTCAGACTGTTGGGCATTTAAAGACACTATTGAGGAGATTATTAGAAATGGTCGCCTGAGGGATTATGTTATAAGACCTTCAGGGCGACTATCCCAACAGCAACGCCCTCACCAACGCCAGTAAGAGCCACCGGCCCAATCTTAATAAGAGCCTGACCCTCAGTAGGGACCTTTCGTCAAAACAATCCACACCATTCATGGAGGTCCCTTGGTGGGCGAGATGTCTACTAGATCGCAGGAGCGATATATGCGCGAGGCTAATCGTGTCCAAATTACAGGTTAAAGTGAGTCAGAAAGACCTGCTAAAAAAGCCAGAAAGGTATCGAAGGAGATTGCCTTTACTGAAGAGGATGCTCGAGATGTCCGCTGGCCATACAACGATGCATTGGTGATCCGAGCCCGCATCGAAAACTCGGCAGTCAAGAGGATAATGATCGACATCGAGAGCTCAGTAAATGTAATGTACAAGGAGTGTTACGACCAGATGAGGATCGGTGATGAGTAGTTGAAACCATTCCCCGAGCCTTTGTACGAGTTCACTAGAGATTCAATCACTCCTACCGGGCAGATAAGACTACCTCTCAAGCTCGAAGATACAGCTCATCAGTCAGCAGTGCTTGTAGACTTCTTTATTATTAATTCCCCCTCTGTATATAATGTGGTATTGGGAAGGCCCGCAATGAACGACCTCGACATGGTCACCTCTACCAGAGCTCTTACTGTGAAGTTCCCAACTCCTAGCGGGATTAGGTGTGTACGGGGTGAGTAGTCCTTGGCTCGTCGTTGTTATGTAGATGCCATAAGAAGGGGAGTCCGAGGGAAGAAGGTGGATGTGGTTTCAGAGCATGAGCTGTAGGCTATCACCACGTCAGGAGTTAGTTATGATCTCAAATCCAGAGAATTTGATGCGTACTAGATGATGGGTCTGGTAGAAGAGCTCGAAGACATTCAGGTCAGCGAGACAGATGCTACAAGATATCTCAAATTGGGCAAGAGCCTGGTTCTAGAGATAAAGGCCCAACTGACCAATTGCCTCAAAGCAAATCTAGATGTGTTCACCTGGAGTCATGAAGATATGGTGGGGATCGACTTGAGAGTAGTGGCTTATAAGCTGAACGTCAATCCCTGCCACAAGTCGGTTTTCCAAAAAATGAGGTAGTTGACTCGAGAACGTTGTGAAGCCTTGAAGGATGAGGTAGATAGGCTCTTGGGGAACAATTTCATCCAGGAAGTCCAATACCCCTACTTGGGTAGCCAACCCCGTGCTGGTAAAAAAGAAGAACGTGAAATGGAGAACTTGCATTGACTTCACAGATTTAAACAAGGCTTGCCCGAAGGACAACTTCATACTACCCAAGATCGACCAGTTAGTAGATGCAACTACTGGGCATGAGCTCCTTAGCTTTATGGATGCTTATTCAGGCTATAATCAGATCCTAATGAATCCCGATGATGAGGAGCACACCTCATTCACTACAGATCGGGGTTTGTATTGCTATAAGGTAATGCCTTTCGAGCTAAAAAATGTAAGGGCAACTTACCAAAGGCTGGTGAACATGATGTTCGAGGATCAGATTGGGAAGACTATGAAGGTGTACGTAGATGACATACTGGTGAAATCCAAGCAGGCTGTTGACCATGTCCGCGACCTCGAGGGGATGTTTCAGATCTTAAGGAAGTATTAGATGAAGCTAAACCCCCTCAAGTGTGCTTTCGAAGTATCCTCAGGCAAATTTCTGGGCTTTATAATGAACAACCGAGGGATCGAGGCCAACCCAGAGAAGATCCAAGCCTTACTGGACATGAGGTCGTGAACGAGCATAAAAGAGATCTAGAGTTTAAACGGTTAGGTAGCAGCCCTGAACGGATTTATATCGAAAACCTCTGATAGATGTGTACCATTCTTCGAAGTACCAAAAAAAGCAAAAAGCTTTGAATGGACGGAGAAATGCGAGGTTACGTTCCAGTAACTGAAGGAATATATGGGATGGGCTTCCATTTTAGCAAAACCTAAAGAATGAGAGGCTCTGACTGTCTACCTTGGGGTATCCCAACACGCTCTAAGCGTAGCACAGGTACGAGAAGAAGGAAATGAAGCTCAGGTACTTGTATACTATACCAGTAAAAAGCTGGTAGAAGTTGAGACAAGATATACCCCAATGGAAAAGCTTGCCTACTGCCTAATGGTGGCATCTAGAAAGTTGCGTCCTTACTTCCAGGCGCACAAAATTGAAGTCTTGACCAAATATCCACTAAAGCAGATCCTCCAGAAATCGGACACATCAGGTCGACTCCTCAAGTGGGCAATCGAGCTCGCCCAATTTGATATTGAGTTCAAGCCAAGGTCGGTTATCAAGGGGCAGACATTAGCAGATTTTATTGTTGAGTTTACCGGACCTGCGGATGAGGAAGCCGAGTCATTTAAAGGTTTGTTCTGTGAGCTATTTGTTGATGAATCTTTTTGTGAGTGAAGTGCAGGTGCTGGAATCTTATTGATTGGTCCGGATGGAAACAAGTTTCTGAGTGCACTCAAGTTCGGGTTCAGAGCAACGAACAATGAAGCAGAGTATGAAGCGCTGTTAGCGGGTTACGGTTAGCTAAAAAGATGCAAGCCAAACGGCTTAGAATATTTAGCGACTCTCAGCTAGTGGTCTGTCAAATAAGGGGTGAGTATCAGGCCAGACAGTCAAAGATGATGGTCTATCTGTAAAAAGTCCAAAAGCTGTTGGGGACGTTTGAAATGTATGAATTGAATCAGATCTCGCGAGCCTAGAATTTCCATGCAGATGTACTAGCTCGCTTGGCTACAACTTAGGACACGGACTTTGCTAGAAGTGTACTCGTGGAGTTCTTGCAAAACCAAGTACCGAGCCTAGTGGTGAGGTGATGACCCTAGCAAATTCATGGATGAGCCCGTTGGTTAACTATTTGCAAGAGGGTTAGTTGCCAAAAGATAAGATAGAAGCTTGTTGTCTGCGAACAAGGGCAGCAAGGTACTGTATATACGGTGATGTGCTTCACAAAAAGGGCTTCTCGGCTTTATTACTCCGATGTGCCGATAAGCCAGACTGTACTACTCTTCTGAAGGACATCCATGAGAGGCATTGTGGTAACTATGCTGAGGGGCTGTCCTTGGCTTGGAAAGCGCTCAGACAGGGGTTTTACTAGCCAACCATGAAGCAGGGTGCCATCAACTTGGTAAAGAAATACGATAAATGGCAGAGGTTCTCTAAGATCCCCCGAGCACCACCAACCTACCTTTAACAGATGATCAGCCCATGGCCCTTCGCCATATGGGGCATGGACCTAATTGAGCCTCTTCCAGTAAGTCGGGCAAGATGCAAATACGTCATGGTGGTGGTCGATTACTTTACCAAGTGGGCAGAAGCGAAAGAACTAGCTGAGATCTCCACGACGAAGATCTAAAAGTTCTTGTGGGATAACATCATTTACAGATTCGGTGTTCCTCAATAGTTCGTGATAGATAATGGAACCCAATTCACAAGGTGACCAGTTCCTAGAATTCTACAGTAGCTTCGGCATAATAAAGAGTTTCTCAGTGGTAGATCACCCACAAGCTAATGGTTAAGTGGAGGCGGTCAAGAAAATCATTAAGCAGACCCTGAAGACCAAGCTCGAAATAGAAAAGGAGCATGGGTAGACGAACTGCAGAAGGTGTTGTGGGCCTACAGAACAACTGTCCGCGGCATCACTAGAGAAACCCCTTTCTCAATGGTCTACGGATCTGAGGTCATGATTCCTACCGAGTTTGAAGTATTCAGTCAGCGGAGAGCAAGCTTCAACCCTAAAGAGAACGACCAACTTCTAGCCGCTAATTCTGATCTCCTCGAAAAAGCTAGAGAAGTAGCTCGCCTCAGAGCAGCCATCTACCAATAGAGAATGGCAAGACATTATAATAAGAGGGTCCGAGTATGTAACTTCAAGCTAGGTGACCTCGTGCTACGAGAGATTCTACCTGGAGCCCGCAAAACCAGTGATGGCGCGCTAGGACCTAACTGGGAATGACCCTTCTTCGTCCATAAAGACTTAAAGAATTGAGCATACCACTTAGCGGACATGAGCGGAGCAATGCTTCCAAGGGCCTAGAATGCTATCCACCTGAGACCCTATTATACATAACTATTGTATCATTATTGCTATATTATTTCTGTACAGCTAACAATGTGAAAATGCAATGAAAGCTCATTAATTCTCGTATATTGTCGCTAATACAGAGTGCTTATTTGTTTTCCTATGTGTGAGGTATACGACAGTGAAAGGCAGAAAGTAAACTTAGAGCTCGAACACTTGTTCACCTTGTAGGAATAAGGGGGGCTGAATATCGGTGGATACCAACCCCATACCTGCCCTACAGGATAAGTGGCTAAATATCGATGGATATCGACCCCACACCTGTCCTACAAGGTTAGAGGGGTCAGAACAGCCATGAGTTTGTGCACCTAATCTCCGCTCGATATTTGGCCTCCCCCTCCACAAGTTGTTCCAAACACCTCACCATTCGAATAATTACATATAGAAGCAAAGTAAGGAAAGGTTTAGTCGTAGAGCACTCCACGTTTATAGATGCTACAGATGCTCGGGTTACGACCCTGTAAGCCCAGCTCAGGTTCTACTGCCTTCTTTACTCTCGCTATAGATGCCCGGGTTTTGACCCTGTGAGCATAGCTTAAGAGGATAATAAGTTGTATAGCTCAAGTATCGACTCTGTGAGTGTAGTTTGTTGTAAATGCTTAGGTATCGACCCTTTGAGCGCAGTCCGTTGTAGATGCTCAGGTTTTGCCTTTCGAGCACAACCGACTGTAGATGCTCGGGTCCCTACCTTACGAGCGCAACGCTTTATAAAGGCTCGAGTCCCTACCTTTTGAGCATAGCCCTTACCAAGACAGCTATATAGGCGGAATTGCTCATTAAAAGGGCTTATTAAGAGGACTTCTATTGGGCGAGTAGACCTACCCTTTATTAATAGGCTGTTTGCTAAAGCATTCGAAGGCACGCTCGCAGTCTAGGAATGTGATTTCCGCGCTTTGAGGAGCACCTACGCAATCAATCAATACTTGCAAGCATGACGGAGCAAGTGCAGTCGACCCAATCGGTTAGATCTACTATCTAATCGTTTTATTAAATGTTTCGTTGCTCACATTTGCTCGTAATTTCATTTGAAATATGCAAGTATGATATTATCTGATTACACATATGAGGCTTAGAAAAAATAAAGTGGACTAGCAAAGAATCTTATATGGTTGGAAATATAAGTTAAATATCCAAATCAAAATCAAATAATTATATCATCTAACAATAATTTCTAATATTCAAAGACAAGTCCCATCAGTGGGGAGAAAAAACAGAGAAAGCTAATGTCTAGGGAGCTTATAGGGGGCCTGCAGGAGCCGTCTTCTCACCTTGACCATCAGGGGCTTCCTTCGAAGACGCACCTTGTGCCCCTGAAGCAGGTGACTGAGATGAGCTCAGAAGAGGTGCCGGCGGCACTACATAAATGGTACTCGGGGTAGGAACAGATGTAGTTTGGCCTTGAGAAGATGGAGGTTTCTTCTTCTGAGTAGCCCGCGCAACTCATTCGACATATTTCTTCACCTCATTTACTGCCTCCTCGCCATAGAGAAAGACGTCTATTTCTATGTGGAGCTTCCATAAAGTTTACAGAAACGAACTTGACGTCTTCTCAACAGCCTTCTTACGAACCTGCTCGATACGGGCTTCGACTTGGCTGAGCAATTCTTTGGTAAGGACAATATTCCCTTTCATCATGTCTATGTCGCGCAGCACCAGTTTAGCCTTCTTCTTAGCAGCTTCAGCCCGCCTATTGCTCGAGCCCACATCCTGCCTTAGCGAGCCGTTCTTTTTTTTCAAAAAGAGAATCTCCTATTTTAGCTTCTTGACCTCCTCGATAGCAGTATTAAGTGAGGAGGTGGAGATGTCCCGGAGCTTCATTTCATGAGCCAAGGATTCCTCTACCCTTGTCTCTCTGCTCCTTAGCCCCATTTAGCTTCTACTTCAGATCCTGCACAACCTTTTTGGCCTTCTCTGATTCTTTACGGAAGTAATTTGCTTCCCCTTTGATCTTTTTATTGTCGCCCCAGAGCTTCCTATTCGCCTCTTTCAGCGAAGCCTTCTCTTGTGCCAGCTCAAGGAAGTCCTTGTACATTTTCATCAGGCCCAGGACGGACTGAATGGAAAAGCATAAATAACGGATATACAAAAGGGAAGTGAAATATTAGAAAATTAAGAAGAAAAGCTTACCAGTAGCAAATGCCGGACAGAATACCAGACCAGAGTCTCGCTACGAACATGGCTCTGATAAACGCCCAGCTTATGGAGGCCCAATAGTTGCGGCATCCGATCCCTTTCCTTTTGTTCTGGCTCTGCTGCTCCTGACCTCCCTCAATAGCAACCTCCTTGCCTTTAGTCTTTTGGCTCTTTGGAGAGGGTTCCGCGATCCCTTTCTCTTTGTCTGCTGCCCCCCGTGGCCCCGTCGACGATCTGCCAGAAGCTTGTGTCTCCCCTCTCGGAGTCTCGTTTGGTGGAGTAGAGTCTCTTGGAGGTTTCCTCCCCACCGATTTGCACCTCCCTCCATATTTTGGTAGAATGGCCTTGGTGTCAAGCTTAGAAGACGCCTTTGTTGCAACTTTCGTGGTGGCTTGCAAACTCGGCACTTCAAGGGGCGAGCCCACAGGACCTGCAGTGCCCGTTATTTGGACTTTTGGATCCTCCGGCTTGGCTTTTGATGAAGATGGCGGAATGGCAAAGCATAGTTCAATCATTGTAACGAGCTTCCTCGAGGTTGGATCTGGTGCCCCTTCTTTGAAAACTTCAAAGACCGAGGGAACCTCCCTCTGCTTTGGGACGCCGATGTCTTGATGGATGTTCAAGAATTTGATCCCGACCTTCGATGCAAGCCCATACTCTCTTAAAGAGAAGTTGCTGGGAAACTGATCGTCTAACGGACTCTTAACTTCAGAGAATCTATTAAGAACCTTTAGCTTTTCATCAGTAAGAACGAGCGAGCTCTTAGAAACATTTGCACATGAAAACTAAGGTCAGTAGATGTAACAATGATTATGCAAATATGCAGGGGTATGCAACAATAGACTAATGGTTTACCAGGATAAAGAGAAAAAGAGAAATTTTCGAGATCAAATGGGGATGGGCAAGACACGAAGAACTAGCGAGTCTTATAGTCACCCACGTTCAACCTAATGACCCCTCTGGGCAAAAATACTTTATACGGCGAAGCACGGGCCGCGATGTAGTAAAATCCATCCCGCTTATCTGCTTTAGGACCTGTGGTCGCTTTGAATTGGTAAAGATGCTGAATCATGTAGGGGGTCAGAGGTGGAAGACCGTTTTTGATAAAGATGGAGACAAGAGCGGTCAGATTTGCATAGGAGTTGGGTGTAAGCTGGAACGAGGCTAGTTCTAGGTCGTTCAGGAGGTCGATAAGGTAATGGAGGACTAGGAATCTAAACCCAGATTCCAAATGTTGGCAGCTGATCACTATAAACCCTGGAAGAGGGTGAGCCATACAATCATCCTCGTCCGGCTTCATAACCCGGCACCCCGAAGGAAAGTCATATTTTTGAGCTATAGATACGAGCTCGTGGTAAGGAACGACGGAGGCATGCCTAAAGAAAGCTTCGCGAGCAGGAGAATCCTCCAATCCTGACGATTCCGATGCATTCCCACCACTTTGTGAAGTTATGCTCAGAGAATCCTTCATCTGTTGAACAGATTCTTCCTCGGAATCATCATCATCAGCCCCTAATTGATGGTGGCGGCGTCCACGACTTGACATCTACAAAAGAAGCAAGAAGATTAGGCCGCTAGTAGCAGACCGTACTTAAGAAAGCAGAATCTTCCTGAACCCCTTTTTCCTAAGTGTCAAGTCGTGCGCCCAGGGGAGTTGCTTGAGGTAAGAAGAGTACCAGGTATGAACTCATCGAAACCCAGTAAAAAAAAAAAAAAGGAAGAGAAAGAAAAATCAAAAGAGAGAGAAAAGCCCTCTCTTTTGTCATCTAGGTGTTCATAAGAGATATCCAGAACAACAATGAAGAAAAGGCAGCACGTATGACCCAAGTCAGACCGGACACTGCCTTTCTACCCATGTAAGCCCCTCAACCGCTTTCAAACTAGAAAATGAAGAAACACTAGGCACTCAAGTAGAAACACAAACCATGGCCAGAAATATAATGAAACCAACAACACAATGCAAACAGGAATAGAGTATAAAAGACAAGACCGAGTGTACAAGCATACCTCGAGTAAAATGGAGGTTGAAAGCTCAAGAAAAAAAACAGTGAACAACAGCAGAAGAAAGCATAAAGGACGTTGGAAGATGAAGTGGTGTCTGATTTCTGGAAGACGACAGGAAGAAAGAAGAAAATGAAGGGTCTCTATCATTTTATAGTTATCAAACCCTAACCATTAGATGAAGACAACTGTATAACTGCCCCGGATCTGATGGTACTGCACAACTCTTAGGATTTTGTCATTATGTAGCTGTCATTTGAGAGACGTGCATTAAATGTATACGACGTATGATGTGATCTGTAACTGCTACCTAGGGTAATGCCACGTGATCTGGAGATAAAACAAAATTCAAAAATGGTGTAACTGTTCCCGTTAGGATATTTTCTATGTGAGCTCGTAGCTCCTAGTCCACCAGATACACCAAGAGCTAGGGGTCTTGTGTTATGGGTGATTTTACGATTAAGTCAATTGGGCCAAGGAAGGCCCACAGTATGGGCTCAATGACCCGAGGACCCGGGAAACCCAGTGATCAACCCATCTCTTTGATCGCCCGCCTGATCGCCAATCTGCCATTTTTTTCTGATCGCTACTATATTCGTGTTCCTAGTCTTCTTGGTGGTCGCTAACTTGTTCGCTATTTAAGCTCGATATCCTGCTCGATACCCTGCTCAGTATCATGCTCGATACCTTGCTCGGTATCCTGTTCGGTATCAAGCTTGATACTCTGCTCGATATCCTGTTACCTGCTCGTCTCTATGCTTGCTCGCCAGATCGAATAGAGACCCGTTTGCTTTGATCTATCGACTCATTGTTAACTCCTGCTCGTATTCGCTTACCTTCTCATGTCTGAGACTATTTGCCCGTTTAAGTATCTGACCGCCTAAGAGCTCGCCAATGATCTGCCTTTATGGCCTTTAAGACGCCCAATCTTCTTGAGCTTTATCTGCTCGCTAGTTCGAGATAGCATTCTATTCGCTGGAAAGGTTCACCTCTGCCACATCCATCAAATCAAAGATCAGCAGAAATCATAACTCCCAGGTGGATTACAACTCAAGGCGTGCCATCCACGCCAATTCCGCTAAAGATTACAGCTTAGATTACGAGAATCTCACCTAACCAGCGTGGGTCAGCCGCTTAAACGCATGCTTTGGGCAAAATAAATCTGACACTGTCAGCCACATTAAATGCATTTCAGGCACATTAAATGTGGCCCATCATTGTAATATTTATTTACTGTACATTATTTTATAGGGGAGGACCCTCATTGTAAAAAATGAGGAATCTTTTGAGTGCTGTTACTCTGCTAAAATAGTGAGAGAGTGAACAGTGGACGTAGGCATCTAATTGGGTCGAACCACTTAAAAACTTCTTATGTCTTCTTCTTCCTCTTTGACCTCATCTCCTTTGCTCCTTACTTTGCTTATTTAAAAATATCAATCCAATACTGTAGCTTGGGCCTAAAATACGAACCTTGTTGATTAGGATCCAAATCCAGAGGTCGACATATACTGAGTTTGATCAGCAAAGAATGAGATTTATAGAACAACGATTTTGCATAAAGATATTTTAAAGAAGTTTTATCTACTGGATAGAGACTAGGGATCCACATATGTATAAGAGTCATAAGCCCATGGACAATGATCAAATGGAGACTTGAAGCATGGTGGTTCAAACTAGAGAAGTTTGTGTCGCTATTTGAAAAAGATTTAGAAAAGTTTTACATATTTTAATTGCAGAATATGTTTTATATAGTAACAAAGATAAGATTCATACAAATATCTACAACTTTATTATGATATCAAAGTTGAATTTAGCTATATTTTTAGATATGATTCTGTACGAATTATTGAGAATTATTTATTCTTACTAGTAATATTTTACAGTTTATTTAGAATTATTTTTAGTAAAATTATATCCATTCATTGGATATTAACACTTACTATTTTAAAACACTCATTTTTTCAAATACTACAGGTTCATGTAGATTATTACATATCGTGAGAAGGGACGTATAATGATAAATAGTTTGCATTTGTATATATTATTTTTAATCAACCAAATTTCTTAAATATGTTTCGAGAATCGTTTTATAGATGAAATATTTTTTTCAAATATTTTATGAATATTTTACATATTCAATGCATGGGTCCAATGCGAGAAATGTACAACTTTTTTATTTGTTCAAATTAAATTTTAAAAAGCGAACATGTATTTATAAAACGATCAAGAGGTTTATGAGGATTTTTCTAAAATGATTTTAATAAATCTAAAATTCAATTAGAAATATCACAGTTTTCACGAGATTCAATTGGATCAAGAAAGGGGTCGAGATGGGTCCCGTCACTCCGTACTAGTATGTTGAACTTGTTACATTAACCGAGGTGGACGTCAAAGGAACACATCGCCCCTACAACGATGTGATAGTCATCAATACAAAAATCAAAATATAAATGTATTCAGGGTTACGGTGGACAATAGGAGCTTAGTCAATGTGCTTTACAAGAAAGCATACAAGCACATGGGATACCGAGTGGACTAGCTATAGCCATCACGAGAGCCCTTATACTACTTCATAGGGGATTCAATTTAGCCTTTAGGATTGATCAACCTCCTGCTGACATTGTGAGAGCGAGGTAGACAGGTGACTATGCTTACCGACTTCCTTGATATTGATTGCCCCACGACTTATAATGTCGTCCTAGGGCGACCTGTTCTTAATGTTTTGGAGGCAACACATCTACCTATCATTTGACCATGAAATTCCTAACTCCCAATGGAATAAGGTGTATGCGAGGAAGTCAACATGTCGAAAGGACATACTATGAGAAAGCAATTAAGGTTGGGCTCCGCGGGCATTGGATGTGTGGCAGCTGCTCTCCAAGAAGTTGTTTCACACTCCCTACGAGGACAACCTTGGCTTGCTATAATCTACCAGCCAAGACTTTTAATCTTTTAGTTTGATTTAATTTTGTCTTATTTATTTATTTTATTAGCAAATGCTTGGAAACAGTGAGACATTGATTATTTATGTTTGATCAGCTTTAATAAAATGTTTTATTCTTATTCTCAATTTTATGAATTATTAACTTGGGAGGATGACGATAATAGGGTCAGCACATATGCATTTGCCCTTACTGATAATAGCAAAGAGAAAAAGCTACAGAAACAAAAGCGGCCCCAATGGCTAATCGATACATGTCTATTCAACGATAAATATACATTGCACAAACTCATAAAAATTCTAACGATATATAATGACATAGTGGTCCAAGAGGGAGATGGCAGCCCCCGACCACCGCCACTGTAAAAATGGATGATGATGAGCGAGCAAGTCTTTTGCCTAAAAAAAAAGAATTTTTATTCCCCAACGTTTGACTTCAGGTCGCTTATCAGTTTCCTAAAGCGAGCTGCCCAACGAGCTAGATAATAAAAGCCCTGATCCAAACTTGGGCACTTCTTCAGCTGAAAGATATATTGAATGAAGTTTGGACTAGGTGGGAAAGTAGAACCGCACTTCTCAAACAAAATAAAAAGGATTGAGAGAAGATAGTATGCATTTGGAACCAACTGAAACAGATTAACCATTAAGTGGTCGATAAGCACCTAAAAATCGGAGTGCATTGTGAGGAGTAGACCAGCTAGCATCTGGGAGGCTCCGATAGCAGAGTAAACGGAAGGAGGATTACCTGCCAGCTCATCATGAAAAGAGACAACTAGTGTAACCTCCTTGGGGATCTCAAGTTCGGAAACCAAAAGCACCAAGTCCGACTTATCCATACCCTTGAAGAGGTAAGGTCAAGTGTACAACTTCATTCCATATCAGCAGAATCTGCAATAGCTAGCATCCCCCTCAACCTCATCTGTGATGTCCTAAGCGTGATTCAATTAAATTTTCTAAGAACTACAAATAGGATGAATAGCATATAAAAAAAATGCACAAGTATTTTCCTCAAACGTTGCATTCACAGAGGTATCAAAATTAAAATTAAAATTGCATACAAAATTAAAATTGTTAAAAAATTCATCAACTTATTTTGGTTAAATCCTTGACATTTCGTTTCGTCAAGGATTTCCACCCTCATTGCTAGCATCGTGTTCATTGTGGTATCTCCACACCATTTGATTTGCGATCCCTTGCGGTGAACGATCTTCTCCACCTGCATTAAGAACATTGGAACACAATTTATTAACTACTGCATTGGATACTGAGGTGAGTCGAACACTTGAAATTCAATGTATTGTTCAACACAGTCATCGATAGCCTTCCTCTTTCAATGTCGATTATTGTTCTTGCGGTTGCTAAGAATGGTCTAACTAATAAAATAGAAGCTTATTGTTGCCTAGTATCCACCGCCACGAAATCAGTGGAAAACTTTCAATGTTAACGTTCACGTCTTCAACCATCCCCAACGGTCGTGTGATTGTGTCGTTTGCTAGTTAAGGTTTAATAGTAAAAGGCTTCATATAGTTCAATTGCCACTTCTAAAATATTGTCAAAGATTTTAGAAGTGGCAATTGATGTTTGCTCCTAAATCTAGTGTAGCCTTCTCTTTGCTATTATTTCCTATGGAAATCTACAGGATCTCACTCCTTGGATCCTTCATTTTTTGTGGTATTTGAACTTCCTCTGGCATATTGGAATATTCCATCTTTGCCTTCTCATCCTCCTTCCCTGCACACATAACAGATACATCAAATGGTTTAGCCCTGCATTCTTCTAATGGGAGTAGAACTTCACTAGCTGCTCTTCTATACGACTCTACAAATTGTTATAAACAGCATCCCACGTTGTCAATGTACCTGTAGGAAGAGACATAAGTCATTTTTTAGCCTTATCTTTTATTGTATACGGAAAATAACATAGTCTTTGCTGCCCTTCTATAAGACCCTACAAAGAAAGATTTATATCGTAGCATAAAAATTCCCTAATAAATGTCAACGGATCTTCACCAGCTGCATTGTGAAAAGAAGGCAACATATTAAAATGGATATTTTTAGGCTCATAGTTGCGCGCTTGCTGATCTAACCAATTAGAGGAAGGTGACTTGCCGACGACTGGGCGAACATGGTCTTTCATCGCCCATTGATCTACAACTGGGCCTATTGCAAGCTCTCCTTGTTGATTCTGGACCCTTTGTTGGTTTTGATTTGCAACTCCCACAACACGTGGTTGTTGGCCTTCCATCTTTTCTTTCTCCGCACCGTTTGTTGTTTGCTCCAGAGATAAGCTTTCTCATCACTGGTCCTCTGCTAGCTAGAGACCAAGACAGAATCTCCTCTCGATATTGTTGTCAAGCGACACTAGCTTCGCCTCTTGTGACGTCCCATCGTGCATACACTACTGTGTGAAAAAAAAAAAAAAAAAACAAAAATTAATACAAGAAAAATATACATGATCCTACAAAATATACAATCACACTAAAATTTAATAAAGTGCCAGTAACCTCCCCCGAAACGTACGGCACCAAAAATTGATGGGTTTTTTCTATGACTCTCAATAATAATATTTATAAGAGTAAGGATTCTCTACCATCCTTTTTTTTGTCAATCTTTTGATAATCTAGTGACACATCAGTATTTGAAAAAATGAATGATCAAGATTGATATATTTTTTCTCTCTCATACATCACTCAAATTTAAATTGTTCTCATAAAAAGATTAGCATCATGTCAACATTGACAGAGAATCCTTATCCTATTTATAAACCCATACATCTGTTACAGTATAGCGGTTACAAGGTTTGTCCCATAGAGAGGTCTGGTTCTCCCCGTCAAACTCAAGTGCAATGCATGCAATTAAAATAAAATCCAATTCTGAAAATTATTCAAACAGAAGATAAAATAACTAAAGACAATTATGGCTAACCTAGTATCACATAAATCTCCAAAAGAACAAATGATAAGATGGATGCTAGGTCACCAATGCTATGTTTGTTTTGATCAATTGAACACATCGGCAATTCAGTTAATTCACCTAATCCTAATTGGCGGGCACTTTCGATTTGGTCACGCGAAGGAACCAAATCAGCAACTCTGCTACTATGATTTAGTAGTGGGTTCTACGGATTCGGTCACGCACATAAACTCTTAACTCTCAATCAAACACACTTGTATTGGTCAGTGTGTATATCTAATTGAGAAACCCATTAAATAAACACAATGCCGACTGTCAATGGTCATGCATACTTGAGAAAGTTGTTAAGAACTGAACTAAATGAGATAAAGATTTTGATATTTTGGGAAGAAGAAAAGAGAAGAGATCACATAGAGAAGAAAAGAAGTGAGTTTTATTGATAGAATCTTGAGAAGAAATCTGTTACAAAGAAAGGAATCGTAAAATTGACTGCCTAACTAACTAACTCAATCTAACCCTTCTTATACAAATCTCACCAAAAACGCCGCGTTTCAATCCCACCAAAACGCTGTCCTTCAATTCCAACTCTTATGGCAAAACGCTACACTTTAAGCTATAACAATACCTTTCCCTTCCAGTTCCTTGTCCACAAGAAAAATTCTGGAAATTGTAGTTGTAAATCTTGAGCAAATTCCCAGGTAGCTTATGTTGGAGATTGTCCACACCAATGAATCAAAAATTGAGTAGCTGCAACATTCTTATACTTTACCATTCGACGATCTAATATAGCTTGAGGATAAGTGGAATTGTAGTGAAAAAATGGCAATGTAAATGAAGCATGGACATTGGCATGAACTGGTTTCAGAAGTGAAACATGAAAAACATCATGTATTTGTGCTTCTGGAGGTAACTTGAGCTTATAAGCAACAGCTCCAATGGTGTCCTGAATTTGAAACGGACCAAAATACTTTGATTGTAACTTTTGATGGCCTTGATGTGTAGTAACTTGCCTATATGGTTGAAATTTGACATAGACCCAATCACCAATCTGAAACTATCTATCACTTCTGCCCTTATCAGTTAAGTTCTTTATCCTAACCTGAGCCTTCTTGAGATGATGTTGGAGTAACTTGATAGTAGTCTCTCGTTCTCTAAGATAGGAATCAACAACTTCCATATTTGAGTCATGTGGAAAGTAAGGAATGTGTATGGGTGGTGCATAACCATAAAGAGCTTCAAATGGGATCATTTGGATACTGGTGTGGTAAGAAGTATTGTACCAAAATTCATCTAAGGCTAGCCATTGAAACCATATATGTGGCATATCTCTTGCCATACAACGAAGATAAGTTTCCAAGCATTGGTTCACCACTTCAGTTTGGCCTTCTGTCTGTGGGTGATAAGCAATTGAAAACTGCAATTCTACTCCTTACAACTTAAACAACTTCTTCCAAAATCTATTAACAAAAGTAGCTCCTCTATCACTTGTAATTGTTTGTGGCATACCATAAAGTTTATAAATGGAATCAAGGAAGACTTGTGCTATGGTTTGTACTGAAAAAGGGTGAGATATGCCAACAAAATGAGCATACTTTATTAATCTATCCACTACCACAAAAATGGTAGACTTGTCTTGGGACTTTGGAAGTCCCTCTATGAAATCCATTGTGATGTTAGTAAAGATACCTTTTGGTATAGAAAGAGGCTGCAACAGACTTGGTGTAGCTACATTCTCAGGTTTATATTACTGACATAAGGGATAGTTTTGAACATCTTTCCACAACCCTTTCCAAAAAACCACAAATGAAACCCTTTTTGCAATCACGGTAACCCTTGAATGTCCACCAATTGCTGAGTCATGGAAAAGTGTTAGCAACTTACCTTTTAAAGTTGAATCATTTCCCACTACCAACTTTCCTCTTTTAGTAAGTTTCTGATGCTGCCAAGCATAATGAGAATGAGCCATTGGATTTTGCTTCTTAGTCGTAATGATCCCCTACAAGAAAACATCAGTTGTCCAAGTGTCTTCGATTGCTTGCAATAACTCAGTTGATAAAATAACCACAATTAGGTTAAAGACTTCAGAGTCTGACAGCCTTGATAAAGCATCTGCTGCCAAGTTATCTTTGCCCTTTTTATATCGTATTTCATAATCATATTACGTTAACTTAGCTATCCAAGCTTGCTAAGAAGGAGTAGTAATGCGTTGTTCCAATAAGTACTTCAAACTTTGGTGATCAATCTTGATAACAAAATGCTGATTAACTAAGTATGGTTCCCATTTCATAATGACAAACAAGATAGCTAGCATTTATTTCTTATAAATGGACAATGATTGATTTCTTGGAGAGAGTGACTTGTTAATAAAGGCAATTGGATGTCCTTGTTGCTGTTGAGTAAATTCCTAATGGACTAATTACAATAGGTCGCGTGCAAGTATACACGATCACAATGTAATATAATGGCAAATCAAGGTCGTTCCCACAGGGACAATTGCTAAATTTTACGTATCAACTACCAAAATTGATTGAGACAATTTTATTCAAACTATCAAAACTAAAACAGAGGTGAATAACAATATAGTAAAAAAAATTATAAAGTAAAAATTAAATAAACAACCAAATTAAATGATGAAACTAACAGCAGATTAATAGATCTAAGACACAATTTCACATTTTTTATTTCATCAACCTATTCTCATTTTATTCTCATAAAAGTAATGACTTTTATATTGTAATTAATCAGGTAAAGTTCTAAATCAATTACTAACCTCTTTCGAACAGTCAAGTAATATTATCCAGAATAATTAATCTATTATATGTTTATATAGATTAAATTAATCCGAATTCATTAAGTTTCAATTACTCACAATTGATTACACAATCCTATAGGTATATGTCTATCCTATACAGATTATGCTATTCTATTGCCGTCTAACACATAACACATTTGTCAAGCGCATCATAGTCACCAGATCTGTCAATTAACAGACCTTATTTGATTGACAGCATTACGTTCTAATAGAATAGAATACAAATATAAAAAAAAAAAAAAATAATAATCAATTAACCCAAAAACTCATTGAATAGACGATGAAATAATTCGGCTACATTGTAGCCTTAGAAATTAAAATTAGTTCGACATAAAGTTGAAGAACACAGGGTATAAAATTGAATTAACAATAATTGTTGTTGAACAAATAACTAAAAAGATGAAATAGTCACTGTGTTGTTCTCTGAGATGTCGATCCCTCCTGAAATTGAATATACTCGAGTGCTCTGAGTTTTGACGATGATGAGATCCTAGTGAGACTCTCTTTCTTCAAACCCTCTTTGCTGTCGGCTGCCGTCCAAAAGAAAATGATCAATGAAAGAAAAATCCTAAACTTTTCTCTCTGCCAACCCGTCCCTGCTGTCTACCGAAAGAACGAATTTATATCAGAAGAAAAAATATTTTTTCAAGCCTTTGTTGACTTCCTTGATTCTCTGTCAATTGCAGACAACAGCTCCCCTAATTTCCTCCAATATATTCTTCATATACTGATAGCTTGAATCGCTTGAATCCCTGCTTTGACTGCTTGCCAAATTAATTTAAAGATCTTCTGCAAGACCGCTTGAACTTCCTTCAAAACCTTGATCCATTGCCTAAATTATCTTTAACAAATCAATTGAGACATTAGTGATGATTCTCCACGAGTAAAAATCAGCAAGGAAAATTTTCAACGCACGCTTCACGTTGGCCTGCACGTCGTTTACGAGCAAAAACAAAACACGCAGGCTTGACGCAGGCCATAGGCCTGGGTATACTTCCAGCAGCCAGCTACTAGTGTGGGCTGCTGGAAATCAACCAGCAGCTATGGCATGCGGGCAAATTTCAAAAAGATCCCTCAAGTTTTGAAAATTATACTTTTACCCCTAAACTTTCAATAATTATACTTTTGCCTCAAAAATTTACAGTTCAGTCCATGCATTCAATTTCTACACAAAACACTCAGAAAACATTAGAACACCCCTATTTTACTCGGATTTTCATCACAAGAGTATAGGTTAAGAATATATAATCGTGCATAATTTTAGCCCGATCAAATACCCCCAAACCTAACTTTTGCTCGTCCTCAAGCAAAAATCTAACAAAACAAACATAAAAACAACCAAAATTAAAATCACATTCATTTTCGTAGGTAAACACGGTGGCATTTAGCATATGTCATAAGTCTTTAAACTTCTAAGCGTCCCTAGAGGAGGAGTTGTGTCTCCTGAGGGTTTACCAGTTACGATACCCACAAATGCAAAACAATCAAGTTCAAACTCAACAACAAATCTTCCAGTGCTATCTTCAAGAATAATTACTCCACTTGAGATCTTGAATCTCGACTAAAAATAAGTCACTAGTAATCTTCACACAGTCGTCCGTCTTCTCCAACTCATCACCCAACATTTGAAATTCGAAAACACTACGCATACACACCCTGACCTTATTTCACCTCGACTCTAGGCCTCACTGGAAATCACTCATTTTATTTTATTTCATCGAGTCCTACGGCAACACTCTCACAACATACAAGCAGTTAGGAGGTTATGCATCAAGAAAAATTCAAATCTTTATAATGCTTGTATAATAATTTATGAATTATAAACGCTAAGTACAAATTAGGTCTTTTGAAAGAATCAGACATCTAAAGTCAGTACAACACCCATAATTCTGACTTTAAGCAATCATGATCCCCTATTAATCAGCAGGTCTTACCATGTGATGTAACGAGACTAGGGGTTTTGGCTCACAAAAAACTGGAATAAGGTCAATAAAATGGAGCTTAAACTCCTTCAAAGATTATTCATTCCATCTCTAAAAATATTGCAATTAACACTGAGCTCAATTTTGCTAACTGAACAATGTCTCCTTTATTTTGTCATCAATTTTTTTTTTTAAATAAATCGAATAGATCGATGTCTTTGCTTAATAACTCCCCTAAACCTGAGTTTTTCTGCACCCAACACTCCATTCTTCCAACCATTTTTTTTTTTTTTATTGAATAACATCCAAACTCTAAGGGTAAGGATTATCTTTTAATTTTGGTTAGGACAAGGACAAATTGTAAGGATGAAAGAAAATAAAGGCCAATATGTGTTTGGCTTCAAATTGTTTTTTTTTTTTTTTTTTTTTTTTTTTTGGAGTTAATCACACATATGCCTGCCTCATGTCAATAAGTTCACATAATGACTCAAAATTTCAGAAATCATAAAGAATTGCAATGAATTTCTGACCTTAAAGTCCAAACAAAACCTAAGGAGACCAACTAGTCATGAAAAATTTTGAAGAGTGTTTAAGAGTAGAAATGAATATAGTCCCTCTGAAATGAAACGATATGGCTCAAAAGTTCTCACTAGGGTAGTCTCCACTAATAGATCACATCTATGCATGCACAATATCTCTACATTCTTCTACTAGGCTCAAAGTCTTTGAAAACATCAAACTATACTTAAGACTTTCATGGCTCTTCCCTAGTCAAGATTATCAATCACATAGTGCAATAACTCTTCTCTCAATAGCACATGGTTAATTCATTAATTAAGTTTGAAACAAGAATGTTTCCACCCCCAAACCTAGTCCAAATATTGTCCTCAATGTTTAAAAAAACTAGAGTCATGAGAACAAAAATCAAATGAAATAAACATAAAACACACTTAAATATAAAATAAAAGAAAACAAATAAGCAATCACAAAATAGCAGACAAAAAAAAAAAGAAGGTAAAAGATAAAACAAAACAAAAGCATAAAAACAAATAAAAGAAAAGTAAACAATGCAAAAATAAAAGAAGTTACTTGAAAACTTGGGTTGTCTCCCAAGAAGCACTAGATTTTTAGTCTTCATCTTGACTTCCATCTGGGTTCAATTGTTGTGATCCACCTTGATGGTGGATTTTTGGCGATCCAATTTACCACCGTAATAGTGCTTCAACCGTTGGCCATTAACCTTGAACGAATTTTTCGTCTTCTCATCTTCAACTTCCACTGCTCCAAATGGATATACCGTTTTCACAATGAAAGGGCCTGACCATCTGGATTTGAGCTTGCCTGGGAATAATCTAAGCCTGGAATTAAATAACAATACCTGTTGTCCTGGTACAAAATGCTTAGCTAAGATTTTCCATTGCTTTGTCTTCTCTTTGTAGATGCGAGCATTCTTATATGAATCCAATCTTATTTCTTCGAGCTCATCCAATTGAAGAAGACGTTTATCACCAGCTTTCTTCAAATCAAAATTTAACGCCTTAATTGCCCAAAAAGCCCGATGCTCCAACTCTACTGGCAGATGACATGCTTTCCCATACACTAACCGAAATGGGGACATTCCAATTGGTGTTTTGTAAGCAGTTCGATAAGCCCAAAGTGCATCATCAAGCTTGATACTCCAATCCCTCATTGATCTACTCACAGTCTTCTCTAGAATACCCTTAAGTTCCCTGTTTGAAATTTCCACTTGTCCACTGGCTTGAAGGTGATATGGGGTTGTTATCTTGTGAGTAACCCCATATTGCTTGAGGAGACTCTCAAATTGGCGATTACAAAAATGTGAACCCCCATCACTGATAATGGCTCGAGGTGTTCCAAATCTGGTAAAGATATTCTTCTTCAAAAACCTGGTCATAACCTTTGCATCATTTGAAGATGTAGCAACAGCTTCTACCCACTTCGACACGTAATCCACTGCCACCAAGATATACTGATTTTGAAAGGATGACGAAAAAGGTCTCATGAAGTCTATACCTCATACATCAAACAACTCAACTTCTAAAATATTCTGCAGTGGCATCTCATATCTCTTCGAAATATTTCCTGTCCGCTGGCATTGATCACATGTTTGCACAAATCTCCATGCATCTTTAAAAATCGTCGTCCAATAAATCCCTGCCTGTAAAACTTTTATGGCAGTTCGCGATCCACCAAAATAACCCCCATAATTGGACGAGTGACAATGTCGTAAAATATCTTCAGTATCTTCGTATGGCACACATCGTCTCAACATCTGATCGGCACATTGCTTGAACAACTACGGGTCATCCCACACATACCTTTTCACATCATGGAGAAATTTCTTCTTTTACTGAAATGATAAGTTCAGAGGAAGTACATTGCACACTATGAAATTAACAAAATATGCGTACTACGGTGCCTCTTCATTGCTACACGAGAAAAGCTGCTCATCGGGGAATGCCTCATTGATATTTGTCTTATCTTCTGCACTATTCCCTTCCAATCTGGACAAATGATCCGCAACTTGATTTTCTATCCCCTTCTTATCTCTTATCTCTAAGTCGAACTCTTGTAGTAGCAGTACCCATCTGATCAGACGTGGCTTGGCATCCTTCTTGGTTACAAGGTATTTAATGGCAGAATGGTCAGTGTAGACTACCACTTTAAATCCAATCAAATACGGTCTAAACTTATCAAATGCAAATACTACAGCCAGCAATTCTTTTTCTATTGTTGTGTAATTCATTTGAGCTTCATTCAATGTCTTACTGGTGTAGTAAACAATGTGAAAAAGCTTATCCCTTTTCTGACCAAGGATAGCCCCTACTGCAAAATCGCTGGCATCACACATTAACTCGAACGATGTGTTCCAATCTGAAACTGCAATAATCAGAGCTGTTATTAATTTCTTCTTCAAAGCTTCAAATGCTTGCAAACAATCTTTATCAAACTTAAAATGCATATCCTTCTTCAGGAGACTATATAATGGTCTTGATATCTTGGAAAAATCTTTGATGAATCTTCTATAAAATCCTGCATGTCCAAGAAAACTCCTAACTCCCTTGATCGATGAAGGTGGTGGGAGTTTCTCAATTACTTCTATTTTCGCTCTATCCACTTCAATGCCACTTGTTGAGATTTTATGCCCTAAAACGATACCCTCCTGAACCATAAAGTGGCATTTTTCCCAGTTCAACACTAGGTTAGTCTCCGTGCACCTTTTCAACACCTTAGCAAGATTTTGCAAGCACAAGTCGAACGAATCCCCAAACATCGAAAAATCATCCATGAAAACTTCTAAGAATTGCTCCACCATCTCAGAAAAAATGGACATCATACCTCTGAAACGTTACGGGAGCATTGCATAATCCAAATGACATTCTCCTGTAGGCAAGGGTACCATAAGGACATGTAAAGGTTGTCTTTTCCTGATCCTCTGGAGCTATGACAATTTGGTTATACCCAGAATATCCATCCAAAAAGCAATAGAATTCATGTCCGACTAACCTATCAAGCATTTGATCAATGAAAGGTAGCGAAAAATGATCTTTCCTTATGGCTTGATTCAGCTTTCTGTAATCCATACAAACCCGTCAGCCATTGACCACTCTCGTTGGAACAAGTTCATTTTTCTCATTTGTCACCACCGTTATTCCACCTTTCTTGGGAACACATTGGACTGGGCTGATCCAAGAACTGTCAGAGATGGGATAAATGATACCCGCGTCTAACAGTTTAATTATCTCTTTCTTTACCACATCATTCGTAATTGGATTCAGTCGGCGTTGTGGTTGAATAGTTGGCTTGTAGTTATCCTCCATTAGGATTTTGTGCATGTAGAAAAATGGACTAATTCCCCTTATATCAGCAATTTTCTATCCCAAAGCTAACTTATTTTCTCTCAACACCCGCAACAATTTCTCTTCTTGAACATCATTCAGTGCTGCAGAGATGATCACTGGCAAGGTGGACGCCTCCCCAAGATAAGCATATCATAAATGTTTTAGAAGTGGCTTAAGTTCTAAAGTCGGTGGCTCTTCTATTGATGGCTTGAGTATCGATGACGCCAAAAGAGGCTGAGCATTATGCATATTTAACACCTCATACTTTAGAGCTACTTTAAGTATTTCTAAATAATCTTGGACTTCTTCATGATTTCCTTTACTTGAATCTAACAATGCGGCTTCCAGAGCATCTAGTGGAGTTTCTTCATTGTGTACCTCCTGAATACAATCATGTAACACTTCCACTCTTTTGCATTCATCGGTGTCATTAGGAAATTTCAAAGCTTTGAAAACATTAAAAGTGACTTCTTCATCTTGTACCCTCATTGTTAACTGACCGTGTTGCACATCAATCATAGTCATACCAGTAGCTAAAAAAGGTCTTCCCAGTATTATAGGAATCTCTCGGTCTTCTTCCATGTTAAGGATAATGAAATCCGCTGGGAATATAACCTTCTCCACTTTCACCAAAACATCCTCAATTATACCTTTAGGTCTCTTCACAGACCGATCTGCAAGTTGAAGAGTAACTGATGTTGGCTTAGCTTCCCCCAAACCTAATCTCTTGTAAATGGATAAAGGTATCAAGTTGATACTTGCCCCCAGATCACATAAGGCTCTTCCTTCAAAATTCTCTCCAATTCTGTACTAAATAGTGAAACTGCCAGGATCCTTTAATTTTGGAGGTAACTTTTGTTGTAAGATTGCGCTACATTCTTCTGTGAGTGCTATAATCTTAAACTCTTCCAACTTTCTTTTCTTCGATAAGATCTCCTTCGTGAACTTTACATAACTAAGCATCTATTCTAGTGCTTCTGCAAAAGCTATATTGATATGCAGCTTTTTAAATACCTCTAAAAACTTCGAGAACTACTTGTCTAGTTTTTGCTTCTGAAACCTCTAAGGAAATGGTAATGGTGGTATCTGAGACACTTTCTTTTCTCCTATTGGCTTTGCTAGTCCCTCTTTATCATCCTTCTACTCTTTCTTAAGCGTATCCTCCTCTGCAACTACCTTTTCATCCTTGGATGAGTTAGGCACCACAGTAGATTTTCTTATACTTTGATTCAGCTCCTTACCATTCCTCAATGTGATGGCCTTACACTGCTCTTTACCTTCCCTCCTAGGGTTTTGCTCCGTATCACTTGGTAAGTTTCGATACGGTCTACTGTTCATAGAATTAGCAATCTGCTCTATTTGCATTTTCAAGTTTCGAATTGATGCACTTTGGTTCTGTAACTGAGCTTGGAATTATTTTGTTGATTCTGTTGATTCTATAACATATTCTGTTGATTTTGCATAAGAGAATCAGTTTTTGTCATGTACTGCAACATCATTTCTTCCATTGAAGGCTTTCTGACTTGAGGTTGAACTTGTTGTGGTTGACTTTGAAAACCAGGTGGAAATATAGGCTTCAGTTGTGATGCTTGATCTTGATTTTGCTTCCATGAGAAATTGGGATGATTTCTCCACCCAGGATTGTAAACATTCGAATATGGATCATTGTGTTGTCTGTTATAATTAGCTACAAACTGTACCGACTCTTCATTACCCGGGCAACTATCTATTGCATGACCATCTCCACACTCTTCACAGCTAACAAATGAGCTTTGGATTGCGTTAATGCCACTTGTGCCCATACCACAAACATCCAATCTCTTAGTCAAGGCAGAAACTTGAGCTGTTAATGTTGTAATAGCATCCAACTCATGTACACCTGCCACTGATTTTCTGGATTTCATTCTCTCAGAAGGCCACTGATAAATATTAGAGGACATCTCTTCAATAAGTTCAAATCCATCCTCCACATTTCTTTTTAATAGAGCACCCCCTGCTGCAACATCTACATTGAACCTTCCAACCTCTGATAATCCTTGATAAAAAGTCTGTATTTGCATCTATTCTGGAACTCCATGATGAGGACACTTCCTAAGCATCTCCATGAACCTCTCCCAAGCCTCGTATAATGATTCTCCTTCCCTCTAAGTGAATGCAGCAATATCATTCCTCAATTGCGCTGTTTTCGCTAGAGGGAAGTACTTGGCTAGGAACTTCTGCGCCAACTCATCCCATGTAATGATAGAAGATCGAGGCAATGAATTCAGCCAGCCCTTTGCCTTATCCTTTAATGAGAAAGGAAACAACCTCAACCGAATGGCATCGTCCGTCACTCCATTGTACTTGAAAGTGTTGCAAATCTATAAGAAATTTGTGATGTGCTCATTTGGATCTTCATTGAGTAAACCGCAAAATTGCACTGCTGATTGAACCATTTGAATGGTTGTTGGTTTGATCTCAAAATTGTTCGCTTGAATGGCTGGTCTGCGAATGCTTTGATGAATCCCTTCCACGGTTGGTATAGAATCATCTCTGAGCGGTTTGGAGCCATCAGGATGTGCTTGATTATCCCCCATTTTTACTTTATATTCTGCCAAATGCCTAGCTTTCCTTATTCAATGAACTGTTCTCTCAATTTCACTATCGAATGGCAATAACTCAACGCTTTTAGACCTTCGCATAAAACGTCTGCTAGCACCTGAAAAAAAATGCAAAATAAAATTGTCTGAAGTAAGATTGTTTCAACTAGTATTGATATTGATACTATAAAACAACACGTTGTCCCCGGCAACGACGCCAAAAACTTGATGGGTAAATTCTTAATGCACTAATGACAATAGGTCGCGTGCAAATATACACGGTCACAATGTAACGGTCACAATGTAATATAATGGCAAATCAAGGTCGTTCCCACAGGGATAATTGCTAAATTTTACGTATCAATTACCAAAATTGATTGAGACAATTTTATTCAAACTATCAAAACTAAAACAAAGGTGAATAACAATATAGTAAAAAAAAAAATTAGAAAGTAAAAATCAAATAAACAACCAAATTAAATGATGAAACTAACAGCAGATTAATAGATCTAAGAAACAATTCTACCTTTTTATTTCATCAACCTATTCTCATTTTATTCTCACAAAAGTAATGACTTTTATATTGTAATTAATCGGGTAAAGTTCTAAATCAATTACCAGCCTCTTTCGAACAATCAGGTAATATTATTCAGAATAATTAATCTATTATATGTCTATATAGATTAAATTAATTTGAACTCATTAAGTTTCAATTACCCACAATTGATTACACAATCCTATAGGTATATGTTTATCCTATACAGATTATGCTATTCTATTGTCGTCTAACACATGATACCTTTGTCAAGCGCATCATAGTCACCAGATCTGTCAATTAACAGGCCTTATTTGATTGACAGTATTACGTTCCAATAGAATAGAATACAAATATAAAAGAAAACAATAATCAATTAACCCAAAAACTCATTGAATAGGCAATGAAATCAATCGGCTATATTGTAGCCTTAGAAATTCAAATTAGTTCGACATAAAGTTGAATAACACAGGGTATAAAATTGAATTAACAATAATCGTCGTTGAACAAATAACTAAAAAAATGAAATAGTCACTGTGTTGTTCTCTGAAATATTGATCCCTCCTGAAATTGAATATACTTGAGTGCTCTGAGTTTTGACGATGACGAGATCCTAGTGAGACTCTCTTTCTTCAAACCCTCTCTACTGTCGGCTGCCGTCCAAAAGAAAATGATCAATGAAAGAAAAACCTAAACTTTTCTCTCTGCCAACCCGTCCCTACTGTCTGTCGAAAGAACGAATTCATATCAGAAGAAAAAATATTTTTTCAAGCCTTTGTTGACTCCCTTGATTCTTTGTTAATTGCCGACTACAGCTCCTCTAATTTCCTCCAATATATTCTCCATATACTGATAGCTTGAATCGCTTGAATCCTTGCTTTGACTGCTTACCAAATTAATTTAAAGATCTTCTGCAAGACCGCTTGAACTTCCTTCAAAACCTTGATCTCTTGCCTAAATTATCTTCGACAAATCAATTGAGACATTAGTGATGATTCTCCACGAGTAAAAATCAGCAAGGAAAATTTTCAACGCACGCTTCACGTTGGCCTACACGTCGTTTACGAGCAACAACAAAACACGCAGCCCATGGACGCAGGCCTGTACTTCCAGCAGCTAGCTACTGGTGTGGGCTACTGGAAATCAACCAGCAGCTAGGGCCTGCAGGCAAATTACGAAAAGGCCCTCGAGTTTTAAAAATTATACTTTGCCCCTAAACTTTCAATAATTATACTTTTAGCCCAAAAATTTACAGTTCAGTCCCTACATTCAATTTTTGCACAAAACACTCAAAAAACATTATAACACTCCTATTTTACTCGGGTTTTCATTACAAGAGTATAGGTTAAGAATATATAATCATGCATAATTTTATCCCGATCAGTTGCATAAGAACTGCTCCAATACCCTTTCCTGAAGCATCGGTTTCAATTAGGAATTCTTGAGTAGGATCAGGTAAGGCCAAAACTGGGGCTGTTACCATGGCTTCCTCAAATTACCTATAATAACCTGTCAATCCTAAGAACCTCCTTAGTTGTTTGATGTTTCTTGGAACTAGCCACTCTTTCATAGCTTTGATCTTCTGTGGATTTGTTATCACCCCTGCTAATGTGACTATATGTCCAAGGTACTCAACTTGTGAACACTGAAATGAACACTTACTTCTTTTAGCATAGAGATTGTTAGATCTTAATAAATCCAAAACCACTTTAAGATATTGTAAGTGATATTGTTTGTTTCTACTATAAACTAGAATGTCATAAAAAAAAACTAGCACAAACCTTCTCAAATAGGTCCTGAATATTGTATTCGTTAAGTTTTGGAATATAGAAGGGGCGTTGGTCAAACCAAATGGCATAAATAAGAAATCATAGTGGCCATCATGAGTCTTGAATGTAGTTTTCTCTATTGTGTCTGGATGTATTCTGATTTGTCAATAACCAAACCTCAAATCAATCTTGGAGAATACCATAACCCCCCTTAGTTCATCTAATAGCTCCTTAATGATAGGAATAGGGTACTTCTCTTTGATGGTATTGTTGTTAAGAGCTCTATAGTCAATACACATGCGTCAATTTCCATCTTTTTTTTCACCAACACAACTGGACTAGCATAAGAGCTAGTACTGGCTTTTATAACTCCAGACTCTATCATTTCCTTGATCGTTGTTTCCACTACATCTTTCTGTAGCCCTCTATGCCTGTAAGGTCTCACATTAACAGGTGATTTCCTTTCTTTAGGATAATTTGGTGATCATGACCTCTTGAAAGAGGTAGACCTTCCGGTTATTTAAAGATATTCTCATACTACTGGAGAAGTTCACCCAATTCGTTCCATTCTGATTCATCCTTGCTGACTTGCAGCTCGTATAATTCTACAGATGGTTCTTGATTGATCTGTACAATCAGCTGAGTCGAAGTTAATGGGTGTGTTTTGGTTAGCAATTTATTGAGTTGAGCATCATCAACAACTGTCAAATCTTGACGTTGCTCTCCTTGTAACATATATTTTTGTTCTCCAATAGAAAAGGTCATCTTAAGTTCCTTAAAATTCCACACAATATTTCCCAAAGTAGCTAACCATTGAGCCCCTAAAATCAATTCATAGTTGGTTAAAGGTAGGGTGTATACATCAGTAGTAAAAAGCTATCCTTGTATCCTCCATTGAAACCCAAACAAATTGAAGCATATTGTAGGTCTTGCCTATTAGCTACTATCACATTTACTCCTTCCACTAGTTGTAACTTACACCCCAATCTCTTAACAGTGTTCTCACTTAAAAAATTATGAGTGCTACTGAATCAATTAGTATAAACAACCTTTTCTTTCCCTACATTCCCACTAATCTCATCGTTGTGGAACCCGTGTTGCCATTCAAGGCATGCACTGATAATTGCATCAAATTATGTTCTGCTGGTTCAGAATCACTTTCCCCACTTCTTCCTTTTCTCTTGTATCCATATACAATTGCAATACAAAAGCTTGTTTCCTCTTACATTTATAGTCAAGGGTAAACTTTTTGTTACACCAAAAACAAAGTCCCTTGGCTCTCTTTTCATCAAATTATTTATTGGTCATAGATTTGGATTCTTGGTAGGATACCAAGGTAGTTTTGGTATATTTGGAGTAGGTAAAAACCTTGTGTGCGTCTTTGATTTGTGATGGTTTTGAGTATCTATATTTGAATTTTGATTAGTGAAAGAGGGTTTATAATTATTGGTTAGAGGATTAGGCTGGTTTGGTGTTTTAACGATTGGTTTAGGTTGACCTCTAAGTGCAGCTATTGTGAGTTCTTGTAACTTAGCTAAAACGAATACGCCTCAGCTAGAGTTTTCGGTTTGAACATTCTTACGACATTCTCAAGTTCATCACTAAGGCCAGATAAAAAGAAACTAATAGCCTGATCTTCCCTAATCTTAGCTCTAGGGTACTTTTCATCAAGTGCATCTAAGTATTCTTGTAAAGAATTAACTTGCCTCAAATTTCATAGATCAGCCAGTGGGTCATCATAAGCATATGGTCTAAATCGTGTTCCTAATGCCTTCACATACTCTTCCCATGTCACTGATGCACCCTATTTAATCTTAATGAACCCTTAGTGCCACTGAATTGCTTTTCCATCTAAGTGAAGAGCTGCAATCTTGACACACTTTTCTTTTTGTGTACCATCAACTTTGAAGAAATATTCAGCTCGTAAAAGCCAACTATCAAACTCCTCTTCATTAAATCTTGGAAACTCTAGTTTCATGTTTTGATCCCATGGAAATCTGCCTCTTCAGTTCTTCTTGCAGATTCTCCATCAACACGTTTTGTTGTTCCATTTCTGGCTAAAACTTCCATGTGTTGAAGACTCAAACCTCCAATCACATTCTTGATTTCATCAATAGATTCTTTTAACAACTGTTGTTGACATTTCTCAACATCTTGTACAAGTTGTAGAACTTCACGCCTTAATTCTTGATTCCTAGTACCGTCACCCATGACCAGAGGATCGATGCTCTGATATCAATTTGTTAAGAATTGAACTAAATGAAATAAAGATTTGGATATTTTGGGAAGAAGAAAAGAGAAGAGATCACATAGAGAAGAAAAGAAGTGAGTTTTATTGATAAAATCTTGAGAAGAAATATGTTACAGAGAAAGGAATCGTAAAACTGACTACCTAACTAACTAACTCAATCTAACCCTTCTTATATAAGTCCTACCAAAAATGCTGCATTTCAATCCCACCGAAACGCTGCGCTTCAATTCCAACTCTTATGGCAAAATGCTGCACTTTAAGTTGTAACAAAAGTGTAATTCAATTATATTATCAATGGTCATGCATAATCATGCCGAATCCCTTATTTATGGTCTAATCAATAATATCATAATTAATTCTAACACTATTAATCATCTACATATTCTCTAAGAATGTTAGATAAAAAATCATCATATCATAATAACCACTAATAAATTACACACTAAATAAATGGTAACTGCATTGCATTAAAAGTATATCAAAACATCTATAACATTAGTTCCCTAACCATTAAATTTAGTTACACATAAAAAATCGGAAAGAACAACATATAAATAAGAAGAGAATAAACCAAAAATCACCATAGAATCGTCTACTCAAATGAATGATGTTGTTGCCTCCAATCTTTGATATGAATGCCAAGACTTCAATGAAATTGATGAAGTTCTTTTAGGAGAAAAAATGCAAAATTAGGGTTGCCTCTTGATGTCTGAAGCTCCATTTTGATGTCCTCAAATAATTTATTTATAGTGCTTAAGCCCTAGAGCTTGTTAAAAAAATTTTGCCCTGAATAATCCTGACTTTCAGAGTTAAAACATGCAGTCGCGGCCTCGGTTTACCCTCGAAGCTCCACTGCACCAATCTGATAGTATGTGGCTTAGCCACCGTCTTGCTTCGCTGCACCATGGCTGTGGCAGCCGGAAAATGAGTATCGCTGCCTCGGTTGAGGCCATTAACATTACACCAATACAGTAGCTCTAAAACTCTCGAAACTCATCCGAATTTGATAATATAAAAGCATGTATCATTGCATAATACTCCAAAATTTCTCGAAACATAACTTTCCCCGAAACACTCCACAAAATCCACGACACAACAAAAGACTTGACAAAACATAACAAAAGCACTGGAATTAGAAGCCTAAAACATGTTCATAAATAAGTTAAATTATTGACTTTGTCAATGCTTTACAGTGCAGTGTACTTGAGTTTATTTGATTAAATTGAGGGTTTTCTAGTATAATTGAGGTTTTTACTTAACTATATAAAAACATGACTTTATGCGCTTCTATAATATATTTTCTTTGATACGTTCTGTTAGTAGGTGATATAGTATTTGGATTGCAAATTTGCAATGTTAATATGTTTCTCTGACAATACAAGAGGCAGGCAATTTTACAAGCAGATACATATAATGTATAAAGATTATATATTTTTTAATAGACTGGCAATCCTAGAGGATAAAGAACAATGGTGATAACACTAGGAACTTACTTTAAATATAGAAGTAATTGTACAACACCCTCCTCAGGTTTGTCAAAAAACAAACGAAAATATATTTACCCTTTTATTATACAACATCTTTATTTCGTTAGTCAAATTCCGTTAAAGTTAGTCAAACTTATATGACTCAAGAGTAATTTCATCTTTTAATTTTTAAATTTTCTTTTAAATTTTAAAATTATAGATGAAAAAAAAATTTAAAAATAATTAAGAATTTTTTTTTTTTAAAAAAAAAAGAGATCTTTACCGTCCATCACATGATAGACGATGGAGATTAATTTAAAAATTAAAATTAAAAAAATATTGTAAAAAAAAAAAACCAATGAAATTGAAGAGATTTGGGTTTTGAATCCAGATCTTTATGATAAAGATTTTCAACTTCTTCAACTTGAAGATCAGCTTAAATGACTAGATCCTCTTCCAGATCAAAGAACACCAATATTCTTCTTCTTTGTTCTTAATCAACAAATACCAAATCAACAACAAAAAATCCAACCATAATCACCAGTCCCACTCGAAGCTTTAACTTCAACTTCAAACCCAACAATAACAAGTCAACAATAAAACCTAGATTTCAACTTGATTTTTTTCTAAAAAAAAAATAAATAATGTAGATTCTTTATTTGGGTTGATTCGTCAACCAAGATGAATAAATGTTCTTCATCTGTATACCTAGATGAAGGAGATAATATATTCAGGGGAAAAAAAAGATGAAGTTGATGAAGAAAGAAATTCCTTTCTTAGCTCTCATATCTCTTCTTTTATAAATCTTATCATACCCCAACAACATGTCTTTCACAAGAAAACCCTCAATTAAATCCAAAACCCTCCTACAAAACACAAAAACTAACCCCAATTTGGGTAGCCCAAATCTTCAATTGGGTTCCAAACCCAAATCTTCAAGTTGAAAGATTTTAGTTTTGAATCTAAATCCTTATAAGATTAAAAAATAATAATAATAATAAAAATTGAACTTGAAGAAACCTAGATCTTCAATGAAGATCTTCCAAAAATAGGGAAAAAAAAAAGAAAATAAAAAAAAAATGAAGATATGGATTGGAAACTCAGATCTTCAAGTTAAAGATCTAGGGTTCAAACCCAAACTTCCCAAAAAAAATAAAAAATAAAAAATCATCACTACAACGGAAACCAATTATCATCGACCTTAATCCACTATCATCATCGACCCCCATCATCATCAACATCAACCTACTGCCATCCACCATCATCAACACAAAAAAATTGAAAAGAAAAAAATGGAGACCCATGGAGATTCGGTTTGGTAAGAATAGATGTAACAAAAAAAAAAAATTCAGAATAGATATAGCGTGGTCCTTAATGTCAAGCTCAACCTCAGAACAGATGTAACAAAAAAATTTTCTAAATCAAAAAGTCTAGAGATGGATCTCCTCAGTGATGGAGTTATGGGTCATCATCGCCAAAGTGGAGAAGAAGAAGAGAAGTGTGGTGTTTCTTTGAAAACTAGATTTGGGGTGATTATGCTTGTTTGGATATGATCGGCTACGATGGATTGAGGATGGCTGGTAAAGGAAGGATGAAGGGGCAGATTTGTGAGATGAAATGGAGGAGTTAATGGATATGGATGGAGGTTGAATAGAGATTGATGTTTTTTAAGGTCAATGAAGGATTCCCTCGACCGGATGAAGAAGATCAAAGTGCCCTTTTTTTTTCATTGTGTTTTTTTTTTTTAAATTATTTAAGATCCATTTGTAAATTATTTTTAAAAAAAGTTTTGAAAAATATATTTTTTAAACTAAATAGAAAAATATGTTAATATTATATTTTTTGTCTTATTACTGGACAATTTGGTCACTTTATAAATGTTGAGGGTATTTTAGACATTCATTCAAAAATTCTGATAAATTATTAAAGTTGACGGAAGTCAACTATTGATATGAGGGTTTAACGCAATTAAAGGTTAACTATATTTTCATCTGTCTTTTGACAAACCTTATGAGGATTTCATGCAATTCATTCTTAAATATATTTTATTTTTAGTACTATTTTATAACAACTCTCTCAAGTTCTTACATGATATCATAACAAACATAGAATTATCAGTAACAAATACAACTTCCGAGGATATTTCGGCTTATTTAATTAGGTCTCATCTTCTGCGCATAGAAGACCTCTTTTTATTTGTATAAAACCTTTAAATCCTGTAAGCAACAAAATAAGAAAAAGAATGAGTCGCATAATCCCAAATGCATTAATCAAAGAGAGGTCTTATTAGTTTTTAGAGGCAGATAGAACGGAGATAGAGCAATTAACATTTTGTTTAAACAAAACTTTTTGTGTATATCAGAGTGTTTTTAATGCAGGCAAGAGCTTTTAGTTTATAGTTTAATTTATGGATGTGGGCTGATCCAAGCAAACTAGAATTTGTTAGAATAGAATTTTGAATGCTTTATGACAAGTACTTTTAAATGTCATAGTATCGTTAAATAGTAAATCTCACACTCACATTAATGATTAGCGATTAGTCATGGGTTCATGTTGAAAACCCTTAATTTGCAGTTTGAAAAGGGGAAAAAAAAAAAAAAAGTTTAGTGCTTAATAATATCCCTTTTGTGAAAATAGGATTTAGAGGTGAGTGAGGCATGATTCGACCCTTCTGGTACAAGAGGTATATCATTAGACCAACTTTATTAAGTCTTATTAATGTTTTTCTAGCTAACAATCATGGCCTAGTGTGGCCTGGTGGTTCATTACTGTACTGCAGTTGGTATTTAAAAAGAGAAGAAAAATAAAATTTAAACATACCGTTTTTACTTGTAAAACTCTTGAAATAATGTATTGGGAAAAAGCGGATTGATTTCTCAAAAACAGTTTTTTTACTATCAAATCATTTTACGAAAATACTCTGACAATCACATTTTAAGTATAAACAATTAAAGAACTCAAATATGAAATCAGGAAGATGTGAAAACAAATCTCACATTACTAACATAAGAGAAAAGTAATGACATTAACGGTGATGGTGTTACGGTTTAATAAACTAGTTTTTTTTTTTTTTTTAATATTAATTGTAAAGCTATTCAATAATATATAAAAGAGTTTCTAAAATGACAAAGGAATCAGTAGCGCTTACTGGGTGTAATCAATTTGAACTACGCCGGCGTCGAGATCGGCTATCTTAGCAAAAGCATCTTGATAAAGATTAAGATCTCCATTGCAGGGCGATCTACAGAAATCGACAACCGTAACTTCAATAACGGCGTCAGAATGGCAAGGATGTGGAGCTTGGTTGGCGGGTCCTGTGCATTTTACTCTGTACCTTCTCCCACAAGCAGCTCCATTGCCCCATAATGCGTCGTTCACTCCGGTCACCATCGGCCCCTTGCTTTGTCCCCCAGCGCATGCTGGGGCTGTCCAAATACAATTGTTGATTATTAGAGTCCTATCAAATGTTGTTGCACATTATTAATTTTTTCTTCTCCATTATCTTTTTTTGGTTAACAAGAAATGTTGAATTTTAGAGTCCTACTACATGTGCTCGATAATACTTATGGATTTACAAATAACCAATGAATAGATGCAAGAGAAAGAGAAAGATAAATAAATGAATAGATTTATTCATTGTTTGTTTGTGAGTAAAATTCAAATTTTCTAACATTAACATGTAATTTTGAGGTACAAGTCGATACCACCCAAAACTTATTTAGGATTTAAATTCTTTTGAAATCTTGTGAGTTAGCATTAATCGTGTGACTAACATGAATTCTCTCGCCACATGAGGTTACTAATAATTCAAACACAAGACTCTAATAATAATAATAATATATTTTGATGCTCTGTTCACTTGCATGCAACAAAAAACTTTTAAACAGATTATAGCCCAATTATGACGTAGTTAGAAAACTTTGTTTGGAGGGACCGCTGAACCATATAATAAGACACAATATTTAGAAGGATTAAAGTAAAATTTTTATAAAATCAAAAGTATATATATAATTTTTTTTAATTAGATTCGCCTAATACAATGTACTTACTTTGGGTAGAGTTGTAGAAAACAGCTTTTCCTTGAGTAGCATGTACTGCTGAAGAGAGATACAGCACCATGCTAACCACTATCAATACTCGCATCTCAATCTTCATTTCTTGTTCTTGTAAATAATGTAAGCAAAAATCTAACCTGCATTCAAATTTGTTGTTTTTGTGGCGCAAAAGAGGAGGGTTCTCTCCCTTTTTATAGAAGCAAAGACCCAACATGTCAAACAAGTCATTGATTATGAACAGTTCTCTACTTAGTTCGCTGACGACTAGAGTCAATGAGTCATCTAAAATCTTTGCAAATTATTTTTTTTTTCCAGGTCTAATTTTTTTTTTTTGACAAATTAAGCAATCACAAGTCTAAAAATATTTCATTTTCCTTCATGTGAAATGTGAACAAATTAACTTCACAATTGTGTATCAATTTCATGTTGCTTTGCGAACCAGTCATTGGTCAAGCAAAGTCCTCTGTTTTAATGAATGCTTTGCAGATGCCTAAGAGTCATTTTAAAGTCTTTGCTAAGTTACCGCGTGCGTGTACTAAAGCAGAAGTCCACTTTCTACGCGTAAAATGTGAAGCAATTAACTTCGTATAACTGTATATATCAATTTCTTCATCTTGCGTTTCAAAAACGTATGGCTATTTTCCACATTGAAGAAGCAAGGAACCTGCGGCATACAACGGTACTTTTACCCTGATATACTAGAAAAATAACAAAAGAAAGTCATATAGACCTAATTTTCCGACTTAGAGAACACGTACGTTGCATGACTTTTCGTCATTTACTTTTGAAGCTAGGTAGCTCAGGTAAGCAATATCGCTTAACAGACTACAAGCAATAAATATTCTGTACCACCATGCATTAATGCATAGAATTGAAATTTTTTAACGAAAACTCTGTGTCATCAAACCACATCAATATAGGGATGACAATTTAACCAGCAAACTCATGAATCCGCGAATTCAACAGCAATAAGCAGGTGTGGATTTTATTAAATGAGTTTGTGGATGAGTGTGGATGTGAAATTCGACACCCAAAGTGGGTATTTAAGTTTTAGCGTGGGTGCCGGAAAAAGTTAGCACCCACACCCATGAACCAACAAAATTAAACATAATTTTATATATTAGAAAAAAAAATAATATACAAGTTCAAAATTAATGACATTGTGTTCAGCGCACATATATATATATATATACAGTGGCGGACCCACTGTGGGTCCCCCCCTCAAATTTAAAAAAAAAAAAATTAATAAATTTAGTGTATAATTTCAAAAAGTAAAAAAAAAAATAATAAAAATAAAAAACTTATCCCCACTGCACTATTGTACACAATGCATTACAGCATCACTCTTTTTACTTAAATTCGGGATCCTATTTTTCTTTTTTTCTTTTTTTTAATTATTTACTACTTCCTTGTTTAATTATTATTATTTTTTTTATTTCTAATAGATTAATTTACTTTCCTATTTGTTATTCCAATTAGACTTAGTTTTTCTACTTCTAATACTTTTCCTACTCCTAATTAATTAATTTTTTTTTTAATTTTATTCTTTTAATTCTCTTCTATATAAATACTATTTACATTAATAATTTATAATTTTAGCGAATTACTTTTTTTTTTCTTTTTCTTATCATCTTTATTTGACATCTCTTTATTTTCACTTTGACATCTTGTGATTTACTAAGTTAGTCTCCTAAATTAATTACCTTTTAATTTATTTATTTTTTAATAATTTAAATTTAATATATATCTTATCGATAAACCCTAAAATCTTAAACTTTAAATTATTGCATTAAAATTATTCATGTATAATGTATTGTCATGATTTAATTATATATATATGTAATATTGTTTACTTTATAGCTTTATTTTATTTAGAATCAATAAATTATTATTATTATTTTTTTTAAAAAAAATTATTATGTTTTTATTTGTTATGAAATAGTTATGGAGAGATATATGAAAAGAAAATCATCACTTGAGTTGGAATCATTTTCTTCAAAGAAAAATTGTGTTGAAGTCAATTTTCAGATCTTCCTGCTGATCCAGAGTTTCGAACTAAAATATGAGATTATGATCCTAATGTCCGTGAATAAGTTCAAAGAGCATGTATGCTAAAAGGTCCTTGTCAACCTTGATAACACAATTTTCCTATGAGATATTTTGGATAAAAGTCTAGGCGATTCAACACTATTTGATTTACTGAATATTCGACTTGGTTAGAGTACAACATAGCAAAAGATGTAGCATATTATCTAAGTTATTATCTTTTCAAATTAGATATTAGAAAACAAGCGTTATTGAATATTGTTTTACATAAAAATATTATACATTTAGTATATTCTTAATTTTTGATATTTTTATAATTTTATTTATGTGTCCCCCCTGAACAAATTTTCTGGGTCCGCCACTGTATATATATATATATAAAGTTTTGTTGACTTGAAACCCTAATCCTTAATACGTTCGAGCAAAGTATTGCACATCATGAGAAGGCCGGTCACGTGATGACGACAAAATGTATTATTCTTGTTTTAAGTAGAAACACTTTTGCATTAGTATATATTATATTTAATTACCCAAATTTCTTAAATGTGTTTTCAGAATGTCTTAACAAGTGAAATATCCTTTCCAAGTATTTTGTGACCCTTATACTGAGTCTGATATGAGAAATGTACAAATTTTCAATTTGTAAAATTTACAAGGAATTATGAGATTTATGAGAATTTTTCTAAGATGTTTTTCGTAAATCCATATTTCAATTAGAAAGATCACAATTTTTATGAGATTTTTTTTTGGAATCAATAGATGGGTCCTACCAATACTTGGAATTAGAGTAATAATGACAAGACCCGATCTGGATTCCTACTTGTAACATGCTATTCCGACGTTCAGGTAATTTAATAAATTTTGTTCTTAGTTAAGGAATAATAGAATTATTTAAGTATTTGGATTCGGACGTGTAATTGAATTTTTATGAAATTCTCGGATAGGTCCAGAGATAGTTTTTAATTTCGAAATCATAAAATAATTCAGAACGATCGGATCCGAATAATTAATTGAATTCTAATGAAGCTTCCGAATGTGAAATTAGATTGTAACAAAATTTTCAGGTGGACCGAGTCGATTTCAAAGTGGAAAGATAGAAATCGAAAGCATGAAATATTGTTTATGGGAGATTGTGCATGGATTGACACGTGTCATGGGATGCATGAAAAAGAGTGAAATAGAATTGCATGATTGCCAAGTGGCGAGAAAGAATTCTAATAAGTTGATAAGTGTATGGTGGATGGAAAATAAGGGTGACAAGTGTACGGCATTTGGAAAGCATATATATATGTATGTTTTAAGTGAAAGCAAGAAAGCTAAAGAGAGCTCATTCAGTCAAACACCATTGCTTTAATAACAAAAACTGAAATCAAAGGCAATCAAGGGAAGTGGTGTTCGGTCTAGGGAGTGAATCCGAGAGAGAGAGTGAGAGTCAAAGCAAAATCCTTAGCAAACAAAGTGACGCAAGAGAGGTGCACTCACTTATTCACTTGGCCAAGCTCAATTCAAAGCAAGAAAGAAAGGTAAGAGAGCATTTCCTTTTCTCTCATTCGATCATCAAGATCATCAGTAACTCTCTCTCGATCTCATTTCGAAGGAAGCAAGCAAGAGGCTCACTTGAGCTCGATCAAGCAAGCAGCTCATCATGAAAGAGTGTTGTCGTGAATTGCACCAAGGGGACAACTTAATGCCAAGAAGAGATTGAAGCTATTTTGGGTGGATTTCATCACATGCAAAGGGTGTGAGCAAGGCTAGAAGCAAGATTCATCCATTCTAAGAGGTAATCTCAAAGTTCTCATGAATTTTAGTGAAGAAATAGATGGATTTTGTGATGATATGCTTGGGTTTTAGGAATGAAAACCTCATTAGTGTGGAGGTCGAAATGCATGTGGACTTAATGTAAAAATCAAGTGAAATAATGACATGTTGATGTGTGTTCGGTCATGGATGGAATGTTAGTATTTGATGAGTTTTGATTGTTTTGCCATGATGTTTGGTGATGTTTGGATATGATTCAAGTGTTAAACCATGATGGAATGTGAATACGATAATGCATGTTGATTTTGGTTATAGTATTATGTGTTTATAGTGTGATTTTAATGCGCAAAATGTTTCGAAATGGTATTTAAGGGCTGTACATATCTTCGGTCACGAGGGGACTATTTTGATGCATTTTTTAGTTGAGTTATGTGAAAGATTTTCTTGGGATTGTTTTGATGCATTTTTGAGTTGAGTTATGCGAAAGATTTTCTTGCATGGTAATATGTCAAAATGATGAACTTTTAGAATTGAAACGAAAAACTGAAAGTCGATTCGATTGCATGGGATATAAGTTGTCTTTTAGGTTGTTATAGTGCTGTAAAAGCTGTTTTGATTTAAAATCATGGGCTATTTTGATGTCAACGTTGTCTTGGGTGAATGTGTGAGCTGTTTTGGCATTGTAAGCTATTTTTATTGTGTAGCATGGGCTGTTTATGGTTAAGCTGTCTAAATTAATCGTGCAAGTTGTTTAGATAATTACAAGCTATTTCGAAGGAATTACATGTGCTGTTTTGGTGTCGATGCTGTTATGAATTAATGGCGTGCCAAGGCTCTCTGACCCTCATCTTAAAATTAATTTCAGCGTGGAGAACTACAATCAAGAAAATCGATTGAAAAACTAGAACTTTCTTATCAAAACATATTTATAAAGATACACACCCAAAAACTTATATTTATATTTACAATTTACACTATGCTTTGATACAAAATATGCATATGACAAAAATATAAGCTATACAATATGATAAAAGTCATCCGTCAGTCAATTTGTGCATCTGTCTGAGCCTTGTCTACTGGACGACTCGTTTCTATACCTGAGGGAAAATTTTTAAGAAACACATTAAAACAAACTGTAAGTAAAACTCAGTGAGAATAATAATTTAATAAAACTAAGGAAAAATAGTTTTATACTTTTTCTAAAATACTTTATTGAAACTTGTTCAAAAACTGTTTTCTAAGCTCGTTCTAAATCTTTTTTTGAAACTTTCTCATTTCTCATCTGAATGATAATCTAAGGAAACTATTCTTGTTGTGGCAGTATAAAATCTTTCACTAGCCATTAGGAGTTAAGGAATCTACCAGGTATAGTCGTCAATGCGAAAACTCTAGGTAGGCGTTACCCTCTCGCAATCGGTTTGAACTACACTATCCTTATACGTGTAGATGGTGACTAAACTAACTCTCTCTCTCAGAAGTCATCCGGACTCCAATTTTTGTTAGTGGCTTTCTCACATCTACCGTACACGCATAGGGTACTCGGTCTAGTACTCAACTGGGATTAGAGTAAACCATCGGCGTAATAAAATATTTTTTCTCAGTATTCTTAAATAAGCTCATTTTTAAGGTAAAAAACCTAAAATCTTTAATTATAGTATGTTCTTGGTATAAATACATACTCAACTCAAAATTCTCATGCTAGGATCTCCATTTAACTTCAATAAACAACTTAATTATATAATGAAATATTTCGCATGAACAGTAAATAAAATACATTCATTCATAATAACGAAAAGTCAAATTTAAACAAAATAACACTTTGAATAATTAGCTTTCTATTCACAAAACGCCCTCCGACAAATGACGATTCTCCTCCGAAAGCCTCTGCTACTTTCCGCCTTCATCCTAAAACAATGAATACTCATTTAAAATCACTAAACTCATTAATACAAAACTATAAATAGCTTCTAGTATCACTAACTCTATATAATCCTTTTTACGCCTAAACTTTCATAACTAAGTTTTAACTCATTTAATGCTGTCGAATTCCAATTTCTTTTTATGAATCCTATTTATTATCACCTAAGAACACCCCGATATGCTTAAAATAATTTGCTGAAGCTCGAAACAAAAAATCCTAAAATAAGACCCCCTTTGACCGAATGCTACCTAGAGAGCAATCCCTATGTTTTTCTTATTCCATTTTTGCTCCAATCATCTCCCTAACTTGGTTTAGGTCAGCCACGAAGCAAATTCGAAAAGTAACGACCATCGAGTAGGCGTTCCTAGCCAAAAACTATATTTTTTCAACACTTTTTAATGCACATTTTTACCTTAAGCATGCAATCAACTTATTTCTTTCATATCTAACATTCTTTCACTCAAATATGATCAAACATATTCAATTCATGCATTAAAAGAAACACTTATGCATAAGATTCTTTCATATCCTTCAATTAGACTAAAAACACTTAATTGGACTCTACAACTTTGATTATTCAATTCCATCACTTTTATAAGGTTTCTTAACCTATAATATACCTAAATTTAAGCTCAAAATATGGAAACAAAAATTGAGTCACAAAGCTCTAACTTAGCCGTGACACATCCCTCACTAGACTCCTCACTTTTCTTTCAACTTCCAACCCACTAATCCTATCAAAATCATCACTAACCAACCTAGATTAAATCTATAAACTCAAATTAAGATTTGAAGTAAGATAGGAAATGGGTTTCCAATTCATTGAATTTGATTTAAGACATGAAAACTCATATCTTTACACTTCAATCTTGCTCCAAACTTACATTAATAGCTTTGGATGATGATAAACTTAAATTTTGAGGTGAGATCCTTGAAGAAATTTGCTTGAATCCATTAGCTTCTTTCTCTTCCTTGGTCGACACCACACACCCTCTCACTCCCTCGGTTTTGGACGAGCAAAAATGATGGAAATGAGACAAATTAACTTCTTTTAATTACAACTTAGCCCCTTGTACTTTACTTAATTCCATTTTGACCCCTAACTAGATAAGATCAATTCTAATTGGTCCATTTGTCATATTATAATCCACTTATTCCATCCACCGATCAAAGGGTTCCAAATGGCTCACTAAACACTACAAATTCTATCACATTTGGTTAATTCTCATTGGAAGAAATTTATAATTTTTTGACTTTGGATGATAAGCTTATCTCACTCAATACTCTCCCATCTCATTCCCTAATTCTCTTGGGTCCTCTAATCGACATCCTACTCGTGATATGAAAATAAATTCAACTTTAAAAGCTATTGTTGGAGTGATACTAGTTAGTCGTAACTAGAATCGAGGGTTTACAAGGACAATGTATAAAAATTTTGGGAGTGTTATAAATTGATTTTATATGATTTGTTAGGATGGAAAATATTGAAAATGTAGTCGTTATACTACTGAAAATGTTTTAAAATTTAACTATAGAAAAATGATATTTTAAAAGTTTATAATTTTAAGTTTAGTAAGGATCAAATTTATATGTTCGCTCCACGAAATTCTTTTGGTCTTATTAGTTAAATAGTCTAAGAGGGTTTCGTAGGGTGCCAGACAAGATCGTGGAATTTTGGTAGAGGGAAATCGAATTAGGTCCCGTCACTAACACTCTTTGGCAAATTTCACTAAAAAATGAACACAACCCAAATATAGCAATGTAAAATCCATAATTTCGTTTTATGAAAAATAATTTATTTTTATGATGAATAATATTTTCGTGTGAATAATTATTTTCGAAAAGCATACCTCGTAAATTAAAAGTTCCGAAATTAGTATTGGTATTAAAAAAAAAAATCGAAACGGATCGAAAATAAGTCCATTCCAACATATTGTAGCTGATCAGAAAATTTATGGACAAAAATGTCATTGCAATTAATTAGGGATTAGTAAAGTAAATTTAAATGCCTAAATGTGAAATTTAATTCTAGTATGATTCCAGAATAAATCGGAAATAATTTCAAATCTGAAAATGAATATGGAGATTTATTATGGTTTAACAGAAAATTTAGTATCAAGGAAATTACCAAAAAGGGCATGAATATTGAATGGCAAAAGGACTTGGCCAAGGGCATTTTAGGAAATTGAAAAATATGAAATAATGCATGAGTTGGCATGACAAGTGGGAGAGAAGGAGAATGCATGCATGACAAATGGAAAGACAGCATGAAAGAATACATTGCATGAGTGACATGTGGAAAGAAAAGAGAGAAAGAAATGCATGCATGCTTGACATGTGGAAAGAGTGTTGTTGTGGGTATTTTGGCATAATGGAAAAGCCCAAGAACGAAGGCCCATTATATCGCTTTATAAAGAAAAGCCCTAAAAGTACTGATCAAAATGGTCAGAAGTCAAAGAAAGGAGTATAGCCATTTAGTAATAGGTATACCTGAGCACACCTGATTATGTGATTGATCGCCTTAAAAACACTAAGTGCTCAAATTAACTGTGCGAAGGTGAAGCATAAAGATAGTCTATTCACAGACAAAAGGCTGCTTGATAAGTGCCCTTTAGAAGTCATCGCAGCGATCAGGATTTTGCTCGTCTGCTCGATAGTCAGAGATATAGCTGATTTTCCTCGTCTATTCGATAGTGGAAACGTCTGACCGTTAAAGCAGTCTGCTCGTTAGCACTACATCTGGATGCTGAGGTAGTCTGCTCGTCTGATGCAATATATGATCGCTGAACAGGTTGATCGCTAGAGTTGACCAGTTGACCTTCTAGAAGACGAATAAATTCAATTCAGGAAAGGAGTCAACTTACCAATTTTTATGCAAATAAAATCACGACATTCTTGGCAATTGCTATATATGCGGTAGAGATAATCTTGGAAGATATTATCTTAATTAATGTATATTATTTTGTACCTTATCTGTAAGATTCTTAAGCCAATTCCAATTTTAACATCTCCACTATAAATAGGAGATAAAATTCAGTGTAAAAGACAGAGTGAAATAAAATACAATTACTCCGAGAGAAAGAAGGGGTAATTATCGTGGACGTAGGCCATCATTCTTGCCGAACCACGTAAAATCTTGTTGCGTCTTGTTTGTTTTGGCCCTAGTAATATTAGTTTCATGTGTGGTTTGTCGTGTCACAAATATTGGGCTTAGAGAACCGAGTTGACCAAAATTGAGTGTCAACATCTTTTGGCACTAGAGGAAGGGCCGAGACTGCGATTTGACAACTTCTTTTTAATACTATTCTCTCTTATTTTGATTTGTTGACATGGCCAGGGTCAAGACAACTAGGGTCGTTACAACAGAAGCTGACCAATCGGAGGGCCATCAAGGCTAGGGTCAAGCGGCAGGGACGTCTAGTGCAGCTTTGCCTCCGCTTCCTCCACATCAAGCAGCCGTTGGCGGAGACGTTGCCCCAGCTTGGCAGCAGCATCGAGAAGCGCATCAGGAGGCGTTAGAGAATATGGTAGCACAATTGGCAAAGGCCATCAGAACCCTAACACAGGCACAGGCCTAGGAGGTTCCCAGAAATGCGGACCCTCAACTTCAACACCAATCGGTAGGTGTCGTGCCTGCTGGAAGAGAAGAGGCTGGCATGGTAAGAGAACAGCCAGCGGTTTCGGTCCATTCCTCAAACTTACGCCCGAGAGGGGAAGGACGTCAGGTTCATGAAGAAGAAGTAGCTCCACCCCCTCCCAATCTGAGAATCAGGTTATGTCAGGACGGCAATCGCGGTGTGGAGACTGACTGTGGGAATGAAAGAGTTCAACAGCATAATGGAGAGCGTATGTGTCGACAAGAATCACCTCATGCAGGAAGTTCTCACAGGAGGAATGGATCACGTGAAAGAATGTCCCTGGATGGAGGGAGTCAAGAACTCGCTTCTCAGAAGGCAAGGAGAGTAGGAGGAATCATCGGTCCCCAGCGAACACGATTGAACGACGAGACCTAATGGTGTAAGAATTAATGTAAAGGGTTCAGCAATTGGAAACTAGACCCAGGTTCCACGGCCAAGTAGGGGGACGAGAGGATAGAACTCCATTCTCGAGAGAGATTGAAACACAACTGCTACCACTAAGATTCAAGCTCCCGAACATCCCGCTTTATGATGGGGATAGTGACCCGTATGATCATCTAGACACTTTCAACGTTCAAATGGATTTGCAAACTTCTAATCCTCTGGTCAAATGTCGAGTGTTCCCAGCAACACTGGGGAATGTGCCAAGGACATGACTAAGGAGTTTTCTGGCCCACAATATAAATAACTGGGATGATTGCCAAAGAAAGTACAAGGACCAGTACAAAGTGTTGAGAAAACAGCTCGCACCGACCTGCCACTTAGCAACTATCTTTCAGAAGCGGGAGGAAGTCTTAAGGGACTACATTGTAAGATTTAGGCGTGAGGTAAACAATGTGGAGAATCCCTCTGATGAAAGTATCTTAACTTTGATTTCTGTAGGGCTGAGGAAGGACAAAAAGCTTTATAAAAGCATCTATAGGAACTCTGTGAAAAGCCAAGGAGAATTTTATGATCGCGTGGCAAAAGAGATTTGTTGGGAAGATACTTTCGAGCAGAAGAAGTCCAGCGAGTAGAAAAATGGAGCGAGTAGTTCGCGTTAAGGAAAAAAGAGGGGTCAGCATGAAAGTGAAGAGAACGGTCACAAGCATCGCTCTAGCAATCAGGTAGCAAAACGATTAAAAAATGTGTCTGGAAGAAAGACATCTCCACCAAGAGATCGTTATCAGAATTACAGCGTCTCGACTGATTGACAAGACAGGATATTTGAAGCAGAGAAAAGACGAGATAACTTTGGGAAGCCAAGTCCTACAAATATCCTGAGGAGATTCCAAGATCCAAGGAAATATTGTGCCTACCATAGAGAAAACGGGCACTATGCTTCTCAGTGCAGGGAACTCAGGGATGTGATAAAGGAATTGATTAGAAGGGGTCGTCTAAGGGAGTATGTGGCGCGACCAGAAAATTAGCATCCCCAGCAAGGGCATCAGCCAGTACAAGAACGCCCTGACCTATCTCGGCAACCTACCCAGCAACATCCATAGTAGATGATTAATCAAGGCCACTTACCCGCTGTGAGGACCATCTTTACTATCCATGGAGGACCGCACATTGCAGGGATATCCAACAAATCATAAGAGCGCTATGTGCAGGAGACCAGCCGCATCCTACTAACAGGTCATAGTGGGATGGAAGGGCCGATCAAGAAAGCCAGAGTAACTTTAGGTGGCATGATGTTTAGTGAAGAAGATGCCCGAGGTGTACATTGGCCCCATAATGACGCGCTGGTCATTAGGGCAAGAATCGGCAACACTGAAGTAAGGAGGATAATGATGGACACAGGTAGCTCGGTAAATGTGATGTACAAAGGTTGTTTCGAACAGATGGGTTTAGCATCTGAGCAGTTGTCACCATCCTCTAAACCCATTTTTGGCTTTACAGGAGATGCAATTATGTCGTAGGGGCAGATCAGACTTCCCCTTGCCATAGGGGATTCGGACAGACAAGCTCTCACGATGGTCGATTTCTTAGTTATCGATTGTCCTTCGGCATACAATGCTGTCCTCGGAAGACCAGTTATGAATGACCTAGATATAGCAATATTCACAAGAACACTCACTATCAAATTTTTCACCCCGAATGGGGTAGGATGTGTTAGAGGAGAACAGGAAGTGGCAAGAAGGTGCTATAAAACTGTAGTAAAAGCTGGGGTCAAAGGAAAAAAGGTCAGCATGGTGACCGAGGAAAAGAAACAACCAATCAGCACTGTAGGAGTAAGTCAGGATCTGGATCCGAGAGAAATAGATGAAGATCGAGCAGCAGGCCCTGTGGAAGAACTGGAGGATGTGCAAGTCAGCGAGCAGGATGCCAAACGATGTTTGAAGATAGGGAAAGATCTACTCCTAGGTACTAAGGCACAACTCGTTAAGTTCCTAAAAGAAAATCTGGATGTCTTTGCATGGAATCATGAAATGTCGCACAGACTGAACATCAATTCTCTCCATAAGCCAATTCGTCAGAAGAGGAGACCGATGATAGAGGAGCGATATGAGGCACTTAGGGAGGAGGTAGAAAAACTTCTGGCAAACAAATTTATCAGGGAAGTTTATTACCCAATCTGGGTAGCAAACCTTGTTATGGTGAAGAAGAAGAACGAACAATGGAGGATATGTATCGACTTCACCGATCTGAACAAGGCATGTCCGAAAGACAGTTTTCCTTTATCGCGGATCGATTAACTTGTTGATGGTACTGTTGGACATCAACTCCTCAGTTTCATAGATGCCTACTCGGGGTATAACCAGATCCCGATGAACCCCGACGATGAGGAGCACACTTCCTTCGTTGCTAATCGGAGACTTTACTGCTATAAGGTGATGCCGTTTGGATTGAAGAATACAGGAGCAACTTACCAACGGTTGGTAAATATGATGTTTGAACATCTTATTGGTGGAACAATGGAAGTATATGTTGATGATATGTTGGTAAAATTCAAGCGAGCATGCGAGCATGTGCGGGATTTAGGAGAGATGTTCCAGCTCCTACGAAAATATCAGATAAAGTTGAATCCCTTGAAGTGTGCGTTCGGAGTAGCCTGAGGAAAGTTCTTAGGCTTCATGGTCAACAGTAAGGGGATTGAAGCAAACCCCGAAAAAATTAAGGCTCTCGTTAACATGAAGTCGCCTACAAAGATCAAGAAGGTGCAAAGTTTAAACGGCCAAGTCGCCGCTCTGAGCAGGTTTATATCCAAGTCAACAGATAGTTGCATTCTGTTTTTCGACGTGCTGAAAAAGGCCAGAAATTTTTAGTGGACTGAGGACTGTGAAACAGCCTTTCAATAGTTGAAGGAATACTTGGGTCGAGCACCTTTACTATCTAAGTCAGTAGAAGGGAAGAAACTGGTCATTTACTTAGGAGTTTCCTAGCACGTCCTTAGTGGGGCCCTGATCTGTGAGGAAGATGGAAAGCAACTCCTCATTTACTATATAAGCAAAAGGTTGCTCGACGCAGAAACCAGATATACGCCCATGAAAAAACTTGCATACTATTTGGTGATAGCATCAAGGAAGCTCTGCCCTTACTTTCAGGCGCATACCATTGAAGTTCCGACCAGGTACCCTTTGAAATAGGTTCTTCAAAAGCCTGACACCTCTGGTTGTTTGCTTAAATGGGCCATCGAGCTCACCCAGTTTGAAATAGAATTTAAGCCCCGGACAGCAATCAAAGGGCAGGTGTTAGTAGATTTTATGGCTGAGTTCACAGGGCCGAGTAGTGAAGAACCCGAGTCTTCTGAAGGTCTATTTTGGGAGCTGTATGTAGATGGATCCTCGAGCGAGCAGAAGGCTAGGACCGGTGTAATGCTTATAAGCCCAGAAGGTCACAGAATTCTGTGTGCTTTAAGATTCAAATTTAAAGCCACCAACAATGAGGCCGAGTGACAGGACTCAAACCAGACCTTCTCTAGGCTCTTGTCTAGAGGGCCCCACCGGGCACTTTAACGGACTCCCCGAACCCGACTTGTCGGATTCGAGAAATCCGGGAAGCGAACCCCTTTACTTTACTTAACCGGTTTACTCGTTTTAGGCTTAAAATTTTTATTTTCTTTTAATATAGTTGAAACGGTGTGAATTTTTCGTGTTTGATTAAAAACTAATTTTATAAAAATCGGACAGCATAACAGCTGTAAGTTTAACATTTCCAAAATCAACCTGCATAAGAAATACACTTCGAACTATTTTGATCACCGTCCAACTTCTTTCAATCTCAAACATGCATTTTTCATTCATTTCACAAACATGCAATTCTTTTACAAACATAATTCACATATGTAATTAACATCTAACAACTCATACTTATATGAAACATGTACATTGTGCAATATGTGCATATCAAGTGTAATGGTTCATTTATATATACATATCAAAATATGATTTATAATCTGTCAAGTATCTCATGTCAACACATAATTATTTGATTCACTATATACACATGTACACAATGTCAAAATACATTAACATCTATATATTTCGTCTCATTATTTTCCCCACCTAAAGTTAATCAAAATAATATCTTTGATGCAAGAGCGTCCGTGCCAACGTCTACTAAAGTATACAAGCTACACAAAACAAAGAGAGGTTAGGCAATATATATATATAAAGGTATAACTCCGCATAGACATTACTTAGAAAATAATCGATTTTATTTTTTTCTTTTGAAAACCATTTCTCATAAGACAACCATGTGCAAAGCCACTACGCACGGAATTTGCTACATCGTGACGTAGGGCGAACTTTCTCAACTCTAGGTAACCACAACGCGGAATTTTCTACATCGCCGTTGTAGTGCCAATAGCTTATACTTTACGCAACTACATGCGAAATTTTCTACATCGCATATTGTAGTGCAATTTACTCATCACTTGCAATTAGATACGGAATTTTCTACATCGTATCACATTGCTATCAAACTTGACAACTACGAGCGGAATTTTCTACCTCGCCGCATAGTGCCAAGATGCTAATATCACAACATGCACACGGGTCTTAATTCAACTTTATTTTGCTTTACTTTTAAACCTTTTTGCAACTTACTTTCGCCTTCAAATCTCATTTCTAGATTCTAGGCATAACTCATTACTCAATATAAAACTTATGATTTTGGAAAACCATTTTGCAAAATTCTTTGAAACAATATATTTTATCATTGCCATATAAATGGAAATCAACTAGATGTAAGTGAAGTGAAGGACACTTACCTCGATCCCAACGCTCTCAATGCCTCAACGAGCCTCTCGCATCTTGTCCGCGTGCTCGTCACCTACACATCATAGTCTCGTTATAACTTACTCACTTTCATAGCTAAAACTAATAAAAATAGAGTTTCCAATACATTGAAAACTCACTACACCACACTTTCCCAACTCGATTTTTGCCTCGATCGAGGCTCTCAAAATTTGGTTTCTTTGTAAAGTCTTACTTCTAGACCCCTAGGATCATCCCCATATGTTTCGTTTGGTCTCCGGAAGCTTAAAACAAAAAGTCAACTTTTTAACTATACGGTTGACCACGAAAAACAGAATTGAAACCAGCCATGGTTTCACCTCCATTCTTTTTTCTAGCGTCTCCTTATCACATAACTAAGTCACCCGTAAAGTTTCGTCGAGAAACTCCATCGTTTGCTATGTCAATCTAGGTAAAACGCCCATTTTCGGGCACTTTTAGTGTGCTTTTTATGCACTTTTTTGTTTCGGACTAGCGACGCTAGTTTTTCTTTTATATCTAAGCTTCATTTACCTCATTATGATCATTTAACCTCATCCCATGTAATAAAAATTTCATTTGCATAGTCATTTCACCTATCGACTCTCTAACGGCACTATTTTACGCATAACTTGCGTAATTTTTATCGGATTCGATCCATTCCAAAACCTATGGTTTTCTATAGTTCCTAGGCATCATTTGAGGTGTAGAACAATCCCAAATAAGCTAGAACAAGTCAGGTCTCTACTGACCCTTCATCAAGCTCGGGATTGTAAGTTTGCTCAAAACTACTTCCATTGAACTTCTATCCTTTCTACTTATGTTCCTAATCTTATTTATGGTAAAATTCTGGTTCAAAACCATCTAATTTCAGAGTTTGTCTACTGATCTTCACAGCCATGACACACACATAAACACCATTTTGTCATTTAACCTCTCACAACTCACTCACCAATTTTATCGACTACTTGATGTGCATGTAAACATAGATTTTTGTTTCTACTTTAATCAAGTAGATGGCAGCCCATATTTACAACCCTAAGCTACCATTTACACATCTCAACTTATCATTTAACTCTCTACAACAATCAGTTAGAGTTCTACCATAATTTTGAGGGTAAAATACCCAACACAACACAACAAAATTCTGCACATGACAGCAACTAATTTTTCTGGACAGTTTTGATACTTCAAAATCCTCATGAAAACTAATTTTAATTAACTCAAAACTCACTTAACCTTGTTGGATGACCTTCCTAGCTTGTTATTGACCTTTTTCTTGCTTGAAAACTCTTCAAAAATGGGCTGAAAAGGTGCAAAACAGGACTGTTCTTTCATCCCCTGCAGTGCTGGCAGTTACACTTCTCTTCTCTATTTCTCTTCGTGATTTTGCTGGATGTTGGCTGACCAATATCTCCCCCTCTCAATAATATATAACACTTCAAAGATTAAATGGTTTAAATTACTTTACTACCCTTAGTTATCTCTTTTACTAACAACTAACATATGGGCTTTATGGGCTTTTATGTCTTTCATTAATATCTTTAATCCTTTATCATTTAATCAATGTCTTTGAGTTTTTAAATTTTATAACTTTATCACTTAATCACTTATCTTTCATTATGGAATAACCATATTGCCCTTCATGGCATTTATCTCTTTATTAATATTTAACACTTTATATTAATTTTATTGTTATTTGTTACAATTCCTACATCTCCCTTGAAAATATCAAATTTCTAGTATTAGTGAGTGATTTATCAAGAATAGAATAGGGGTTTACACCGAGTATGAAACGTTGTTGGTAGGATTAAGATTGGCCAAAGAAGTACGAGCAGAACGGGTAAGGATTTACAGTGATTCACAGCTTGTTGTATGCTAGGTCCAGGAAGAATACCAGGCCAAAGGGTCAAAAATGGCCATCTATCTGCAAAAGGTCCGGGAACTTTTGGCAGGGTTTGAGAAGTACGAATTGTAGCATGTCTCGCGATCACAAAATTCTCATGCAGATGCATTATCTCGTTTGGCCACTATTAAAGAGGCAGATTTCATAGGGGCTGTGCCGGTAGAGGTCTTGCCTGTCCCAAGCACGGAATCCCGAAATGAGGTGATGGCAATTTTGGTAGCGCAAGACTCCTGGATGAATCCTCTAGTAGAGTATTTACAGAAAGGCAAATTACCTGGAGATAAATTGGAGTCTCGTCGTCTTCGAGCGCGAGCAGCTCGGTATTGCATCTATGACGACAGATTATACAAAAAAGGATTCTCGGCTCCACTACTTAGGTGCATTGATGGCTGAGACTATCAAGCCGTTCTGAATGACATACATGCTGGACACTATGGCAATCACACCGGGGGGCTATCATTGGCTCAGAAAGTTCTTCGATAGGGGTACTATTGGCCGACGATGAAGTAGAACTCGATTGAAATAGTTAAGAAATATGACAAATGTCAGAGGTTTGCCAAAATACCTCGAGCTCCACCAACTTTATTGCAGCAGATGGTCAGTCTGTGGCCTTTCGCCATCTGGGGCATGGACCTGATCGGACCGCTCCCCACAGCTCGAGGAAGGTGTAAACACGTCATTGTAGCAGTGGATTATTTCACGAAGTGGGCAGAAGCTAAAGAGCTTGCTAAGATATCTTTCACTAAAGTTAAGAAGTTTGTCTGGAAAAACATTATTTGCAGATTTGGAGCTCTGCAACAGATCGTGACAGATAACGGAACCCAATTAAGTAGTGAGCAGTTTCAAAAGTTCTGCAAAGATCTTGGGATTAAAAAGAGCTTTTTAGCAGTAGATCATCCACAGGCCAATGGGCAAGTTGAGGCTGTCAACAAAATCATCAAGCAAAACTTAAAAACTAAGCTGGAAGCAAGGAAAGGAGCTTGGGTGGATGAACTACAGAAGGTGTTATGGGTGTACAGAACCACTGCTCGTAACACTACAGGAGAAACTCCTTTTTCATTGGTCTATGGCTCAGAGGTAATGATCCCAACAGAATATGAGGTCCCCAGTCAAAGAAGGGCTACATTCAATCAGGAGGATAACAACCATCTGCATGCTGCTAATTTAGATCTGATTGAGGAGTCAAGAGATGAAGCCTAAATGAGGATCGCTGTCTATCAGCGACGAGTTGCCAGGTTCTACAATATGAAGGTCCACGTCCGAAAGTTTAAGGAATGAGATCTAGTTTTACGCCTTATTCTACCAGCTGCCCGGAAAGCTAGCGATAGGACGCTTGGCCCAAATTGGGAAGGACCTTATATTGTGAAAGACAGTCTAGAGAATGAAGCCTGCCACCTGACTAACTTGGAAGGAGCAGAAGTCCCCTGAGCATAGAATGCTGAGAATCTGCAACCATACTATGTTTAAATTATTTAGTTTTTACTTTAATAATTTATTTTTTGGTGTGTATGAATGCAGTTAAATCAATAAAGATTTTCTTCAAATGGCAATTTCTGATCGTTTCACATTCGACTGATTATGATTTCTACTCATGCTTTGAAAGGTTCAATTGCTACCTGTGAGCGAGTAGACTCTGGAAGGTTCAATTGATACCTGTAAGCAAACGTTCTGGAAGATATGATTACCACCTGTGAGTAGCCTAGCTCTAGAAGGTATAATCATTATCTGTGAGCTAAAAACGTCCTGGAAGACCATAGCATTTCTTGTGAGTAAATGGACTCTGGAAGGGATGCTCATGGCCTATGGACTTACAAAATGACCCTGGAAGATCTATGTAGCCTGTGAGCTAGCAAGCTCTAGAAGGAACATTTGATCTATGGGTTTAAATGAGCAGAGGTAAGGGGCCTTAAATGGATAATTTCAGCATGCTGGCTGTCCCCACACCTACTCTGCCCAGATTAACTTAAACGCTGGGAAAATTTAACTTACAAACCAACTGAAGAAAGTGAAGTCTGTACAGATATTTAATTGAGCAGAGGTAATGGGGCCTTAAAAAAGGAAAATCTCAGCACGATAGCTGTCCCCACATCTACTATGTTTGAATAAATTAATTACTGTTTCAGCTTAAATTTAACAGAAACTAAAAAGGATATGCAAATAAGCAATAATAGCAAACAATTCATCAGATCGAATAATATTGTAAATAATACGAGTTTACTACAAAAAAAAAAAAAAAAACAGGTAAGAAAAATCCCTAAGTTTTAGGGGGGAAGTTCTGCTGGCCGAACGCTCCGCTATCATCTATGCTAATTGGACGAGGAGAGCTGGAGGAAGATCCAGTATGAGTAAGAGCAGCATTATTGGAAGGAGAAGGAGGATAACCGAATTGGGAAGCTAGAAGATTGGCTTTTGATTGGGCCTGCTGAGCATACAACTTCACTTCTGCCACGGCCTCTGGACCAAAGAATGAAACATCCACGTCTGGTCATTTGAGCCACAAGTTGTACAGGAACAAACTCCCTGTCCTTTCCTCTGCTTCCCAAACCAAAGTCTCAGTACGCTCCCACTCCAAGACTATTTGTTCCTTAAGAGAAATCGCCTCCTGCCTCATTGCTTCCATAACTATTTTAGCTTCAGCCGCTTCATGATCGCGCAAGGACAACTTCCCCTTCAGCTCCTCGTTTTCTGTTTTCAGCTTCTTCTCTGAATCCTGAGCAAAATGAAGAGCGTGCTTCAGCTCCTCGATCTCTCTGTCCCTAGAGAGAATCTGCTCGTTTTCATCTTCATGGTCTCCCGTTGCTCGAGCTTTTGGTTAATGGTTTTCTCATGTTCCCGCTCCAGATCGCGGAAGGCCTCCCTTGATTTTTCAAGCTCCAGTTCATAAGAGCTCACCTCTTCTTGCATTCTATTCTTCTCATCTTCCAGGGAATTGATGGTGGCTTCCATGGTAGCTTTCTCCTCGGGCCAATCTGTAATCTCTCTGAGGAGTTTCATGTATGCCATGGATGCCTGAAACGAGTTGTTACTCAAACAGGAAGGACGAAGAAGAAAGCAATAGCAATAAAAATAAAAGACTTATGAGCATGTTGTGGAAGCCCAAGTAATTGATTATCCTCTCACCTTTCATCTCTTCATTATAAAGGGTTGGTTTCTTCATTCCCAGGAATTGAGGCACGCGATCTAAAAGATCATTATAGTATATCCCCGTATCAAAATCCTAGGCATGTTCTTCAGTAGCAGGGTTCGTCTCATATGCCCTTTGGAGCTTGGCAGGGGGTTCTACAGTTCCTGATTCGGCATTCCCTTTGCCTTTATCAACGCTTTGGGGACGAGCAGCCGGAGAATTGCTAGTTACAGGAATGGATTGAGAAGCAACATCTTTGTGAGCGTCTCTATTTGAATATTTTCTCCCTAGTGATTTTTGTTTCATAAGATGAAAGGAAGATGCATCAGAATCTTTTTGGAGAGGTGATTCTGAAGGAACCTCAGCAGTCAAAGGAGTGTCCGAACTCCTAGCAGCCTGGTCAGATTTCTTTGAGGTAGAAGCCTGACCGGGTAAAGGTTGCTCGAAATGAAGCCTCACCATTTCCAGAGTTTATGTATTTGCTAAATGTGGAATTTTCTGTCCGGAGGCTTCGAAAGCAGAAATGATCTCTTTGTCCTCGCGAGAGCTTAAATCAGAATTTTTGTCCAACAACTCTTAGTCAGCTGTAGGGGCAAGACCGTGTATTTGTAGAAGGGTGTCAGATGGCGACTGATCGTTCGAAAGAGTTTTTACTTCAGAAAATCGATCTAACAAGGAAAGCTCCTGATCGGAAAGAGGAATCTCACACTTGGATACATCTGCATAAAGAAAACATTAGCAACGAGCAGAATGCAAATGAAATAAGTATAAATGTGAATACACTTACGGGGAGAGAGACAAAAGGAAAAATTCTTCAGATTTGATAAAGACAAACATGACACGTAGAACCATCGTGACTTGTAGTCGCCTACATTGGATTTACTAACCCCTTGAGGGAGGCTTACTTTGTAAGGAGATTTTCGGGTCGAGGTATAATAAAACCCATCCTTCTTATCGGATTTAGGGCCCATAGTGCTCTTAAATAGAAAAAGATGTTGGATCATCACAGAGGTCGGGAGAGGAAGATCATTTTTAAGAAAAACTGAAGCTAGGGCGATAAGGTGAGCATAAGAGTTAGGAGTAAGTTGGAAAGGGGCTAAGTTAAGATCATTTAGAAGAGCAACCAGGTAGGAGTGAACCGAAAATCTGAAGCCGACCTTTATGTGTTGATGGCTTATAGCAAAGAAACCTTTAGGAGGGAAGGTCGCATTTTTAGAAGCCTTTGGCACCATAGCCCGACAGCCAGAAGGTAAGGAGAAGCCTTCAGCAATGGTTTCAAGATCGCTAAGACTAAGGGAAAATTCATATCTGAAAAAGGGGGTACGAGCAGAGGAAGCAGCAGCCCCACCGCTCTGAGAGGTAGTGTTATCAATGTCCCTGACTTGGTCAAGTTCCTCCTCGGAGGCCACATCGGTAGACCACCTTATGACCTCGACGACTACGACTAGACATCTACAAAAGCAACAGGCAAATCAGATCGCAGAAAGCATACCAGAACTCAGTATTTAAAAGTACTCCTACTTCCCTAAAAAGACCAACCGTGCTAGCAAAGGGGTTACCAGGCATAGGAGGAACCTTATTTATAATCCTAACAAATTATAGGGAACATTGAACAAACTAATGGATTCTTAACCTTACCATGGTAAGGACATCAGATGAATTCTAGCAACGAAAGACATGTGTATATGTAACTCAAAACAGTTAAACAAATATCTAGTTCAGATTCCCTAAGTAAAATCATGTTAAAATGCAACAAAGACGCTCGCAAACAAGAACTTACGTCTGCACAATCAAATACATGCAAGCAACAGTCACAGTCAAGAAGATTGAGAAAGAGTACAAGAAGTTACGTTGAGTATGAAAAGTTCCGCTGGTAAAGAAGAAGAAAATGCTGGAAAATAATGGCGAATGAGAGAAGAATGGAAGCAGTAAAGTGCCTGTCTTCAAAAGTGACTGGTAAAGGAAGAAGATGGAGCAACAAAGGGTTTATGTACAGCTAATGTCTCGGAACCCCAATCGTCAGACCAGAACACCCGAATCGTTGTCAGAAATTCAGCGGTTTAGCATGAAAATCGCGATTTCGTCATCATGAGCAGCCATGGAAGAAACGTGAATTTAATGCACACATTGATAAACGTACAATGCTTGATGAAGAGAGAGTCGGCGCCTAGGGAGTTGCCACATGGTACAAATAAAATAACGTTTAAAAAAGACGATCCATTTCCCACCAAAAGTACTCTAAGGTTAAGCATGTTGCTTTCAGTACAAAAAAATGTACTAAAAAGCAAGGGAGCTAGTGTTATGGGTATTTTGGCATAATGGAAAAGCCCAAGAACGAAGGCTCATTGTATCGCTTTATAAAGAAAAGCCCTGAAAGTACTGATCAAAATAGTCAAAAGTCAAAGGAAGGAGTATAGCCATTTAGTAACAGGTATACCTAAGCACACCTCTCATGTGATTGATCGCCTTAAAAAGACTAAGTGCCCAAATTAACTATGCGAAGGTGAAGCATAAAGATAGTCTGTTCACAGACAAAAGGCTGCTTGATAAGTGTCCTTTAGAAGTCATCGCAGCGATCAGGGATTCTACTCGTCTGCTTGATAGTCAGAGATATAGCTGATTTTGCTCGTCTGTTTGATAGTGGAAATGCCTGACCGTTAAAGCAGTCTGCTCGTTAGCACTACATCTGGATACTGAGGTAGTCTACTCGTCTGATGCAATATATGATCGCTGAACAGGTTGATCGCTAGAGTTGACCAGTTGACCTTCTAGAAGGCGAATAAATTCAATTCAGGAAAGGAGTCAACTTACCTATTTTTATGCAAATAAAATCACGACATTCTTAGCAATTGTTATATACACGGTAGAGATAATCTTGGGAGATATTATCTCAATTAATGTATATTATTTTATACCTTATCTGTAAGATTCTTAAGCCAATTCCAATTATAACATCTCCACTATAAATAGGAGATAAAATTCAGTGTAAAAGACAGAGTGAAATAAAATACAATTACTCCGAGAGAGAGAAGGGGTAATTGTCGTGGACGTAGGCCATCATTCTTGCCGAACCACGTAAAATCTTATTGCGTCTTGTCTGTTTTGGCCCTGGTAATATTAGTTTCGTGTGTGGTTTGTCGTGTCGCAGGTATTGGGCTTAGAGAATCGAGTTGACCAAAATTGAGTGTCAACAAGTGTCATGCAAAGTGAGACATGTGGGATCTATGCATGGCAAAGAGAGGATAAATGGCATTAAAATATGAAGGATATATAAGTGAAATGAAAGAAATGAAAGAAAGAAAGAGTGTCATTGGGCCAACACAAGAGAAAAACAAAATACATACTTGAATGAGAGGAAGCTCTTGGCCAAGAGAAAGAGGGATGGCAACAGTTGCACTTGGTCATTTTGAGTTGATTTTTGAGAGATTTTCATGCCAAACAAGGTTGCATGGAAGTCTAGGAGCATGGTTCATCTATTTTGAGTTGGTTATAGGAGGTAAGAATTTAGTTTCGTGAAGTTGTTTATGTAAATGCTTAGTTTTGTGATTTTGTGTTTGGGTCAAAATGATGGATGTTGTGTTGCATGTAAGTTTGTGTGAAAAATTGAAGAAAGTTGATGTTGGTTTGCTTGTAAGTCTCGACCAAAGATGGGATTTATTGGTTTAAAATGGACTTAATTGTTTTGTCATGAAATATGATGAGATTATGATGGGATTTAATGGTTTAATTTGAAGAAATGTTGGTGTGTGATTGCATATGGTGTATGACCAAGATAGGTATCAATTTGAGTAGATTATTTTTTCATAAAATGTGATGTGAATTATTATGTGCATGTAAGTGTGAAACTTGAAGAAATATTGGTGTTATGCATGCATGTAGGTTTTAGCCAAGGAGGGTTTGAAATGGTTCAATTTAAGTTTGATTGATTTGAGTAATTGTCATGCATGAATATGTGTTAAAATATTGAAATTTGGTGTTGAAATGAGAAACAAAACTAGGATATATTTTCATGCTATGCTTTGGCCAAAAAGGAAATTAGGTGGTCCAAATGGAGTTTATTTTATTTAAGTGGTTTTTATGCATATGAATATGTTAGAATGATGAAGTTTGATGTTAAAATTAGAAGCCAATTTTGGTATACAAGCTACCATGTTTCGGTTAAGAGTATATTAAAGTGTTAGACAATTATTCTTGAATGATTTGAATGATTTTATAAGTTATGTTGACGATAGAATTAACATGAATTGAAACTATTTAGATGTCAAATAGTCATTTCACAACTAAATTTTTCATATTTGCACAAATGTGATGTTGGATGGATTTAAATTGAATTTACACCATATTACATATGTATGAGTGTAATTGTAGTGAGAAAAATTGAATGAAATTGATGGTGTAAAATTTGGCGAATATTTGACCAACATAGGCCAAGATGATGCAAAAATGTGTTTAATGCATTAGTGTAGAATTTAGGCTTAAATTGAAGTGTTTTACGTGCTTAGGTGTTAAGAATTTCAAATGGATATTGTTTGCAAATAATTGAAATTGGTACGACTTGAAGAAGAGTATTTCGATATCCTTACGTGGTTAGAAGTTTATGTGTTGATGTGTGTGTAAGCTCTAAATAGAAAATACCCTTGTATTAAAGTATAGGTAAGGCGACGAGCTAAAGAGGGTGTGAAGGACTGGTTTGCTAAATTAGGTAACAAGTTGTGAATGTGGTTATTTTCAAAGCATTTATGAGTTTTATAAGTTAATTATTAATAAATGTGAATGGTTATTATAGTATTTAAATTATCATGTTTTATCAATCAAACTTTTAGCATGTTATCGTTTTCCTTTATATAATGCATGTATAGTTCTTAAATTTATGTTATAAATGTATTTGTTTTAGAAATATAGCAAAATTAGTAAGTTTATGTTAAACACATACATAGAAGAGACATGTTATGGATATTTTAAAAATTTTAGGCTTTTGCCTTAGAAATAAAGTATTTTTGTTATGAACCATATACTAAAGAAAAGAATGTTTACAAGCTAAATTAATATGTTTTCAAGCCAAGTTAAAGAGAAAGTTTTAAGCATATTAAAAGGATTTTAAATGCCTTTAATTTATCCTAATCCTCAATACGTCTGGTCGCAATATCCTATACGTGTATAGCAATAGATGAGGGGAGTAACTAACTTAGGGGTAAGAGTCAACGTGTCGCCCTCTGTATGTATAAAGTAGTGTAGATCTGCCTGATGTTTGGAGTGACAGGCCTCTTTCGCAAGGCAGCTTGCCCAGCAACCCTACGATAACCTTCCAGTCAATTTCCCATCCGATTAAAAGATTTCTGCAGAGTTAAACCATTAATTTTCTAAACCTTTCTAAACTTTCCAATTTCTAGCAAAAATGTGGGGAAAATTTTTCGTTTTATTTTAAAACATTTGTAAAATGGTTTTATAAAAATTTGGACAGCATAACGATTGTAATTCTGACTATGTCACATTGTAAATTTTAATAAAATATATACACTTCTAATATTAAACATTTTCCTCGAACTACCGGGCCTCTGGTCCTCGTTTTCTTAACCACAAGTAACCACAAACATACATTCGCAATTTAAAAATCACATTAAAAGGAATTTCACACGTCATGCATCAATTTTCAATAAAATTTCAAAACCACTCAAAACGTCGATTCGAACCAACATTTTCATATCATCTCAATTAACATCAAGTAATTATATATATACATAAACTTTAGTTTACATTTATTTAAATCAAATACATCATTTTCAAAACATCATAATCACATCATCAACACGGCACGTCAGTCGTGACTCAGTGTTTTTGCTGCTTGAGTGCTTGAACTTGTATGCTCCTAAGGAGGTTTTTATGTATAAAACATAAAATAATTGTGAGCTTGATGGCCCAGTGAGTGTCATATAATTTCTAGATAAATCTAATTATATAAAATGACCTCCTTAAAATTTGTTTTTAAAATATTTTAGGAATAAACATTTTGCTATGATGCGAAATTCGATCTCGATTTCTTTGAAAATCACATTTCTATAAATTTCAATAACATAAATCATCATTTAATAAAATTAATGCTTTTATAATGAAAACATAAATAGGAGTTGCATGGTTTTCATTTTCTATCAAAACATCTATTAGTGGTGGCAATATTTCTTTATAAAACTATTTTAGTATAAAAACGAGCCACCCACTGACTATCCATACCACATGGTACTTTTTATCGAAAGCGGAATTATCCTCGCTTAGGCCATCCAGAATGTTACCTAGGGTAAGCTATCAATCCAGTGTTCGTAGCAGAATGGTCATCGTTACGGAGCGGAATTATCCTCGCTCGGGTGGAAGTTAGCTAATAATATACCCCATATATGCATTGGACAACTCCCTGACTAACTGACTCAGTTAACCCCATGCAGTACCTCCCGTGGTTAGTATGGCTTGTGACGGACTAACATAAACACTGCTAACTCAGTCAATGCACGCTTGGAGTACTCAACTCAGACCGGAGATAAGTATATCATATCTAGGCATACCATAGGTTTTAAATCACATTTTATATACATTTTCAATTCATTTGAATTAATTTCTCATAATATTCATTACATTTATCAAATCCCCATTTTATGTAAAAGTCATTTCGCATCCATGCAACTAATATAATTAATTTAATATAATTCACAATACCATTTCATATATATTTTGAGCATGAATTTTAACATCAAAATGTCAAATCGATTTCGAATAAAAGGATACTCACAATTTTCTAGCTCACGTTCGGGTATCTGCTCGACTCCCTTGTTTCCCCTTTCCCTACATGTTTTCCATTTTAATTTCAATATGTACTCATTCTCTTTTAGTATACAAACATCTCATTTGATCAATTAGATTGTTTAGATCCATTTAAAATATCACCCTAATCACATTTGAATTAATTCGTTTCCAATTGCTTGTAAATGTGTTCTAACAATCCGATTGCCATCTGATTTTCATCAAATCAATTTCATTTCTATTTCTTACTAAATACACTCAATTTTTAACTCATTCAAGCACTTAAATTCACCCAAAATCACACAAGACACCAAGGGGACAGCAGTTTCACTACAGCCCACATTTTATTCCAAAAATCATTCCAAATTCGTCCAATTAATTCCATTTAAATTTCATACCATTTCTATTATCAATTTAACCTTATTTAACATCAATTAAACATGAAAAATCATCCAAAATCACACAAATATACCCTAAGATAGTAGCTTACCCAATCAATCTCACATGACCCAACTCAATGAAATTATAACAATTTATCAAACTATTTTCATTCCAACCAACATCAATCCAATTTCCATCATTCTACCACATACAAATCCATCCAAAATATATCAAAATCACATCATTTCATCACCTACACATGCAACCCTGAGTCACCCTTCCATCACACAAAAATCTCATTTAATTTATTTCAACCAAAATCAACATCAAACCAACTTAAAACAACAACAATAATTATCAACACAAACTACTTCCAAAATTACTTCAAATCTAAATTTTTTGGTTTCAAAACCCTTACCTATTTGACCTCCATGGTGCTTTGCTTCTCCACCAATTTTTGGCTTCAAATCACTAAAAACAAGCATGAAAACTCATCAAACTCACATGGAAACTATCATGAAAGCACCTAAGAAAATCTGGGCAGTTTTCATCTGAAATTTTCTCATCCAAAACCTTAACAAAATCAATTCTTTTCACTCTAAATAGACTTACTCTTGGTAGAAGACCTCCCTAGTGTTGTTCTTGACCTTTAGATTGCTCAAAACGTGCTTGAAATTGGGTTGGTTTGGAGCAAAACGTGGCTGCCCCGTTTTGGTGTCTATCGAACTGCACTCTGCTCTTCCTCTCTCTTTTTGCTTCATTCTTCTACAATCTTCCTCCTATATATATGTCCTCAAGTCCTTAGTAAGTTACCATTGAAGTTTGGGTATAAATTATATGGTATGCCATTACATTTTCCTTCCAAAATTGCCCCCATTTGTATTGACAATGTAATGGTTTTTATAATTTTAATAAAATTCATTTCTCTTGAATTTTTCTACCCACTTTAATCACTTATTTATATCTTGTAAATCTCTTCAATATCAATTCCAACATGTGTCTTGATAGGGTTTAGCATCATTTCTTGGATTTCAAATCTGTTTTTGATCCGTTTGAAAATTTTATCATTACTCGATTAAATATAAAAATTTAATCATAATCGAAAAATTAATCGATTTTTATTATTCCATTAGGAGAATATACACTTGCACAACATTCTAATGTCACTCATCATCTTTATATCTCCTAAATAACACTAAAAAGGGGAGGGGTATTACAATTTCTCCCCCCTTACAAAAATTTCATCATCAAAATTTACAATCTATTTACAAAACAATATGGGGGTATGTATGATGCATTTGGTCTTCATGTTCCCATATGGCTTCCTCCACATCGTGATTCCTATATAAAAATTTTACTAAAGGAATAACTTTATTCCGCAATACTTGTTCTCTATGGTTCAAAATTTGCATCGGTTCCTTTTCATAGGTTAAGTTTTCCTTTAACTCCACCGGTTGCTCCTTGAGAACGTGGGAGAGATCAGGAATGTATTTTCGGAGCATAGAGACGTGGAATAAATTATGAATCCTATCTAGATGTGATGGCAGCTTTAACATGTATGCCACTGATCTATCTCTCTCCGTGATCTCATACAGCCCAATGTATCTCGAACTCAGCTTGCCACACTTTCCAAATCTGAGCAAGCCTTTCCATGGGAATATTCTAAGGAATACTTTATCTCCCACTAGAAATTCTAGGTCCTTGCAGCGATTATCCGTATAGCTCTTTAGTCTACCGTTCACTATCATGAGCCTATCTCATATGACTTTGACTTTATCTGATGTAATTTGGACAAGCTCAAGACTAACCAATTCCTCTCACCTACCTCATCCCAACATACTGGAGTTTTACACTTTTTTCCATATAGTGCTTCATACAAATTCTAATGCTGGCCTGATAACTGTTATTATATTCAAACTCCAAAAGTGGTAGGGGTGTATCTCAACTCCCTTTAAATTTTAGAACACACACTCTTAACATATCCTCGAAGGTTTGAATTGTTCTCTCAGATTGCCCAATCTATTTAGGGGTGGAAGGCCATGATGAAATTGAGTCGAGTTCCTAATGATTTCTGTAAACTGGGCCAAAACTTCAATTTAAACCTGGGATCACGGTCTGATACAATGGAAACCGGCATACCATGGAGCGTGACTATCTCATCAATATAAAAGCTACACCAACTTGTTGAGGGGATAATCATTTTTGATAGGCAGAAAGTGTGTGGACTTCGTCAATCTATCAATGATTACCCAAATTACGTCATGTCCCCTCTGACTGCAAGGAAGCCCATACTACGAAATCCATGGTAATCTTTTCCCATTTTCACTCTGAAATCGATAGAGGCTGCAATAATCCTACCGATTTCTGATGTTCCACTTTCACTTGTTGACAAGTGAAGCATTGAAAGACGAATTCTGCTATCTCTTTCTTCATCCCTTGCCACAAATAATGTTATTTTAAGGTGGTACATCTTCGTGCTACCCGGATGCATAGCGTATGCTGATGAATGAGCTTCTTCCATAATTTTCTTTTTTAATTCCTGCACATCAGTTACACATAATCTCTAACCCATCATTACCATACCATCTTCCTTGACAGTGAAGTCTGTTCTCTTTCCCCCTTCAATTTCTTCCTTTAACTTTGCCAACTGGGGATCCTATCTCTGTTACTCCCTTATCTGACCACCTCCACTGTCTCATATTTAATTCCTTTTGGGTAAGCAGATACTATAGACTCTTATGGTCTGTGAAGATCCGACAAAGGACACCGTATAAGTAATGCCTCTAGATCTTTAATGCGAACACAACTGTTACTACCTCCAGATTATGGCTTGGATAGTTCTGCTCATGCTTCTTTAATTGCTTGGAAGCATAAGCTACAACTCTATCATTCTACATCAGAACACAACCCAAACCCTGTCGTGAGGCATCACTATAGATAGTAAATCTGTCTTTCCCCATTGGCAGTGTCAACACAGGAGCAGATGTCAATCTTCTCTTCAACATATCAAAACTTTGCTAGTAGGCATTTGACCATATGAATTTTTCCTCTTTCCTCGTTAATCTAGTCGTGGGGTTGCTATTATGGAAAACCCCTCAACGAACTTACGATAATACCCTACCAGTCCCAAGAAGTTCCTGACTTCTGAGACATTGGTGGCGACCTCCAATTCATGATAGCTTCGATCTTCTAGGATCCACACTGAATCTTTCAACTGAAATCATATGACTTAAGAAAGCTACTTGATCCAGCCAAAACTGACATTTACTAAACTTGGCATATAGCTGGTGCTCTGTTAAGGTCTACAATATTATTCGAAGATGTTTCGCGTGTTCCTCACGGCTACCTGAATACACCAATATATCATCGATGAACACTATCACAAATTTATTCAAATAGGGTCTGAACACTCTATTCATTAAGTCCATGAATGTGGCTAGGGCATTCATCAATCTGAATGGCATGACTAGAAATTCATAATGCCTATACCAAGTTCTGAAAGCCGTCTTCGGAACATCTTCCTCGTGGACCTTCAGTTGATGATAGTCCGATCTCATATCTATCTTTGAATATACTCTAGATCTTTGTAGCTGATCAAATAGATCATCGATCCTTAGGAGCGGATATTGATTTTGTATTGTCACTCTATTCAATTGCTTATAATCGATACATATCTCCCATATTTCTTTTACACAAATAAAACTATAGCCCCCCATGGTAACGTACTCGGCCATATGAATCCTTTATCCAGCAATACTTCCATTTGTACTTTCAATTCCTTCAACCTTTTTGGAGTCATTCTGTACGGTGTGATTGAGATCGGCTTGGTTCCCGAAACTAAAGCTATTTCAAATTCAATGTCTCTATTAGGTGGTAGTCTTGGGAGATCCTCTGAGAATACGTTTGGGAACTCTCTGACCACTGGGATGTCTTCGAGACGGGCTTAATTCTTATCCGGTTCAATCAATACACCAAATATCCCTAACATCCCTTCCAAGGCATCTTGCTTGCTATCATTGCGGTGATCATACTGGTACGGATTGCTTTCCAAATTCCACGAAACACTACCTCAGATTCCCCTAAACCGGCCAATTTGACTTATTTACTGTAACAGTCTATAGCGGCCCGATGTCTGGACAACCAATCCATCTCTAATATTACATCAAAGTCTTGGATATCTAATATGATCAGATTCATTGGAAACTTTTTACCTTCTATGATGATCTTTCTATCCTTTATCACTTTTTTCGCCAATAGTGAGTTTCCAGTAGAGATAAAGACTACTACACCACCCTCTAAGGGTTATAACTCTACATTAATCCTTGTAGAGAATGACATAGACACGAAAGAGTGTGTGGATCCTTATATGGCTTCGGGATATACTAATGCACATGTATGATGATCAAAGATGAGAATTATGCCCGTAACAAGCTCCCGGGCCTCATTGGCCTCTTACTGTGTAACTGCAAAACACAAGCCTGGATGTAGGGCCTACCTGGCTAACCTGATGATGATGCTCCTCTACCTTCGGCCACTCTAACTGAGGCTGTACACCGCGTCCTTTTAGTCTAGGAGCCTTTGCCTCCCTATCTCTGACCGACGCTAGATTGTGTAGAAGTTACAGATGTGTGTCTAGCATCTGAACTAATAGCGGTGGCCAACTATGGGTACTTTCTCATGAAATGACTCTACTGGCCGCAATGGAAACATGCAATGCCTATGCTGCCAGCCCGCATCCAACACTCACCTAGATGTCTCGTCCCACATGTCTCTCATCTGGGCACTATACTCCAGACATCGTGGAAGCTTTTGGATGTTGTAGGAGGTCTGAATGATCTCTGACTGGATGATGTGCCCCTATTCCTCCTTCTACCACCCGTCCAATTGGATCTCGTATTTTTCCTAGAAATCTTATTGGGCCCTTGCTGCGGCTGACTGAAGGTGTTACACTTTCCTTCTGATATACTACTCTGTCTAGTAGCTATAGCGTTCCTCTCAACCTCCAGTGTGGCCTCTACCAATCTCCCATAATGCATCTTAGGGGCCAAAGATGAGTGTACTCTAAGGCTGGAGCTCAGTCCCACAAGAAATCTCTTACACTTTTGCTCATCATCATTCGTAACGAACGAAACTATCTGGACTAACTCGGAAAACCTCCTCTCATAATCTGTCATGGACATGGAGCCCTGCTCCAATCTGAAGAACTCATCAACTCGGGCATCCTTGTAGCTAGGTAGGTAAAATCTATTTGTAAACTCCTATTGGAATAGGACCTTTGATACTCCAGTCTGGTGTCTCCTCTCAAGAGCCCCCCACCAGTCCCTAGCTTTATCCTCTAACAGAAAAGAGGAGAACTACACTCTTTGCTCATCAGAACACCCCATCACTACATAAATCATGCTAACTCTATCGAGCCATACCAGGGTGCTCTTTGGGTCGCCTCTATCATCAAATGGTCTCACCCCTAATTTATGTGCACGCTCTATGGGGCCTCTCGTGGTTGTCGCACTGTCGCCATTAGAATCTTGGCAACCTGCTCAGCATTAAAACTAGCGCCAGCCTGCTCTGTTGGTCTTAATGGCCCTAGCTAGGGCTACTGTATTGGGACATTTACCAATCCTGTTGCCTGCTCTGTCTCTCAAGCAAGTGGTACATTTGGCAATGAAGCTCTAAAATAAGCTCTACTAGAACCCTTTCGACCGCATTATTACATAGTGCAGTAATTTCAAAAAAAAATCAAATTATAGAATACTTGAAAAAGTTTTGAAAATATATGCATGACATCAATGACAAACAACGACAAAAGCTTATTTGGGTTGCTTATTTTACAATTAAATCATAAAAATACTCATTTGGGTCTCAAAACCTGGCTTTGATGCCAAACCTGACAGGCCCCTTTCCTGAGGCAGCCTACTTGATAACCCTATGATAACCTTCCAGTCGATTTCCCATCCGACTGAAAGATTTCCACAGAGTTAAGCGGTTAATTTTCTAAACCTTTCTAAACTTTTCAATTTCTAGAAAAAATGTGGGGAAAATTTTTCGTTTTATTTTAAAACATTTGCAAAATGATTTTATAAAAATTTTGACAGCATAATAACTATAATTCTGAGAATGCCACACTGTAAATTTTAATAAAATATGTACACTTCTAATATTAAACATTTTCCCCAAACTACCGAGCCTCTAGCCCTCATTTTCTCAACCATAAGCAACCACAAATGACAGGCCCCTTTCTAACTACTAGCTAGGCGACCTGCCCGGCAACCCCACGGTGGCTCCCCAGTCGAGATCTGCTCTGGCTGGAAAGTTCCCGTGAAGCTAAGACTCTTTTCTTTTCTAAAATACTTGAAATCCTTTTGTTTCTGAAAAAGGGTGGGAATTTTGTTCGTTGGAAATAACTTTATGAAAATAGTATTTTCACAGAAAACCGACAGCACAACGGCTGTTGTTCTAAAATTCCACCCTGTAAAATATCTCATAAAACCAGTATAATTGTATTCACAAACAATTTCTAAAATCAATAGGCCTCCGGCCATTTTCAAACTCATAATCATGCAATTAAGCGGAAGTAACTTGAATAAATCTTAAAAACGGCATGCATGATATTTACATAAAATCCTTAACTCAAAATAATATTTACAAAACTAAAGAATCTGGAAAATGATATTAAACGCAATACATGATGCTATGCTAGAAAATAGTGCAGTCTGGTCGCGCGTGTCTAGCTGGCCTGCATGTCCGAAGGAGATACCTCTGCCGCGCTACTCACACCTGCACCTGAGGGAGGGTTTTAAAGAAAACAGGAAAACAGTGGTGAGAATAACTCAGTGAGTGGGTAAGTTTACAAAAACTGTACTTTTGCTTAAAAATACTATTCCTCCCAAAAATAGATTGGAAAACTATTACTTACTTACTTTTTCTGAAAACTGGATTCTTTTTAAAAACATGTGAAAGTTACTTATCAAACTTTTCTTAAAACTTTTCTTACTTTTCTTACTAGCCTTATCTGGCAACCCAGGGAAATCTTGTCCTTTGTGACGGTGCGAAAACACGCCACTAGGATAGGGGAACTCTCACCATGTGTAGTCGCAGATGTGGATACAACTCTGGGATCGCGAATCCCTCCAACATCAGGCAGATCTACACTATCCCATACGTGCAGAGGGTGACTGACAGACTCGATCCCCCCAAAGTTAGTAACTCCCCCCATCTACCGTACACGTATGGAATACTTTCGGCCGGGTGTAATCTTAGGGGTTAGGGTAAACCATAGGCATATATAAAATGAAATCTCGGCAATATGCTGTAATATTGCAAATTAACTTTCACAAATACTATCTCTATGCATGTATATAATTTCAACTTACTCAATTACTTTACTGAAGAATATAAACATATTCATAGCATAAACTTTAAAGCTATACATGCATTTATAGACGATAAACTGAAAACTATAAACTTTTACTAGAATCTCAAAATCTTTTACTTGCTAAAACTGATTGCATTCAATAACAGAATGTATGAAAACTTTTAAAAATCCACACTCACAACTTGCTTCCAAAAATACTTATCACCGTTTCCCGCTACGGCTCTCGTTCGATTCCCGATTCACCTACAATTGATTTCGATCGAGATGTCGTTAAAACATAACTCGTGCGCAACTAAACTTTAAGCCATACGAGGATTTATAAACACAATAATTCAAGTGACTATCCTCGCACGATAATAAAACGGATAATTCATATTCGCACGCAAAAACTATTTCAAACCGATTCGATATCGTGACTTAAAAATATTCGAAACTTTGCGGTTATAGAACCGACAACTATGCCATTCGAATCTAATGTAACGTCATCAAAATCAGATTTCAATAGAATTCACTAAACAAAAGATTTGAAACCAAACGACAAACTTAGAGCTTACGCGATTTCAACTTATTATCGCGTTTTATCGTTTTAAGCGTTTCGCGCGATTTCTTTGTTTCCGCTTAAACTTATCGTTAATATCAGCTCGTGACTTTACTTAAACACGGCAAACGAATATTTAATCATGATTAAGCACAAAGAAGAAAAACATGGCAGCAAGCTTAATGCATATTCATTTCCGTTTCCAACTCCGAAATTTCGATAATTAACGATTTCGCGCGAAACCAACAATTATGCGATTAACTCTATTGAAACTCAAACTATCTTAACTTCAACTTAAACACTTTAACGGGCTTAATAATAAACTCGGGGCAACGAGCTAACATCATATTTACTTTGATATTCAACAATGAAAATCACAAACTAACAACGCTCGCATTCGCGGAATATTCAACCGAATCTCTCGGAAACGGTTTCTAAATATCCGGACGATTACCCGACACTTTATAACACTTTAATATTGTCCATTTTCCACGACAACGAACGCGAAACTAACAACATACTCTAACAGCCCCTATTCTTCACATAACAGCCCATATATAAAACTCAACGAATACAATCGATGATAACACAATCGAAACACCAACGAGTGAACCTCCGCACTAACGAGGTTCCCAATCCTATTTCCAAGCATAATATCATCATTTATCTCAACTCAATTCATATATTCACATTACTAATTACTCAAAACACTTTCAAAATGGAATGGGCAGCACTTACCCAAGAAATAAACTAGACTCGGCTTCGAAACGACTTCCGAAACGGCGACGAATCTCTCGCACGCTGTCTCCTTTGATGTTGTTTCACTTCAGTTCGGAATTGGTTTCTTGAATAGTGAATAAACTTGACAGCAACTATTGGCAGCAACTACGTCCACGTTGACAGCTTGTGACGACGGCACGGCAGCAAGCTTACAACGGTGACAACGGCAATGGCAGCAAGGCAGTTTCAGCTCAACAGCTAGCACAAGACAGCACACGGCAGCAAGGTGACAGCACAACCTCACCCCAGCAGCTGTCTTCTTGTTCACGGTCAGACAGCAACAGCTTCAGCAACGTGACAGCACCCTCACGATGGCAGCCACTCAGCTCAGCAGCAGCTCAACTCTTCACGCCAGCAGCTGGACAGCAACGACAGCAGCTCAACTTGCTTGCTCCAGCTTCATGGCAGCACCTAAAATGATGGCAACAACAGCTCAACTTCACGCCCAACAGCTCCTCACCGGCGACAGCAGCGGCAGCAACTCTTGGGGACGGTGACAGCACAGCCTTCTCACGCCAGCAGCTGTCTTCCTTGCTCACAGTGATGACAGCAAGCTCACGGTAACGTGATAGCACCTGACGACAGCACTTGGCAGCAGTGCACGATCAGATCTGTTTGTTACAAAGTCCTTGGCCGAACAGCACTTCTTCTCCTTCGTTGCTGCACCTGCTCACGTTCAGATTCTGGATCCCCGTTTACGGCCAGCTCACACCTCACGGGCTCGACCCTTGCATGCACGACAGCAGCTCTTCCTTTCACGCAGCACTAGACAGCAACGACAGCTCTCTTCTTCTCTCGGGCAGCACCTCTCTTGTCTTCAGTTTTCTGTTTTGAAATGAAGAAGAAGAAGTTGGCAGATGGCTTGCTTTGGATTCGGTTTGTCTTGAAGGCAAGAATGATGATCGGGTGCTTGCCTTATGCAAGCTTTGTTTTTCTTTATGGAGACCGGATGATAGCTTCTCATTATTCTCTCTTTGGATTCTATTTTTGCTATAATAAGTTGTTGACCGAGCTTGTTATTTGCTTCATTCTTTCTTCAATTCCAACTACCAATATTAAAAAAAAAATGGCTCTTCTCTTGCATGTGTGACATGTGTCACAACATGCAATAACTTAAGTGGATTTCATGCATTCTTGCTTTTTAATTCCAAGCTCGGATTCCGTTTCAGTCCGTCCGTCCTGGAATCCGCTTTTTAATCGCTTTCTCCTTTGGAATAATTTATAAATTCCGAACCCGTCTTTGCGAACTCGAATTTATTTCTCTAAATCGAAAATAATTATTCCAATTATTTTTGGACTCGATATTTATATTTTTCCGATCGGATGCGATCCATCGGAAAAATATTTCGCCCTTCGACGAACGCGGTTTTGGGTTTTACAACAAACATATATTCGCAATTTAAAAATCACATTAAAAGGAATTTCACACGTCATGTATAAATTTTCAATAGAATTTCAAAATCACTCAAAACATCGATTCAAACCAATATTTTCATATCATCTCAATTAACATCAAGTAATTATATATATACATAAACTTCAGTTTACATTTATTTAAATCAAATACATCATTTTTAAGACATCATAATCACATCATTAGCACGACACGTCAGTCATGACTCAGTGTTCTTGCTGCCTGAGTACCTGAACCTGTATCTGCTCCTAGGGAGGCTTTTATGTATAAAACATAAAATAATTATGAGCTTGATAGCCCAGTGAGTGTAATATAATTTATAGATAAATTTAATTATATAAAATGACCTCCCTAAAATTTGTTTTTAAAACATTTTAGGAATAAATATTTTGCTATGATGTGAAATTTGATCTCGATTTCTTTGAAAATCACATTTCTACCAATTTCAATAACATAAATCATCGTTTAATAAAATTCATGCTTTTATAATGAAATCATAAATAGGAGTTGCATGGTTTCCATTTTCTATCAAAACATCTATCAGTAGTAGTGATATTTCTTCATAAAACTATCTTAGTATAAAAATGAGCCACCAACTGACTATCCATACTACATGGTACCCTATATCGGAAATGGAATTGTCCTCGCTCAGGCCATCCTAGAATGTCACCTCGGATAGGCTGTCGATCTGGTATTCATAGCGGAATGGTCCTCGCTATGGAGCGGAATTATCCTCGCTCGGGTGGAAGTTAACTAATAATATACCCCATACATGAACTGGACAACTCCCTGACTAACTGACTTAGTTAACCCCATACGGGTACCTCCTACGGTTAGTATGGTTAGTGATGGACTAACATAAACACCCCTAACTCAGCCAATGCACGCTTAAGGTACTCAACCCAGACCGGAGATATCTATATCATATCTAGGTGTACCATAGGTTTTAAATCGCATTTCATATACATTTTCAATTCATTTGAATTAATTTCTCATAATATTCATTTCATTTATCAAATCCCAATTTCATGGAAAAATCATTTCATATCCATACAACTCACATGAAAACTATCATGACAGCACCTAAGAAAATCTGGACAGTTTTCATCTTACATTTTCTCATCCAAAACCTTATAAAAATCAATTCTTTTCACTCCAAATAGACTTACTCTTGGTGGAAGACCTCCCTAGTGTTGTTCTTGACCTTTAGATTGCTCAAAACGTGCTTGAAATTAGGTTGCTTTGGAGCAAAATGTGGCTGCCCGGTTTTGGTGTTTGTCGAACTGCACTCTGCTCTTCCTCTCTCTTTTTGCTTCATTCTTCTACAATCTTCCTCCTATATATATGTCCTCAAGTCCTTAATAAATTACCGTTGAAGTTTAGGTATAAATTACATGGTATGCCATTGCATTTTCCTTCCAAAATTGCCCCCATTTGTATTGACAATGTAATGGTTTTTATAATTTTAATAAAATTCATTCCTCTTGAATTTTTCTACCCACATTAATCACTTATTTAAATCTTGTAAATCTCTTCAATATCAATTCCAACATGTATCTTGATAGGCCATAGCATCATTTCTCGAATTTCAAATCATTTCCGATCCATTTGGAAACTTTTATCATTACGCAATTAAATATAAAATTTAATCGTAATCGAAAACTTAATCGATTTTTATTATTCCATTAGGTGAATATACACTTGCACAACATTCTAATGTCACTCATCATCATTATATCTCCTATATAACACTAAACTAGGGAGGGGTATTGCAGGGGGAATCGTAATTGTAACACCCTCTCCCAAAAATGTTACTGTTCCTATGTTTAGAACAAAGAAATGTTCTAATGTGCCCTTTGGAAAGAAAATAAAAAGGATTATTAAGTAATTTAAGTGAAATAGTTAAAAGTGTAAAATTTTGAAAGTTTAATGAAATGAGTGGAATTTTTTTAGAAGTTAAGGGGCTTAAGCGAAATTTGTTAGATATTTTAAGAGAATTCTCTAGAATCAGTGGCATTCTCGTAATTTTGAGAAACAGTCAGCTTGGATCCGTGCCTATAAATAGGTGTGTGCTGCGTCAGTTTGGGGGGAAGGAAAAAAGAGAAGAGAGAAAAACAAAGGGCAGAGTGAAGAGAGAGAGAAAAAGAAAGAGAAAAAAGAAGGAAGAGAGAGTGAGAACTCACGTCAGTAGAGCTGGAGCATGAATAATCAAGTTTAAGTAATTTCCCAAGAGGTAAGGTTTTATTCTATGAATTTATTTATGAAAATTGAAAGAAATATTTAGATGCATACTGAGTTCGTGAGCTAGTGAGCTAGATAGCTAAGTCAGATAGCTGAGTTCGTGAGCTAGAGAGCTCAAGCTAGAGATATGAGCTAGTGAGCTAGATAGCTAAGTTAGAGAGCTGAGTTGGTGAACTAGATAGCTGAGCTAGTAAGTTAGAGAGCTGAGCTAGTAAGCTAGAGAGTTAAGCTCGTTAGCTAGAGAGCTGAGCTAGTGAGCTAGAGAGCTAGATAGCTGAGTTAGAGAGCTAAGCTAGTGAGCTAGAGAGCTGAGCTAGTGAGCTAGGGAGCTGAGGTAGTCAGCTAGGGAGCTCAGCTAGGGAGCTAGATAGCTAAGTTAGAGAGTTGAGTTCGTGAGCTAGAGAGCTCAAGCTAGAGATCTGAGCTAGTGAGCTAGATAGCTAAGTTAGAGAGCTGAGTTAGTGAGCTAGATAGTTGAGCTTGTAAGCTAGAGAGCTGAGCTCGTTAGCTAGAGAGCTAAGCTAGTAAGCTAGAGAGCTAGATAGCTGAGTTAGAGAGCTGAGCTAGTGAGCTAGAGAGCTGAGCTAGTGAGCTAGAGAGCTGAGTTAGTGAGCTAGATAGCTGAGCTAGTAAGTTAGAGAGCTGAGCTAGTAAGCTAGAGAGCTGAGCTCGTTAGCTAGAGAGCTGAGCTAGTGAGCTAGAGAGCTAGATAGCTGAGTTAGAGAGCTAAGCTAGTGAGCTAGAGAGCTGAGCTAGTGAGCTAGAGAGCTGAGCTAGGGAGCTAGAGAGTTGAGCAAGTGAGCTAGAGTGCTGAGCTAGTGAGCTAGAGAGCTGAGCTAGTGAGCTAGAATGCTGAGCTAGAGAGCTGAGTTAGTGAGCTAGATAGCTGAACTAGTAAGCTAGAGAGCTGAGCTAGTAAGCTAGAGAGCTGAGCTCGTTAGCTAGAGAGCTGAGCTAGTGAGTTAGAGAGCTAAATAGCTGAGTTAGAGAGCTAAGCTAGTGAGCTAGAGAGCTGAGCTAGTGAGCTAGGGAGCTGAGGTAGTCAGCTAGGGAGCTGAGCTAGTGAGCTAGAGAGTTGAGTTCGTGAGCTAGAGAGCTCAAGCTAGAGATCTGAGCTAGTGAGCTAGATAGCTAAGTTAGAGAGCTGAGTTCGTGAGCTAGAGAGCTCAAGCTAAAGATCTGAGCTAGTGAGCTAGATAGCTAAGTTAGAGAGCTGAGTTGGTGAGCTAGATAGCTAAGCTAGTGAGCTAGATAGCTGAGCTAGTTAGCTAGAGAGCTGAGCTCGTTAGCTAGAGAGCTGAGCTAGAGAGCTAGATAGCTGAGTTAGAGAGCTAAGCTAGTGAGCTAGAGAGCTGAGCTAGTGAGCTAGAGAGCTGAGTTAGTGAGCTAGATAGCTGAGCTAGTGAGCTAGTAAGCTAGAGAGCTGAGCTCGTTAGCTAGAGAGCTGAGCTAGTGAGCTAGAGAGCTAGATATGAGCTAGGGAGCTAGAGAGCTGAGCTAGTGAGCTAGAGTACTGAGCTAGTGAGCTAGAGTACTGAGCTAGAGAGCTGAGCTAGTGAGCTAGAGCTAGAGCTAGAAGCGAGCTAGAGCAGAAAGCAGCAAGCTAGAGAAGGACATTGGGAGCGAGCTAAAGAGGTCGCTGAGCTAGTAAGCATCCAGTGAAATGTGAGGTTTATTTAAGTTTGTATTATCAATTGAGTATTCATAATTTCAATATTCTATTATAGTGGTCTGATGACTAATTGAGTAAGTTGATTAGCATGTGTTTATTTTATAAAATGCATGTGTAGTTGCAAAATAATTAAAGTTAGGGAACTACGAGGGCTTTGATCCCAATGATGAATTGGGTACGTAGGCATTTGAGAGAAAAACTTAAACTCAAGCCCAAATAAAATAAAATAAGTATTTTAGTATGCTTTTAATTTATGTGATGCATATGAGCTACAAAAGTATATATAGAAATTTTCTATATTTTAGAAATAAAGCAAGTTATTTATATTTATTTGCATGTCAGTAAGATGCATGTTAGAAAAGATTTTAAGAAAAGATTTCAGAAAGTATTTTAGAAAAAGATTTCTTAATGAGCTTCGAAAGAATTTTTAGATTATGATTTATAAAGTATTTCATAAAAATACTTTTAGTTATGTCTTTGGGAAAAAGAAAGCTTTTTAAATTTTATAAAAAACATTTTATTACGCCTATGGTTTACCCTAACCCCCAGAGAGCTCAGTTGAGTACCCTATGTGTGTACGGTAGATGTGAGAGGGTCACTAACCAAGAAAGGAGTCTGGTCGACTCCAGAGAGAGAGAGTAAATTAAGTCACCCTCTGCACGTATAAGGGTAGTGTAGATACGTCCGATTGCGAGAGGGTAACGCGTGCCCAGAGTTTACGCATCGGCGACTACATAGGGCAGATTCCCTCATTCCTAGTGGTTAGCTAGAGACTTGATGCTACCACGACAGGAGTAGTTTCCCTGGGTTGTCATTAAGACGAGATAAGAGAAAAGTTTTAGAAAGAAATTCAAAAATGAATTTCAGAAATAGTTTTCTAAAAAGTATTTTAGAAAGAATATAAAACTATTTTCTATAGTGTATTAAAGTATTATTCTCATTGAATTTATGTTGCCATGCTTTTATATTGTGTATAAAATCCTCCCCAAGTGCAGGTTCAGGAGTTTCAGGTACCCTATACGCCATGCAGATTATGTGGGTTCCAACCATCAACGCAGTATAATTCTTGTTGTATAAAGATAGTACTGATAGTTGTTATCATGAAATTGTTATAAATTTCAGATTTATAAGCCTATGCAACAACAATAGTTTTTTTTTTTATAGTTGCATATTTTCAAAAAATTGTATATTTATGATTTATGAGAAAATTTTTTTTAGGCTCATAAACAAGGCTAGTTAGCAGTTAAGGGTTCGCTCCATGAGGTCCTTTTGGATCAAAATAGTTAGACTCCAGAAAGGGCTCATGGGGTGCTCGGCAGGGCTGCCGGATTCAGAGTAGGAATTCGAGTCAGGTCCTGTCAGTAATCCTAAAGTTCTCACATCTGCGACTACATATGGTGAGATTTCCCCAATTCTAGTGGCGTGTTTACGTTCCGTCATAAAGAATAAGTTTCCCTGGGCTATCTTGTAAGGCAAGCTTCAGATGAAAGTCACGTCATTAGACATGAGGTTTAGAAAACAAGAAAATTTACGATTTATGAAATTGTTATCAAATTTCAAACAAAAATATTTATATGCTAGATTTACAATTTTTAGCAGTTTGAAATAAATTATTAGTTTTTCAAACTATTTTAGGAGGATATATATTTTAAAAGCAAAAATCGTAGTTTATAAAGTTATCCACTTACTGAGTTTAAATACTCATCACTCCTTTCATGTTTTTATAAAAATCCTCCCCACGTGCAGGTGTGAGCCAACAATCAGAAGAAGCTTCATCGACTGTGCAAGTGGGCTAAAGATGCGAAGTTACTACACTGGTTTATTTTGAAATACTATGTACATGCATAACTATTTAGGACTTGATGCATGTTTATAAATATTATTTCGGAAGATACATACACTTATGCTTTTATATTTTAAAACCACATGTGCATAATGTTTTTATGTAAGTTCAATGATTTTTGAATTGTCTTTTAAACATGTTGTGGATGATTATGAAAAGGAAATGAGGACCTAAGGCCTAGAAGTTGAGATTGGGTGTTTTTTTGAAGTGCACAAGTTTTTTATCGTGTTTCTACAAGGTGGAATTTTTAAAAAAATAGGAGAAGATGGTTTTACAGTGTATAGTGATGCCTTTAGGCAGGGCTTAGGGTGTGTATTAATGCAGTATGGCACAGTGATAGTATATGCTTCTAAGTAATTGAAGAAGTATGAACTAAACTATCCGACTCATGACTTGTTATTTTTTTTTTTTTTTCTATTTTTCTTTCTTCAATCAGCAGCCACCACTAACATATATATATTTCAGTGGGCTTCACTACTAATTATTATTATTATTATTATTATTATTAAAAAAATCATGCAAACCCTATTTGACTTTTTGGTAATATATATAAATTTTCATTTATACCCCTATGACCATTTTCCTTTTAACCTCATTTTCTTAATTTCTTTTAAAAATATGCTCCTATAGGATATTTATCCACAAACTTCTGTATTTCTAAGACTTGAACTGGATCAAATTGATAACAATAAATTAAATTTCAATTAATTTCTTAGGTCTAGTTGGTTGAGGCCTTACAATTCATCCTCCCTTATGAAATTTTATTCTCAAAATTTAGGAATCATCTCAACTCAAAATATCTTACTCTCAAATCATTGCTTTCATTTAATCATCAATAACCATAATAATTCTATTCTAAATAAATTTTCAATTTTTTTTTCACATATATAAGATCATATATTTTACACTATAACAATTTACACCTATATAATTATCATTAACCAAGCTCTCCAACAATCATAATTGTACTCTTATAGAATATTCCATAAATTTCTTTATATATAATATCTAAAACTATAACAATTAACACCTAAATAGACTATTATTAAATAAAATTCTTCAATTAGAATCCTAAAAACAATCATACTCGTATAATTATGAATAATTACACCTACAACTATTTTGAATAATAAATATTTATACTATTCTAAATAATAATTATTTTCCTTTTTATCACTTCCAATAATATACAAAGTTTAATAAATTATTCCCTATAACTCTTATACTTCATATAACTTCTGACGGGACCTTCCCGAGTCCCTACTCTGGATCCGTGAAGTATCCCGTAGCACTCCGACAAAGCTCTAACGAACTCTAGCTTGGCTTGTAGAAATTCTGCTGGAGCATCGGGACTCACTTTAGACTTCTTTTATACAAAACATTTATTAGGGGGTAAGGGTAAAAATTTTTCGTTTTCCTAATGAAAATCTGATAGCATGCCGGTTGTTTATTAAGATATGCTACCCTGCAAGTTCAAAGCAATTTAAAAACACTTCTATGGCAAACAATTCTCAACTACTAGAGGCCTCTGGCCCTCATCCACAATTAGCCACAACATAAATATATATAAAATTTCAAACTTTTATGGAAACTCAATTTTCTGAATTAAAATATTTTCATAAAACGTGCATCCAACTACTAATATGTAAACTCTATTTAAACTTATTTTAAATGTACATCATTTAGACCATACTCATATACAACACATGCATGATTAGAAGTGTGAGCTATACAATAAGAAATAGTCGTCTGTCACTCTATTCGCGCGTCGGTCTTAGCCTCATCTGCTGGATGACTCACTCTTGCACCTGAAGGAACATTTTTAAAAAATACATAGCAAACAAACGGTGAGTATAACTTAGTGAGATAAATAATAAACAGCTTTATAAACTAAAATATTTTTTTGAAATACTTTTTATTTCTTTCAATTAAAACTATTTTTGAAATTCATTTTGAATTTCTTTCTAAAACTTTATCATTTCTCGCTTTGATAGTAACCCAGAGAAACTACTTCTATCGTGGCCGCATAAATCTCTAGCTAAGCTACTCGGAATTAGGGAATCTACCCTGTGTAGTTACCGATGTGCGACTCTGGGCACGCGTTATCCCTACACAATCGGTTTAAACTACATTACCTTATACGTGCAGAGAGTCGCTCAACTGACTCCCTCTCTTAGTTAGTAACTCTCTCACATCTACCATACACGCATAGAGCATTCTATTGAGTACTCAACTAGGACTAGGGTAAACCATCATCGTAAGGAAATACTTTTTCTCGGTATTCTCAAATAATCTAGTTTTTAAGGCAAAAAACCTAAAAACTTTAAAGCCTCATAAATTCTATACATGAATATATATTTACTTTAACAATTCATATTATAGGATCCAACTATATTAAAATCTATAAATCAATTACATAATGAAGTAAATGCATATAACATTAAAATAAGCTTTAAACAAACTAAGCTTGAGGAGAAGTGGATTTCTACTCACAAAGCGCTTCCCGATCGCTAACTTCCAATTTGAGGAACTCTCTTCACCTCTTCCACGTCTCGGTGTCCGTTAGAAAAACTTCCAATTCACCTAACATTTAAATCACCAACTTATTTACTACTTCATTCCAATATAAACTCTAATGGATTTCTTTAAAACTAATTAAGCAACAATTCACTCCATCACAAGCCCTTATTTTATACCATTCATTTCCATGAAGTTTTCATGTCCAAACACATTTAAATACACACTTAAAACCACCAAATTGAAAGAAAATAAAAAGGAGGACAGCTTGTGCATTATATAGTCATACGATTACCTTTGAGTGTTACAAGCATTTCATGTAATGCAATTTATCATCTATGACTTAATCACCCTCAAATACATATTTAAGCACATACTTAGGACCTTAAAATCAATTTAATATCTCATAATTTCAACTTATATGCAGCTGTCCTTTACTTTAACCGAAAATCACACGAATACCCTATTTTTTATTTTCTTTCAGCTCCAACACGTAATCACATTCCATCATGGATTTATACACTTAATAATCAATTAATCTCCATTTATTTAAACCAAATACAACCCACACACACACACATACATACTGCCGAACAGAACACCACACAAACACCCATTCTTTTCCACTTGATTCACGGCACACACATCACACAACCATCTACATAATCATCTATTCCATTTTAGCTTTTCATGAGATAAAATCAATTAAACCCAACATAACTTACTTGAGTTTGATATCAGCCACTCCTCTGAGATTCTCACGGCATCCATATCTTTCCATTTCAGCTTGTCCAACTTGAACTACAACCAAAATCAACCTAACTCTTGAAATTGACAACAAAGAACTCAAGAAAACAACTCACAAACTCAATTTATTCCTCTTACCTACTGTTGATCATCATCTTCACGCCTACCCCTACCATTTTCCATCATTTCTTGGCTTTATCCAGTTGCTCCCAGCTCATCTTTTTCTGGTCTCAGCTCACCCGAAATCGCCTTTCTTCACTCGCGGTCTGCCAAGCTCGTCAATGCCCGTCACGATTTCAGCTGTCTTCCCGTTTTCTGGTCTGACTTCCTCATTTCCAGATCTGGTTTTCTGGCCTGAAATCAGCTACTCATCCAGCTCCTTTAAGCCTCCATCTCAGCATGACAAAAGCCCTTAGATGATCGGTCTTCTTGCTTCTTCACTTGGCTGCTGAGAGCTATTGAAATTGCCGAGTGAGGGAGATTGATTTCGGGTCTGATTGTTCGGGTCTGTTGGAGTGTGTTTTCTGTGCCAGATTTGAGCTAGAAGAAGACACATTTAATTACTTAACAAATTACCTAAATGCCCCTAAACTTTTCTCAATTATGTCAGCTTAACTTTCAACCAAAGTTTTACATGTTTACCCTCTTTTACTAACATTTTTATTATCCTCACTTATACTTTTCCAATCATGTCTCTATTCATTTTTAACTTATACTTAACACTCCCTAATAACCTCTTTTAATCCTCATAAACTTATATTACTCATAAAAATTTTATCCCATAAAAATAAATACGTTAAATCCGTCAATTTTCATAACATTTGTAATATCGATAATATTAATCATTATTTCTCTCAATAGTATTTCTAAAATATTCCACACTTATCAATTCATCAATTTAACATCATAAACATTCAATTAGACTTATAATTATCCACTTGCATCACATAAAAAAAAAATATCACAACGGTGGAATATTTTAAACATACGATTGCATTTAACGTTTTTATCTCTATATAGATATATATTCCTAAGCACGAAGGACTTGGTCTTGACAACTTCTGAATAATAAATCAATATACACCAATGAATAATTAATCACATATTTTTCACTTTTAGGTGGCACTCTCTTATTGACTAATTTTACATGACATGGATTACCATTTTGGGTCTCCTTGTATCACTCTTTTATTGGTTCATTTTACACGACATGTATTTATGTTTCTTGGTGACAATTTCTTAGTAAAATGTTTACTTTGCTCTTTAATGTGTTTAATTCACATTCATGCCTAAATAAATTTCAAAACTATTCCATAGTCATCCAATCATTAAATTAACCATGTAATACTCTAATTAGATATAAGACTTATCAATTACATACTCATCACTTTGCCACTTATCAACTTGCATGTTTACCACCTTATCACTTGTCTCACATGCATTACTTCATCCTCCCATTTCACACCATGTGTCTTATGTATTCATTCACACTTTACAATTTCCTATTTTCGTATTCGAAATCATTTTCGATTCATCCATAAATTATACTAGAATTCAATTTATGTACCCAAAAATTTTACTAAAATTCGACTACACAATCAAGAATTCTAGTATAATTTCATGAAATTATACTAGAATTTCACATATCAATTCATATAACACAATTCATCTAACATGATATGTGAAATTTGGCCAAAGTTAAAGCTTGTGTTATATGAATTGATTTTAATAGTTTGACATATTTATATGATGTGTTGCATGATTTTAAGATGAGGTGTATCAAGATAATGGAAAGAAAAAACTAGGATTACATGATTGGTGTATTCGGTCAAGCATGGATTTGAGGGATGCATTTTATGTTTTGATCTTTTGAATGATTTAGAGTGATGTTAAGATGAATTTAAGATGATTAATGCATGGAAAATCAAAAGAATAAAGTTTATATGAAAGATAGTGAAATTGCTCAATTAAAGGGCATGTTTGTTGGAATGTCAAATTGGATGAATTAGTATTGATTTTAAATGAATTAGTGATGCATTCTAAGTTAGAATATACATTGTAGATAAAAAAGAAAACAATGGAATCAAAGGAGAGTCGTTGAAGGGTATTCTAGTAACCGGAAGTCATGTGAGTGTGAAAATAGTTTATGAATGTTAAATGCATTTTAGTTTAATTTTAAAGTATTTAGAAATATTACATGCTTGTTAGCCTATTTTAAAGCATGTTTTTATGTATCCTTATTAAGTATACTAGTGACGAATACCTTTATGTGTTGATTTAAAAAGAAAGTGCTTTATGCATAAAATTGTAAAATCATTGAGCTTTTATGCTTTTATGAAATTTCATGAGATATGTTTTAGTATTTTCATGCTTATAGAATGAAATATTTAACTTTGAATTACGTGAAAGTAAAGTCTTCAAAAACTAATGACCAACCCAAATTATAGAGATTTGTTAATTCAGATCCGACCTGTAAAACCCAAATCCTCGTTCGTCGGAGAGTGAATTAGTTTCCAATGGATTGCGTTTCGATCAAAAAAAATAAATAAATTAATTAATTTTCGAGCTTGGAAACGATTGGAATAAGTATTTTAGAGTAATAAAAATAATTTCGAGAGCGTAAGGATGGCTTCGAAATTTAAAAATAATCCAGGAAACGAAATCAAGTCATAAGCGGATTCCCGGACGGTCGGACGGAATCAGAATCCAGGCTTGGATTTAAAAGCAAGAAATGCATGAAAGATTTTTTTTTTAATGAAATATTTAGTGCATGCAAGTGACACTTGTCACTCATGCAAGCAATGAGTAATACAAGTGTCATTCGGTCAAGCAAGATATTAAAATGAGAAGCAAAGTTTGTAAGTTATCATCACTCGGTCAACCTTTCCTCCATATCAAAAACTGAAACCAAAGGAGAGGGAGAAGCTATCAAATCCAAGAGAGAAATGGAAAGTTAAGAAAGAGAGAACAGCCACCATTTGTTATATCCAGTTCGGTCACCATCCAAAGAGCTAGCCGAAAGTGAAGGTTTGAAATAGTGTGAGGATAGAAGCTTCTGCATGCGACCACTTCCTTCTTCATCTTTCCTTTTTCTTGACCGAGAGAGAGTAGCCATGCCCGTGAGCCAAAGAGAGAACTTTTGAGAGATCGAGAGAGATAGCTTGAGCGAGAGAGGTGAGCTGTGGTCGTCATCCCCAAGTGCTGCCATGGTCTCGTAGGTGAGCTGGTGCAGCTCGTGGTCACGAATCAGGTGCTGTATTACTGCATGAAATGAAGAGTTGAAGCTATGGAGATGCAACCGTGAGCTGGTGAAGAAGTTTGAGCTGAACCCGTTGATGCATGTGTTGTTTAAGCCTCCCAAAGTGATCAGATCTGAAGCATCTGGTTACATGCAAGAGCAGAGTGGAGCAGAGTGATCTTGCATGCAAAGGCTGATTCAAGGAGAAGAGCATCCAGGCCGTGAATTGGAAGAGCAGCAAAGCTGTTGCCGTGGAGAGCTGCTGCCAAGCGTGGAGTTGCTGAATGCTGGTGCTGCTGCTGCCGTGGACGAGAGGTGCTGCCAGTTGCTGTCAGCGTGAGCTGGTGGCCGCGAGCTGCTATCAACGTGAGCTTGTGATTGTGAGCTGCTGTCAAGCTGAAATCAACATTCAGTTTTGGAGTGGAACAACAATAAGAGAAAACATCTTGCTGGTGGAAGAAGAAGCTTGCTACCGTGAGAGTTTCGTCGCCGTTTGAAAGCCGTCTCGAAGCGAAACTAGTGAGTAAGTGCTGCCCCATGTTGCTTTGTTGAGTTGTTTTGGTAATTTAGTAAGCAACCATGTGATTAAGTTGAGATAAAGTGGTGATATTATGTTTGGGTTTAGGATTGAGAACCTCGTTAGTGCGGAGGTTCGTTTGAATTGTTTCGTTATATTGACGATTGATTGTCGATGTTGAAAGTTCGTGAATTATTCGTTGTATGGGCTGTTATGTTATGATAAAGGGGCTGTCATGTGGTGCTTTTATTTCCAAGTTGTTAACATGAAAAAGGATGCATTTTAGTGTATTTGAAAGTATCGAATTATCGTTCAGGCATTGATTAATCGTTTCCGAGCATTTTGGTTGAGTTTTCCGCAAGTGCAAATGTTTTTAGTTTGTGATTTTCGTTGTCGATTATGCAAGTGTTTATGATGTCAACTTGCTGCCTTGAGATGTGTTTAAGACCATTATAGTGTTAAGTCGATGTTAGGATAGTTTGAAATGCGTTTAAGTTAATCGGATAGTTTTAGTTTCGCGCGAAATCGTTAAATTGTCAAATTTTGGAGTTGAATCGGTAAAATGTATATTGTTTAAGCTTGCTGCCATATTTTTCATGTTTGTGTTTCAAAGTGTTTGAAAGTTCATTTTTCATGATTTAAGTCAAGTCACGAGTTGTATGGACGATAAGTTTATTTGGGAACGAAGGAATCGCGCGAAACGTTAAAAATCGATAAGTCGCAATAGCTAGTTAAATCGCGTAATTTTTATGTTGTTCGTTTAGCTTCGCTTATTCTTTTTGTTAAATCTATTAGGATATGATTTCGATGATATTGTTTTGGATTCGAATAGCATAGTTACGACATGCTTATATTAGAATGTTAACTTATATAGGCATCGATAAGGCAAAGGAAAGCGAAGTTGGAGAAGTAGCGCGAGGTAGTAAATCCGGTCGTTTTCGTGAGTTAGGAATCGGTGAGTGTAAATTGTTTTATAAAATGATAAATGCAATATGATTTCTATATGATTTTTATGCGTTCATGCAAGATTTAAACGTTTTAATATTTAAATGAGTTTATATGAATGATATATGCTTTATAGGAATGTTATACGCTATGAAATGTTTTTATATATGTATTTAAAGCAATATTGATCGTACAACTCGTTATTGAAATGTACTTTTATGTTTTGTTTTATAAGCGAAGGAACATGCTTTACAAATACTATTTTAGCATGATAATGTATTTCGAAACCAATGGCTACCCATCCCCATTATGACTGAATTATGATTGTTATGCGGCCGAAGTGCCTTATATCGCGTATGGCATGTCTGTCGGGGGAAAGTCCACTAACTATAGGGGGGGATCGAGTCTGTCATGTCGCCCTCTACGCGTATATAAGGTACTATCATGAATGATGCCCTATGTGCAGCGAGGTAATATACCGCAGCATAGTGGTTATGACTGAGATTGCACGTCCCCACCACCGGTGACCCAAGACCGGGCGGTGATCATGATTTTCCCGGGTCCCATTGGATATATGTTTTATGACCGAGGATTGATTTATGATTTTATGAGTTTATTTATGAACTTATGATTATGTTATGAATAAATTTTATGATGCTTATAATCTTGTATATTGTTTTCAAGCAATTGTTTATCAAATGATTTTGTAACATCATGAAATTCATGTTTACATAAATTGTTTCGGAACTTGGATTCTTTCAAAAGATTTTGAAAGGATATTAAAGAAAACCTATTTAGAACTGCATAACACTCACTGAGCCTTTTTAGCTCATTATTTTCTTGTTTATTTTGTTTTTAAAACTCCCCAGGTGCAGGTTCGAGTCCTCCAGGCGGCAGATCTCCAGCTCAAGAGTAGGCAAGCTTATTAAGCGACCGAAACTGTGAATTAAAGTAAATTTTGGATGTATAACGGATTTAATGTGATGTAAATATTTAAGTTGTATAACTTTATTACGCTGTCATGAATGTGAAATGTTTTATTTTAAGTTTGAAATGGTTTTATTTTAAATACTTAAATTATGTTTAAACGTTGATTTAAAGATGGACCTGAGGTCCCATCGAGAAGTGGAAATGAACATTTGCATTTTGAAATATTATTAATTGTTTTACAGGTGTTTGAAAAAGTTGGAAATGTCGGAGAAACAGCCGTTGTGCTGCCGAAAATTTTTACACCCTCAATTTTTATGGATTAAGAAATGAAATCATTTTACGGCTTAACTTCACAGAGTTCTTTTAAGTCACCTACATAAAGACTGTAAGGATTCTGTGGGGTGCCGGGAGGGCTCCGCTCGGATCTCATCAGGGAAAATCCGGGTTGGGTCCTTTCACGACCGATATACGTGTATGGCAAGTGTTGAGAGGATGTGTCACTAACCTCGGGGGGGATTGACTCTCGAGTCCTGAGTCAGTTGTGTTGCCCTCTGAATGTGTGTGTGACAAACCCCTCTCCTTACTAGGCCTGCCGACAACCTCACAGTAGCCCTCCAATCGATATCTGATCCAATTGGATGGTTCCCGTGAAGTTACGCCGTTTACTTTAAAAGAAAACTTTTCTAACTTTCTTTAATAGCGAAAAACGTGGGGAAATTTTAAATTTTTTTTTTTAAAAAAAAAAAATTTACAAAATGGATTTATAAAAATCCGGATAGTATAGCTGCTGCTTTCTGAACATGCCACCCTACAAATTTAAAATATAACATTGTTATATCCATCAAATCTCTATTACTTGGTCTCAGGCCCTCAATTCAGTTTCTACAATCCAATCGCAACCAATTTTTCAAAATTTAAAATCAATAATTTACAATTTCATTTTCCAAAACTTTATTTATTAATAATACAAAAGTTATATACAATCCAAAATATTATTTACAATATGTATACCAAAATATAATTATGATGCATGACATACACTTTTAAATATACACCTATGCAGTGATTATCTTTGCGTCAGACCACTTACACGTCTGAATGAACATCTTTGGCTTGGCGGCTCGTACCTGTACCTAGAAAGGATTTTTCAACCACATATGAAAAGAATGGTGAGTATAAAATTCAATGAGCGAATAACTTTTAAATTAACTAGATATATATAATATATATTCCCAAAAAAATTTATAAATTGATAATTTCTCACAACTTTATTAAAAATTATAGAACTAGATAATTCTCATAAACTTTTCTTTATTCTCAATTTGAAATAAACTTGAAATAACTTTCTTATTTAATAAATTACACATCTATTGACATGTCTTTCTCTTTTATCTTGCCAAAGGCAACCCACGGAAACTTAACTCAATTGTGATAAAATTTCTCATTGCCATCAGAGCTCGGGAATGCTACCATGTGTAGTCGTAGATGTGGGAACGTCTTCGGGTCATGATTCCCCCCAATATCAGGCAAATCTACACTATCATATACATGCAGAGGGCGACTCACAGACTTGACTTAACCCCCCAAGTTAGTGGCTATCTTAACCATCTTGCCATACACGCAATGGTACTTCGACCGGGTATACTAGGGATTAGGGTAAACACAAGGTATTTAAAATTCTTTCAAAATACTAAAAATTCTTTCTTTTTCTTTTTAAATTATAACTTGAGATAAAACTCCCGCTTTTCTAAGGCCAAAGCCTAACATCATAAAAATAACTTTAATATGTCTCATTCTTGTGTATAATTACTCAAAAACATTAATTGCTTTAATACTAAATTGATTACAATAGCTATATAATATAAAAATACATGCAATTCATATAAAAATATATAACATGCTAAAGAAAATTAAAGTTCACATAATAAATTTCTTCATTAAAACAACAATTGAATAATTTAATTCCATCTATTAAAACCCATAAATGCTTTGCAATTATAGAACCATTCACTAATTTTCTTCCAACACAACTTCACTACTCTTCCAACCTCCTTTTTGATGCTTTACTCCCAATTCACCTACAATCACATTATTTCTTCATTTAGAAAATAGCACATTAAATTCATTTTCACAAAATGCCTTGCACCAAATTCACCTAAAATATTCCAAATAGTTTCCAATATATACATACATTGTTTTGGTCATAACTTTGCCAATTTTTATCCGATCTTTTCGCTTCCAATTCCTACACTCAAATATGATATTTAGGTGTGTTTTGAGGTTCAAAATAACCCCATTTCAGGGCACACACTCCAGCCCTCTATAAGAGTCCCTATCATCCTATTTTTGGACACAACTTACATGTTATTACACTAGTATGCATGCATTAATTACTTCCATGCATGTCCATTTTATTTTCTTTGAATTTCACTCATTCAAACACATATTTAGGGTCATGATTACACCTTAGACTCAAATAAAATACATGGATAACATGCAGCCCTTAGTCTTGGCCGAAGCATACATAAATACACAACTATCCTCTTTTTCAATTTCCATCACAATCTATCAAATTAACACACTTAATTATCATTTCCCATGCATTTAATCATTTGAAAAACTCATCTCACACATGAATCACAAGTTGGTCAAACCTACACCCTCCATCTCATTCTGTTTCTTCAATTTCTTATCATGATCAAGCATAAAAATCAACTACATGCAGTCTTGTAAGCATAAAATCAACTACATGCATTTTCCATCAACATAATCACATAAACTCTAACTTACCTTACTTGAATCTTGAATTGGATGATTCTCTCAACCTTTAAGCTTGATTTTTAAGCATAATTCACTTCAATCTAAACTCAAAACACACTTGAATCACTTAATCACCCAAAACAGTCCCTAACTTGAAAAATCATCACTAAATTCACCCTGACTCATCTTGTTTTCCTTAGCTCTTTCTTGCTTTGTTTCCTCTTGGATGAATTGGGTAATTCTTGGGCTAAAATCTATAGTTGATTTCCTCCATTTTCCTCCCCTACAGCTGACCGAACAGCCTTTTCTTCTTCCTTCATGGCTGCACGTTTCTTGGTTCTGCTTCAGCTCACGATTTGCTTTTGCTTCTCACGATTTCAGCTTGCTTTAATTGAATGAATCACTCCCTCAAGCTCTTATGCACTTCCACTTTATATATTCATGCTTACCAATGTCTAAATTACCCTTTAACTTACTTAAAAATCACACAAGTGCCACTAGTTATCAAATAAAACTTTTGATTGGTCATTTAATTCCATTCAATTAATAACTAACCAATCACTCAATTTCTTAATTCAATTTCATTAATCACCTTGCTTTTTGACTTTAAATATGTCACAACACCATTGATTCCCACTTAATCACATGGATTGTGCTTCTTTGGATGATTATCTTCTCATAAATCCTTTAATAATTTACTAACTTAAATTTAATTCCTCATTTCACACTAATAAATTCTAAAAATATTCCACGGTCATCCTATCATCAAATTGACCATGCAATACTTTAATTGGGTATCTTAACCTTTAACCCCATGCTTCAAAAAAATATTCAATTGGATTTAAATTCATTAAATTCTCAACGTTTCCAACAAAGGTATTTTTTTATCGATTAACTTTCGGAACCCTTAAAATCCACTTAAACGAACTTCTTTTGGCTCCATTTCAGTTTCAATAGTCTCTATTACTCATCCTAAATATTTTTGATTTTCTGAGGTGGATTTTAAAAATAAAAAATAATGTTTTAGTTATTCTTGAAAGTTTATGAAATATTTTAATGATTTATAAAATTATTTTTAGTATGAAACCGTATAATAGTTTTACATGCAATTACAAGTTTTTAAAATCGCTTAGAAAATTTACAAAATATATAGTTTTAGAATAAAAAATGTTTAAGAAATATAAAATTCTTTTAAATGTTTTGGGAGATAAATTTTTTAATAAATAGCTTAAATAGAAAAACATTAAACACTTATTGAGCTTTTTTAGCTCACGTTTTCTTGGTTTTATGTTCTAAAATCCTCTTTAGGTACAGGGACAAGTAATCAAGGTGCCCATTTTCCTATGTCAAATTATGTGGGCTAAAGACGACCAATGCTTTTGTGAAATCATATCCATGCATAATTTGATTGGCATAAAATCATATGCATATTCATGTTTTTTTATTGTAAATGAGGTGTTTAATTGCCACATTTGTAGTGATGTGTTGTACCTATGTACATTAAATATTTGATAATTATTTTATGTACATGATGTGGATATTGAATTATGTATAAATGTTTTTGAATGATGTGTAAATGAGAATGTATGAAACTTTTGAGAGTGTTATAAGTTGATTTCATGTGATTTGATAGGATGAAAAATATTAAAAATGCAATCATTATGCTGTCAATATTTTTTTAACCTTAACTATAGAAAAATGATATTTTAAAATTTTATGTTTAGCAAGAATCAAATTTAAGGGTTCGTTCCATGAAATTCTTTTGGTCTGGCTAGTTCGAGAGTCTATAAGGGTTTCGTAAGGTGCCCGACGGAATCGCGGAGTCTGATATAGGAAATTGGGATCGAGTCCCATCGGAAAAAGAGTATTAAGAGTAATGAGGGAGATATGGAGTTGTTGAAGGGAATGTGTTTTTGAACGAGGAGAGACTTAGAGGTGTTGGGAATGTTTTCTTTTCTTCCTTTCTTTTTTTTGTTTCCCTTTCACATTTGTGAATCTGCGAGTGTGATGCAAGTCCACCCGCATCTACGAGCCCAGACCTGCATCCACACTTGCAAAACCTTTATAGGTATGGGTGCGATTGTCGATGCAAAATTGCCTAATGGGTTCGGGTGCAAGTGTAATATACCCTCTTGAAGTATCGTATTGTATGTGAATTGTATTAAATGTAACATATTTATGGAGAAATAAAAATGAATTAAAATGTCCAGAGGTGAAATTGAATTCTTATAGAATTTTCGGATAAGTTTAAGGATGATTTTTGTTTGCGAAATAATAAAACAAATTAAAACGATTAGATCTGGATAGGTAATCGAATTCTAATAAAATTTTTAGATGTGAAAATTGAGTATAATAAAATTTTTAGATGGACCCAAGATGATTCTGAATACGAGAAGGGCATTTAGGAGATTGGAAAGTAGAAATCAATGTAAGTGGAACAAGTGTCAACATCAAAACATAAAAGTGTGACAAGGGGATAGTGATTAAAGTGAGTTGGATGACAAGTGTCAAGCTAATATAAATTATATATAAAGTGACAAACAACCAAATGAAATGAATGAAGAAACAACTCATACCCGGTTAAAAGCTCAAACAAAAGAAAAACAAACAAGAGAATAAGTGGAGTGTTCGGGCATTTGAGAAAGAGGAGGAGAGAGTTTTCTGCCTAGAGTGCTATTCTGCCGTGAAGAAGAGACCGAGACAGCTACTACAATGGTGATTTTAGGAAGCTATTTTTGAGCAATTGAAACACATGCAAGAAGCAATTCGGCTAGAGAGAGAAGAGGATAGTTCTACTATGAAAACCCAAAGAAGACAACTTGATTTTCAAAAATTTTGAAGCCATTTTTTTGAAGCTGTTTCACATATGCAAGAGGTGTGCACCGACCTAGAAGTGAAATCCATCAAATTGAGGTTATTTTGAAACGTAAAATTTGAGTTTTCCATGAGTTAGTATATGTAACCTTTGGATTTATGGTCTTGGATGATTTTGTGGTGAAATTATGTTTGGGTTTGAGGTGTTATAATCTTAAGAGGATGAATATGGATTTGCATGTAGCTTTGGTTGAAATTTGAAGAAAACGTTTATGTTTGATGCATGATATGTCACAACCAAATGGTGTAAATGATTTAAATGTAGTTTGAGTGTGTTGTTATGAGTTTTGGTGTGGGGTCCGGGATTTGCCTATACTGGGCTCCCCTCAGGCTGGCCCAGGTTTGCCCCGCTCGCCCACTCACTTGGATATCTCGGCCCCCCTCACCGATTTCTTTCGCCTCCACAAGTGCTCGAACCCATGCCCTAAGGGTCTTAGGCAAATGGGAAGCACACCTGCTACCAATTGAGCTAGTAGCTCAATTGGTACCCACTTCTCTAAGAATTTGGTATTAAGCCCCTGGTGCCAGGTTCGAGAGGTGGGGGAGGCGAGAGAAAGTCCCTAGGGGAGGGAACAGTACCTAGTGAGTGGGTGAGAGGGGCAAACCTGGGGTAGCCCGAGGGACCCAGTATAGGCAAATCCCAGACCCCACAATAAAAAGATTGCAAGCTGGGTACCAATTGAGCTACTAGCTCAATTGGTACCCACTTCTCTAAGAATTTGGTATTAAGCCCCTGGTGCCAGGTTCGAGAGGTGGGGGAGGCGAGAGAAAGTCCCTAGGGGAGGGAACAGTACCTAGTGAGTGGGTGAGAGGGGCAAACCTGGGGTAGCCCGAGGGACCCAGTATAGGCAAATCCCAGACCCCACAATAAAAAGGCGCCTTTTATTGTGGGGTCTGGGATTTGCCTATACTGGGTCCCTCGGGCTACCCCAGGTTTGCCCCTCTCACCCACTCACTAGGTACTGTTCCCTCCCCTAGGGACTTTCTCTCGCCTCCCCCACCTCTCGAACCTGGCACCAGGGGCTTAATACCAAATTCTTAGAGAAGTGGGTACCAATTGAGCTACTAGCTCAATTGGTAGCAGGTGTGCTTCCCATTTGCCTAAGACCCTTAGGGCATGGGTTCGAGCACTTGTGGAGGCGAAAGAAATCGGTGAGGGGGGCCGAGATATCCAAGTGAGTGGGCGAGCGGGGCAAACCTAGGCCAGCCCGAGGGGAGCCCAGTATAGGCAAATCCCGGACCCCACAATAAAAATGAAATCTCGGCAATATGCTATAATATCGCAAAATAACTTTCACAAATACTATCTCTATGCATGTATATAATTTCAACTTACTCAATTACTTTACTAAAGAATATAAACATATTCATAGCATCTCATATAAAAATATACATGCATTTATAAACGATAAACTGAAAACTATAAACTTTTACTAGAATCTCAAAATCTTTTACTTGCTAAAAGTGATTGCATTCAATGACAGAATGTATGAAAACTTTTAAAAATCCACACTCACAACTTGCTTCCAAAATACTTATCACTGCTTCCCGTTACGGCTCTCGTTCGATTCCCGATTCACCTACAATTGATTTCGATCGAGATGTCGTTAAAACATAACTCGTGCGAAACTAAACTTTAAGCCATACAAGGATTTATAACACTATAATTCAAGTGATTATCCGTTGTAGCTCAATTGGTACCCACTTCTCTAAGAATTTGGTATTAAGCCCCTGGTGCCAGGTTCGAGAGGTGGGGGAGGCGAAAGAAAGTCCCTAGGGGAGGGAACAGTACCTAGTGAGTGGGTGAGAGGAGCAAACCTGGGGTAGCCCGAGGGACCCAGTATAGGCAAATCCCAGACCCCACAATAAAAAGGCGCCATTTTATTGTGGGGTCTGGGATTTGCCTATACTGGGGTCCCCTCGGGCTGCCCCAGGTTTGCCCCTCTCGCCCCTGACCAGGGACAGTACCTAGTGAGTGGGCGAGAGGGGCAAACCTGGGGCAGCCCGAGGGGACCCCAGTATAGGCAAATCCCAGACCCCACATTTGGTGTGATATTGATGTTTAAAATTTTGATGGAATGTTGGAAATGAGAGTGCATGCAATTCAACCAAGGCGTGTAGAAATGGACCAGTTTAAGGCTTGAATGATTTGAATAAATTTAATGTTTATAGATGTTTCAAACTATTGAAATTAAGGGCAAAACTTTGGATTATAAGATGCCATAGTGTGGTTAGTGTGATGGAAAATTCTTTTGGATGTTTTGAATGATATTAGGGGTTGTTTTGATGATAAAAAAAAATAGCTTGAAAATTCAAAGGAATGCATTAGAATATAAATGGTTATTTTGCGACAAAACTTTATGTAATTATAAAAGTATGATATTTTATAAGTTGGGTTTACAATTAAACCCCTAACCATGTTTATATGTGATTCCAATAAGTAAAAAGTTGAATGAAATTATATAGTGTAGGTTCGGCCAGCATGGGCCAAAATAATCTAAAAATGTATTCTAGGCATTGATATAGAATTTAGACTTAAAATGCAGTGTTTCGAGATCCATGAATAGCAAAGAGTTGTATGAATTGATATGTGATAATAAAATGTTAAAATATATAGGTAACGAGGAGGCGAAAGAATTCAAAGCTATAAATTATCGCGAGCTAGAAAATCGTGAATATTCCGTGAGCTAGGAAACGGTGAGTATATATTTATTTTATGAATGTTAAAATGCATTATTAGTTTATTATTTTTGAAGAATTATTATTTTTAAATGAGTTTCCATTATGCCTTTATGAATTAGTCTAAAAGAAAGTACTTTAAGCATGAAATTGTAGACATATTGAGCTCTCATGTTTCAGTGACATTTAATGAAATATGTTTTAATATTTTCATGCTTGTAGAATGAAAAAAAAAAAAAAAAAAAGTTCAAGTTTGAAATATATACATGAAGTTTTAAATGACTAATGGCTTACCCAACCTTATAAAATATTTTTAGATTCAGACTCGATCGGAATATCCTATATCTGTATGGTTAGTATTGAGAGGGCGTGTTACTAACATTTGTGTGTGGTAGTTGAGTCAGTAGTGTCACTCTCTATACATGTGGGGTATTATTTTACTCTACGTATGTGATGGTAGTTCCACTGCATGGTAGTTGAGATGTTTTTGTAGTTTGTCACGCTAAGCACCACCAGCAATTTTGCCACGTGACCTCACATTGTGCGGCACTAGTCTAGTCGTCATATGATTGTAGTATCTTGGATTTCCATTAGTATGTTTTAGAAAGCAAAGCAAATTTATTTTATGTTGGGTTTAGAAAAATAGCATTGTAACCGTGTTTCGAAAGTTTTATGAAATATATCAGGATGTTATGGTTTTTATTCAAAGTACAAGCTTTTAAAATCATTTATCAAATTTACCAAATGTATGATTTTGAGAACAAAAATATTTATGAAATAATGATTTCTTTTAAAATGATTTTTTTTAGTAGGCTATTTTTATAAAGAATGTTTAGATAGAAACGTATACACTCACAGAGCTTCGTTAGCTAACTCTTTTTCTATTTATATTATGAAAAAAAAACTCCCCACGTATAGGTACGATACTCAAAGCGAGTCAATATCCGATGCAAAGATAAGCGAGCATTCCTGACGATGCAACAGTGAAATCAATGTGTATACTTTGATGTTTCATAAACATGCATAAAGTGAATATTTGTCTTTGATCTTATTTAAATATTTGAGATTTTTGTACGATGGGATATTTTGAAATTTGACGTGGTTTCTAATTTAATTATTTTTTTTTTCCAATTGAGTTTGAATATGAAGTGGACTTGAAGTCCTTATTGGAAGTGGAGAAATGAATGTATGATTTTTGAGAGTTTACAAATTGATTTACAGATATTTTGAAAAGGATTGGGAAGGTCGAAAAATAGCTATTGTGCTGCCGAAATTTTTTCACTCTAATTTTTAGATGATTATGAAATAGAAATTTGTTTCGGGTTTGCTTCACGAAGTTTTTTAAGTCAATCATCGATATAAAGACTGCAAGGACTTCCGTTAGGCTGTTGAGACGGTTTCACTTGGATTTTTAAATGGAAAATTTGTGTTGAGTCCCTTCAGTGAGTTTGGCCAAACCTACTCAAACCCCGATCCACTACCATTCATACATTAGTGTATATTCATTAATGTTAGTGTGAGGGATTGATATTAGGCAATCTTAACTTTAATCAATATATAATTAATAATTTTTATTAAAGTTAAAATTGCTCAATATCAATCCCTCGTAATCCAATTATGAAAAGTACTGTTTACTATGCAATACCTAATTTCTTTCAAATGTTGTAACACAAATAATAAAGCATGTTATAACATGACCAGAAACTAAATGTTATAACACTAGCAATTCACATGTTATAATGCTAGTTAAAACAGAATGATGCAATACTAAAAATATAAAGACAATAGAGTAAGAAAGCATACAAGCATGTTTTTAACATGGTTCGATTTTATCCTACATCCATGAAGTCACACCTAAAAATATCAACTAATAAACAAACAAGAATACAACGTATGCTTGACTCATTCTAAGTATGACTCCCTCTTAGTATTGACGTAAGTCCAAATTCATTAATGACATTGTGATTAGCTTCTCTTGCCTTCAATGGTTGCTAGCTCCTTAAATTCCTTCAATAACTACAAACCCGCCTTCTCTCAAAAGCTAATAAGTTTTTCTTCCTGAAGAACACTTATTACTTGAACTTCCTTCAAGACTTTGTAAGCCTCCTCCTCCTTAGGATGAAAACATTCTTCCTCTCAAAGAACTTATGCTCCCTAAAATCCCTTCAAGGATTGTGAACCAATATTCTCCCAAAGATCTAATGACTTGTCATCCCAACAATCATCTAAACTCAAACCTAAACCTCGTTAGCTCACTTCCTAAGTCTAGAAATAAAAAATAATTTAGAGAACAAACTCTCTAAGGTTTACAAGCAAACTCTTAAATTGCACGTTAACTCTTAGTGGGTTGCTTGCTTTTTTATTTCAAGGCATTGATCTGTATTTGTACAAGATATATGCGGTCAATAACCTAAAAAAGAAACAAAAAAAAATAATAAAATAAAAACAACACATTGGAGATAAAATCAGTAGATAAAATCTACTAAAAATAAAAAACAAATATAAAATAAAATTAGCTAAAAGATAGTGAGTCAACTCCTATTTTTTAGCATTAGCCAATTCACTTGTTACAAGTTTCTTGTTTGACAGAATCTAGTCCATAATTTGAGATAAAAATCGGTAGATAGTATCTCTATAAATCAAAAATAAAATTAGTTAAAAAATAGTGAGTTAACTCTTATTTTTTTAGCATTAACCAAATATCTTCAACTCCAAGTTTTGCTCTCCATTGAATTTGGTCCATAAGAAGTTTTGATTCATTCTACACTTGTGTACATTTTGTGACCAAATAAAACTTCTTGAAACACATAAAGATATTCCTTGAAGACTATTGCCTAAAATGGAGTCAAACCAATATCATATTTCCTTTGAAAAAACATCTTCATAATTCCTAAAAAAATATACAAGGAAAAACAATCATAAGAGTTTGGCAAAATTTCTTGGCAATTAATCACAAGAATAATTTTCAAATCAATCAAGTCTCATAAATCAAAAAACCAAGTCAAACTTGATACAAATTTTGAGTTTTACACTAAGCACTGTCATCTAAAATTGTTGTAATATTAATTATGTTATGATGTTGCAACATGTATCATTCCTAAAGTTATAACACAGACAGTACAATCCATGAACTTTACTTAATACACATGCTATCTCAGCACCATAAGATGTCAATACCAGTGCACTACACACCTGTGCACTAATAAATTAAAATCAATTGCCAACTTGTTAATACAAAGGGAGATGAGTGTATTTGAGTATTAAACTTGTAATTTTTAATTTACTTGAATGTGAGATGCAAAACATAAAAACATTAAGTTGACATTAGTATAAAATACATACTTCATGACACTTATTTTATTGAAAAATATTACCATTTATAATACTTAAACAGCATATATTTTTAAAAAATATCCATATTTAACTAAAAACAATAAACATTTATATATTTTTCTTTCCTAAAAACACTAGGGGTGCTAGGGTCCCACCCCACCACACCTTTACACCTTTGGCCATTTGAGTAATTAAGGACATCAACGAGGATAGTTGGGGGTGAGGTGGTTTCTTTAAACTCATGCCCATTAAATCCCCATATTGGAAGATTAAGGATGGGGTAGGGTAGGATATAATGGGGATTGCTTTCCTTATCCCCAGCTCATTTACCCATTTATAAAAATTACTTATTAACATAATGAATTCCATATAATACATAAAACAATTCTATAAAAGTGTTGAAAATCATCTAATTAACATTAAAGATAAATGTAAATCTAACAATTATAGGGTGAATATGTGTTTAACATATATTATTTTATTCAAAATTATGTAATTTTATCTTTAGTACATGTTTAAAGAAAATTATATAATATTTTACATTGTGTGGTGTAGGATGAGGTGAGGTAAGGAGTATAAACCTTATCCCTACTCTATACCCATTATGGGTTTTATTATTTGTGTAAACCCTCACCCAGATTTATTATTTTACAATATTAGAAACCTTTGAATTGAGTTACGGTCGAATCATATGCTTCCAGTAGTATTATTTGAGGTTGATTATATTTTCGTATTTCAAGTCGGATATCGTTTGACTGACCCCGGTACGAATACAAAGTGATTAGGAAATTCAAACCCAATTAACTTATGATTTTGGTGTGAGTGGTGTGAGTATTACATAGAATGAGCTTCAATAAAAGTCAAAGTCCATTTCACTAGAATTGCACCAATGAATGGATGATAAATTAAAAATTAAATATGAATTATCATAAATTAGTTGTCATGCAATAATGATTAAATGATTAGTTTTAATTCATGGGTTACCAAAGTGCCCTTTTACGGATAAATTCCATGAGTTGAGTTAGTGAAAAGTTTGTGGTAGTATAAAGGGCATTTTAGTCTCGTGCAAGTAACAATAAATGAATATAAGGGATGGCCACATGCAAGCCATCACTTGATCGGTCAAACAAAGAAGAAAAGGCAACAAATTAAGATGAAATAAAGAAGTTCACGGCAAACAAGAAAAAAGGGGCACTATTGTCATTTTTGTAAATGTTATACATATATATAAGAGTGTGTTAGTCATAGTTACTAACACTTAGAAGAAAAATTGAAGCCAAATAAATTGAGAGAGTGGAGAGTGAGGGACAGCAGCTTTGGGAGAGGAAGAGCAAGCTATTTTCATCTCCTTTCAAACCTTAAATCCATTTTTCTTCTTGGTTCAAGCTAGAACCTCATATCCTAAGTGAAAAATTGGTAAGATCTTATGAAATTCCTTAAGTTTTAAGTTAGTAGAGATTGTATGCTGGTTGGGAATTTTATGGATATGTTGAAGTGGCGTTGTTGATGTGTTTAGAGGAAAGTTGTAGTTTTAAAACAAGTGTAGAACCCTAACTAGATGATGTAGAGATTTAAATGACATGTTGTGGTGTGAAAATGGTAAGTTAGGGTTGTATAAAAATGGCTGCCATAAGCTTAATAACAGTGGAAACAAAAGTGGTTTTCATGCACTCTAAATACTTGATAAAAATTATGAGTGAGTTGTGAGTGTTAAAATGAAAAAGTAGTGTGTGGGTGTGTTATGGACATGAAAAATAGTGGACAACCTCTGAGATTAGAGGGTTTTGAACTCAAATTTAGACATATTTGAGGTTGAAAAAGCATGTAGAAGTGGTAGAAGTTCAAAAGAGCTAGTTTAGACAATTTTTGCAATCCCGAGCTCAAACCATGGGCTGGAGATAACCTGGGGCAAAACTGACCTATATGGGGATGTTCTACACTTCAAATGATAGAAAACCATAGGTTTTGGAACGGATCGAATTCGATAAAAATTACACAAGTTATGCGCAAAATAATGTTGTTAGAGAGTCGATAGGTGAAATAGCTATGTAAATACAATTTTTATTGCATGGAATGAATTTAGTTGAACATAACTAGGAGTTTAGATACGAAAGAAAAACTATCGTCGCTCGTTCGGTGTAAAAAATGCATCGAAAAGTGCCCAAAATATGGTGTTTTTCCTAGATTTGATATAGTAAACGATAGAATTTTTCGACGAAACTTTACGGGTGATTTAATTATGTGATAAGGAAATGGTAGAAAAAGAAACGGACACGAAACGAGCGCCAGTTCTAAATATGTTTTTCTTGGTCAAACGGGTTATTAAAAAGTTGACTTTTTGTTTTAAACCTCTGGAGACCAAACGAACCATATGGGGATGATCCTAGGGTCTAAAAGTAAGACTTTTACAAAGAAATAGGAAGTAGAGAGCCTCGATTAAGTTAAAATCGAGTTAGAAAAGTTATAGTGTAAAGAGTTGTTAATAGAGAAAAATGTATTGAAAATATTATTTTAAGTTTTGAATTATGTAATTAAGCAAGTAATGATAAGAAATTGACATATAGGAGACGAGCAGGCGAGCGAGACTCGAGAGGCTCATTAAGATGATTGAGTCGCTATTACTCGGATTGAGGTAAGTATACTTCACTTACTTTATTTCAACTTTCATTTATATCGTAATATATTTTGTTTAAAGATAGTACAAATGTTTTTCCAAATTATAAATTGGATACGTTTGATAATGAGTAAAAAGTTAGGTATCGAATCAAGAGATGAGATTCGAAGACAAAAAGTTATTTTCAAAACATTTAAAGTAAAGTTTGAGTTAAAAACCATATGTATACCGTAGCCTTAGAGTTTTGGCACTACGCGACGATGTAGAAAATTTCACTCGTAGTTATCGAGTTTTATAGTTACTTGCAATAGGATACGTTGTAGAAAATTCCGTACCTAGTTGTGAGTGATAGTGAGAAGTTGCATTATAATACACGATGTAGAAAATTCTATGTTGTAGATGTCCATAGTTAAGATCATTTTACCCTACGTCACGATGTAGTAAATTCCGCACGTAGTGGTCTAGATACTATAATAACTTCACGTTGACGTTAGTAGAAAAATCGTCACGTGATGGTTAAGTATATTAGGGTACACACATGATCCTTTTTAAAAGAAAAGAGATTTCAAAATCAACAATTTGATGTCTTTTGAAGTTATACATTATTATGGATTTACAATTGTTGTATTATTATGTAAAGAACTAACGAATTATTTTATTGTATAGTTTGTTTGCTCAATCAGGTGTTATCATAGGCGATTTTATGGCCAAGAGGATAACGTCTTACTTATAGGTGGGGCACGAATAAACGAATCGTAGGAATGCTTAATATATGTTAACACGATTATATATAGTTTAACAAGATAATCGTGTGATATATATGAACACTTAACGGATTGTAAATCCATATTTTGATATGTATATATCGTTGTACATTCACACTTGAGATACACATATCACATGATTCACATGATATATATATATTATGATGCATACGAAATGCATATGGAGATTATATTGGCAAGGTCAATGCATGATTGTGAAACGTGATGTGAATTGTATGTTTGTAAATATGTATACCTGAAAAATTACATGTTTGTGGAATCAAAGTAGTTGGAAGGTGATCAAGGATAGTTCAAAGTATATTTTTATGTAGGTCAAATTTTGAAAATGTTCAAATTACAGCCGTTATGCTGTCGAAATTTTTATAAAATCCTAACTATATTTAAAAGTAAAGAAGTTTTAAGTTAAAACGAGTAAACCGGTGAAGTATTTTAAGGGTTCGCTTCTCGGATTTTCTTAATTCGATGAGTTAGGTTCGGGCAGTTCGTTGAAGTGCCCGACGGGATCCTCCAGATAAGAGCTTAGAAAAGGTCTGGTTCGGATCCTGTCAATTTTTCTCTACCTCAACCTTAAAAATGTGGGTTCCCACGGGGCCTCATCCCCATGAGTCTTTTTGCCATCCCTACGAGCTGTGCTATTAATAATCCATCTCCATAATACTTTATAGTTTTATGCTCTTAAGGTGTCAATATTAAAAAGAAAAAAAAAAAAGAAAATTTTCATTCTAATCCTTATATTTTGATGAAATATCATTTTTTACTTATAAATACATTCTGAGTCCCTATTACCCTTAAAGTTTTAAAAATTCATCAAATTGATTATTCCATCTGTAACACCATTTCCTTGAATTCCGGCGAAACGAGAATCGAGACGAAGGATGTTACTTTTCTTATTAAGAATTCGTTATTAAACTTATTTATTAAAATGTTTATTTTATTTTACAGAAAATCCGATAGACTTTCCTCTATTTTTCTGAAAACCCAAAATCAAAATCTGTAAGGAAAACAATAACACTTCTAATATCACTATTTCTTAATTTCCATATAGACCTCTCGTCCATTTTCAAAAGCACTTCATCACACAAAATACATAATATACAACAGGTTAAAAATATGCACATTCATAAACTTTAATGCAAAATCAAGTTACACTATCATCCAATTTACATAATTTACAAACCATTTCAAAACTTTATACAAATTGTTCTTTACAAAGGTTACACACTGAAGAAGTACAAACTTTTATAAACATGCACAAAAATATATAGATGTGATATAAAATGTCCATTACTAAAAATAATGTCAGATGTGACTCGGGAGGTAAAAATGCAGATGCTTCGTCTTCATCTCTAGCTACAAGCCCTACTCAACTACCTGCGCGTGGTAAATCTAACGTGCTAAGTATTTCTACTTAGTGAGTGTACACATATAATATTGAAATGGTAATTGTTTTCAAGAAACGCTACATTAAAACATTATTAAATATAAAATCAACAAATTATTGTAATAAACACACATAACATCAAACAAATTGGAAATTATATAATTTACTCTTTCAAAACCATATATCAATCATAGTTACGCTATTACCCCTAATAATTTTCAGAGTCCTTCGTAAATTTTGACACGATACCTTAGATTAGTAACGGGTTTCCCTTACATCGGACACTCGGAACCTACTCGCTGGATCTCAAATTTACAAACTTTTACAATTTCTGAATTGAACACTCAGTGCCTTTTAAGGTCCGTCAATCAAAGTCAGTATGTAATCGTAATAGTGTAATACTTCTAATATTTATCCTACTAGCATGCCAACTACCAATCTCCACCTACCGGTGTCTAGTTTACTTGGATCCTTTAAATTTTTTAAAATTATAAAATTTTCAATTTTTAACAAAACTTTAATCACGTAAGCTTTTAAACACATATTTAAATCTATTCTTCAAAATTCTTTAGAGCATCACTTTTGATCATTTCAAATGACCGTTTTGCCCCTAGTTTTACTGTGAAAATTTAACAAAATAACACCCATCTTCCTCTAGTCCTCATTCGGCCATAGGAAGGGCTTATTCAAATTTTTATTTTTCAATCCTTAATTCATCACATATATTATCAAAACATCATTCCCTTAACACATAATTAAACTTGAAATGACAAAATTACCCTTGGTTACTTCTCTAGGAAGCATTCGGCCAACGGGTGTTATTTTCCGAAACTTATTTTTCAATCGATATTTCATCATATAAATCATTCAAATATCATTGGAATAACACATAAATGAGTTTGAAATGACCAAAATGTCCCTAGGTACTTTTCTAGCACCAATTCGACCTAAGGGGGTTAATTTTCAAAATTTATGTTCCAATTGGTTTTTCATTTTAAAACTCATTCCAAAGGCATCCAAATGATACATAAATATTATTCAAACATAATTACTTCATCAAAAGAACAAAATCAATAAGTTTTAAAGGAAATTGATGGGATCCAAGGAAGTAAGCAAATTTGGATGATTCGGAAGAGTCACCAAGGCTTCAGAACATTGTTCAAGTTCAAAACCACCAATCTTGAAGGCTTTGGGTGATAATAGAAGACAATTGAATGCAAAATAAAGTTAATTGGGCTTTATTGGAGACTTATTGAAGTTATTTGGGCTTTAAATAATTTGGGCTAAGTTTATTTTAATTATAATGAGTTTTTAAATTAAGTTAGTTCATTTAATTTCATGTTGGGTCTTAGTTTATGTTTTTGGGCTGAAACATTTAATTAACTTAAGCCCATATTTAATTATTGTAAACCCATGAGTATGTTTAGTGAGTCCAATTGTTAGGGGATTAGGTTTCATATTTTGTTATATTTTTTTGCCTATAAAAAGGCTTGTAACCCTAAACAAAAATAACAAGATGAATGAAGAGGCAACCACTTATGTTTTATTGAGAGAGTGAATTTTCTCTCTTATTCTTCATGAACATGTGATCTTATCAAGCTTTGCTTTTGGCGATCAAACATGACTTATCTCCCACCTTCTTATGTATGTCTTGGGAGTGGCGTCAATATCTTTTTTTTTATAATTTTGGTTCTTGATTGAGTTCTAATCATTAGGTCAAAGTTCTTTATAACTTTGGTTCTTTGATTGACATATAATCAACAGGTCAAAATTCTTTTGTAATAAACCTGTTTTAATCTTTCTTGGGGTTGTGTTTCAATATGGTTGTGGATGTCGTATCTTTATATACGGGGTTCACATAAGTTGGTATCAGAGCTTTGGGTATTAATTCAAGTTTGATTTATCAATTTATCTTTTTGTTTTTGTTTTAATTTTTTTATTACTATTATTTTTTTTTTAGCCGCACCATCCTTTAAGGTTCTTGTTTTGTTCTTATTTAATTCATTAAATTAGCCGCGCATCCATCATTCATCTGGTTTGTCTTTGTTGAATATCACAGTCCACCGTCAATCTAATATCATTATTTTTTTTATTCTTTTGTCTTCTAGTGCTGCACATTATCACGTCCATCATTCAATTACAATTTTTTTTTCTTTTTGTTTTCGTCTTGTAATGCTACTACAAATCACCACTACCAGTCAATTACAATTTTTCTTATTTTTTTTGTCTGGTCGTGTCGCCCGAGCTATCATAATTTCCTTGTCTTTAGTTTTCAATTCTTTAAGTTACCATATTATCATTCGTTGACAACATATTATAACAATTTCCTTAACATTCTTCTTGACGTGTTTGAATGCAATTTACATTCAGTTTAGTCTTGTGAGCATTCTGAATTTATTTATTTTTTTAAAAAAATAAAATAAAAGAGAGGAGTGAGACACATGAAAGAATGTTGAGTGAAACACGTGAGGGAGTATTGTGAGCTTATTTCTAACCTTCTTTTCAAGTTTCAATGCCACTTCAAACAATGATGCAGATGAGTCATGATTTGAGGAGAAATCATCTTGAGGAAAGAGGGAATGATGGGATCCAAGGAAGTAAGCAAATTTGGACGATTCGGAGAAGTTACCAAGGCTTCAGAACATTGTTCAAGTTCAAAACCACCAATCTTGAAGGCTTTGGGTGATAATAGAAGACAATTGAATGCAAAATAGAGTTAATTGGGCTTTATTGAATACTTATTGAAGTTATTTGGGCTTTAAATAATTTGGGCTGAGTTTATTTTAATTGTAATGGGTTTTTAAATTAAGTTAGTTAATTTAATTTCATGTTGGGTCTTAGTTTATGTTTTGGACTGAAACATTTAATTAACTTAAGCCCATATTTAATTATTATAAACCCATGAGTATGTTTAGTGAGTCCAATTATCAGGGGGCTAGGGTTTCATGTTATGTTATATTTTCTTGCCTATAAAAAGACTTGTAACCCTAAACAAAAATAACAAGATGAATGAAGAGGCAGCCACTTATGTTTTATTGAGAGAGTGAATTTTCTCTCTTGTTCTTCATGAACATGTGATCTTATCAAGCTTTGCTTGTCGCGATCAAACATGAATTATCTCCCACCTTCTCATCTATGTTTTGGGAATGACGTCAATATCCTTCTTTTATAATTTTGGTTCTTGATTGAGTTCTAATCATTGGGTCAAAGTTCTTTATAACTTTGGTTCTTTGATTGACATATAATCAACAGGTCAAAATTCTTTTGTTATAAACCTGTTTTAATCTTTCTTGGAGTTATGTTTCAATATAGTTGTGGGTATCGTATCTTTATATACAGGGTTCACATCATAAATTCTCATTGTTGTGTTTACTAATAAAAGTAAATTTTTAAAGTAAGTATACACCAACCTCTTGGGCTTGTTTTCTAGTTTTCTTGCACCCTTAAATGAAACTCAAAGCTTCTATTTATCCTTACTTTGATTACCTCTTTCCAATTGGTCACCTAAGGTTTCAAGAGAGCAACTTACATCATCAAAATCAAATTCACTTATTCAAATGCTAAAATAACCTTATCTATATGCTCATGAGAATATTTAGACAATTTCTAACCTAAACCCATCACAAAAATCGAAACTCATATCAACTTACCTTGTTTAATTTCTAGAGAATGTCCAACTTGAGAACTTGGTGGATTTTAATGAAATCAAAGACTTTGATGAGTAGATGATAAAGAACAAGGTCAAGTGATGATTTGGAAGCTTGAAAAGAGAAAGAAAATTGAGAGAAGATGGAGAAGAAGAGGTTGGCAAAGGGGCAAAAAAAAAATGAAAATTTTCAATGCACTATTCTTTATATACTAACCCATTTATTTGATTTTCACTTTTGCTCCAACTATTTTCATTAATTTCATTCATGTCCCATGCCACACTTGGTCATATTTCATTAGTTAATAGTGCCACTTATCTTTCCACTTTATCCCATAATCATACACTTGTCATAATTCCATTATTTTCCATAACTTTTTACTTTTGGGTTGGCACATTTTTATTGGTTCAACAACTAATCCCATACCATGCATTCCAATTGCGCTCCTATGATCATCCAATGATATTTTTTTATCATTCAATCTCTCCCATTAAATCTCTAATTAAATCCCTTACTAATAAAAATATTTTTAAAAATTATTAATTTCCCTAAATAACTAACGAATTATATTAATATCGTGCTAATTTCACTCAATCATAATTTAATCCAACTTATCGAATTCAATTATTTAATCAACGAATATTAATCATACAGAAATAAATATCAAGCATTACACCATCTGTTGATTGATAATAGATAGTTAAGCTTAATAAGCTTAATAGTTGGAATGGTATATATATATATATATATATATTTTTAATTCCCCAAGCTACTTTGAATTTTTAAACAAAATCTTTTGATCTATACCATCCTTCAAAGTTGTGATAGATGGTGGAGATTTAATGAGAAAATATTAAATTTAAAAATAAATTAAAAATTATAAAATACAAAAATAAAATTTGTAAAACTAAAAAAAGAAAAATCAAACATTAGATTACCACTCCATTAACCATCAATAGAGATGGATCTTTTTCTCCATTGATGGATGATGGAGAGGTAAGGATCTTCAATCTCTATTAGGCCTTTAAAGCCAAACAATCAGACCTCTATTGTGGATGATAGGGTTGAAAATGGAGGCAACCTTCATCTCTATTGAACGATGGAGGCTTTATCACATGAGGAAGTTGTTGAATGATCTAGGGGAACTAGATCATTCATTAATATGGTTCCATCACCAAATCAACGGTCTTAAGTTGTTTAAAAGCTCAAACCTTTTCTCTCATAACCAATGCCAAGTCTTCTTCTCTCGTAACGTAACTGCGCATAAATAGTTATAATAACACTAACAACCGATTCCTTCTCTATTGCCCTTTATCTCACTCAAGCATTCTCTCTTAACTTCCACATTCATTTCCCTTCCACAAACACCATTACACCAACCAACTTTACTCACAAGCATAAACAAAGCACAAATCCATACACATAAACCAACTAGATCATCTTCGATCTAGTTCGAATCAAAACGAAGAACGATTTGGGTTGTTTGATTTGGAAATAAAACATATCAAATCGACATAGTTCATATCCAAATGGAAGAACACAGTTCTTCAAAGCCTTTGATTTTTTTTCCCTTTTTAAAAGAATGTTTTTTTAATTAAATTTATTTGTATTTTTAATTTCTATTTAGTTAATTTTAATGTCCACCATCTATTTCTATGATGGACAATTGCGATTTTTTTTTTTATTATTGATCTTTTTATCTATTTTTATTTTTATTTTGCTTTTAATTATTTTATCTCCACTGTCTGTCTTAATGATAAATGATAGAGATTCATTATTTTATTTTATTTAAAATAAAATGAAGTGATAAATAACATTTTGATCTTTATACACTTTCAATCACGGTTGATGAATTTATCGAACTTTAGAAATGATGAGAATTAAAGATATATTTGTGAGTAAACAAAAAAAAATGATATTTCATTAAAATATAGAGGTCAAAATGAAATTTATTAAAAAGAAATTCAATAAGGCATATTCTTTTAAGATTCAATCAAAGCATGGTAGGTTGTTACTTTACCGTCGCTCTAACTAAAATAATGACAAATATATTATCTGTTCAAGCTCTAGATAAGTATACCGAATACCACAAGATCCCAAATATGAAAATCCATATTCAATATTTCAAAGGTTTGGAGAGACATCAATCCTTTCACACACGTATGTGTTTAGTATGGAACATTTTTTCAAAGTAATCACGGTTAGACAATACCAATTGGGGCAAATTACACATACATCCCAAAGTTTATCAATATAACACAAATATGACAATTATGCCCTTTTGTATTAATATCACTTAATGTTTCAGATTATTAACAAAAATATCCTAACTGTTGACACTCAATTTTGGTCAACCCGGTTCTCCGAGCCCAATACCTGCGACACAACAAATCACACACGAAACAAGTACTACCAGGATCAAAACAAACAAAACACAGTGAGACTTTTTACGTGGTTCGGCAAGAACAATGGCCTACGTCCACGACAATTTTCCCTTCTCACTTTCGGAGTAATTGTATTTTATTTCACTCTGTCCTTTACATTGAATTCTACCTCCTATTTATAATGGAGGTGTTACAATCAGAATAGGCTTAAGGATCTTATAAATATAGCAAAAAATAATATATATTAATTAAGATAATATCTTTCGAGATTATCTCTTCCACATATATAGCAATTTCCAAGAGTGTAGAGATTCAATTTGCATGAAAATAGGCAAGTCGACTCCTTTCCTGTTTTGAATTGATTCTCCTTCCAGAAGGTCAACTGGTCAGCTCTAGCGAACAGCCTGCTCTGCGACCAGACGCTGTATTAGACGGGCAGACTACTTCAAAAATCATATGCTCCTATTACCGAACAGACAAGTAGACCTGACCGTCTCTCTGGCTATCGTACAATCTTCCTGATCGTTGAGACTATCGAGTACACGAGCATACTTCTTGATCGCTGTGATAGCTTCTGAAGGGCACTTATCGAACAGCTTTTTGATTACGAGCAGATTATCCCTATGTCTTTGCCCACCGACTAGGTCTTCATACAACCACTCCATACTTAACGTTTTAAGATAATCACCTGCATAATTAGGTGTGCTTGGGTATATCTATTACTGAATGGTTATACTCCTTCCTTTGACTTCTGACCATCTTGACCAGTATTTCCTGAGCCTTTCGATTCAATGGGCCTTCGTTCTTGGGCTTTTCTATTGTACTAAAATGCCCACAACACTAGCCCCCTTGCTTTTAGTATATTTTTTGCACTGAAAACAACATTCTTGCTTTTAGGGTTCTTTTAGCGGGATATTGACCGTCACCTCTTTTTGAATATTACTTTGTTTGCGCCACGTGGCATTTCCCCAAGCGTCGGCTCCTTGTACCCCAAGCGTCGCGCTCATTACTGTATGCATTAAATGCGTGTCTTTTCGATGGCTGCTCATGATGATGATTTTTTTGGTTTTTTGCGCCAAATCGCCAAATTATTGATGACGATTCGGGCGTTTTGGTCTGACGATTGGGGTTTCAGGACATCAACTATATATTATCCTCTTGTCGTTCCATTTTCGTCTTCTACCATTCACTTTCAAAAACAGATGCTCTGCTGCTCTCGTCCACCATCGTCTTCCTACAACTTCTTCATTTTTTCCCATTGAAACTCTTCATACTCAAGGTAACTTTTTATCTTCTTTACTATGATTGTTGCTTGTGTGTAGTTGATTGCCTGAGTATAGGTTTTTGTTTGCAAGCTTTTTGCTACTTCTTAACATGATTTTACTTAAAGAATCTGAAATAGGCAATCATGCTACTGCTTCAAGTTACGCCTATGCGTGACATTCCTTGTTGGTATTCATCTGATTTCCTTATCATGGTAGGTTTAAAAGTCGATTAGCTTGTTCAACATTCCCTGTAATCTGTTAGGTTTATAAATAAGGTTCTTCCTATGCCCAACAGCCCATTTGCATGCATAAGGGTACCCTTAAATACTGAGTTCTGGTCTGCTTTCTACGACCTGATGTCCCTGTTACTTTTGTAGATGTCTGGTCGTAGTCGTTGCAGTCATAAGGTGGGGTCCACCGATGCAGCCTCTAATGAGGAACTTGATCGAGTCAGGGATACTAATAACGTGACCTCACAAAGTGGTGGGGTTGCTTCAGACCCTCCTGAGTGTCACACTTCCTCTGCTTGCATCCCTTTTTTCCGATACGAGTCTTCTCTTAGCCTTAGCGATCTTGAAACTATTGTTGAAGGCTTTTCCTTGCCTAAAGGCTGCCAAGCTATGGTGCCAAAGGCTTCTGATCATGCGGCTTTTCCTCCTAAAGGTTTCTTTGCCATTAGCCACCAACACATAGAAGCCGGCTTTAGATTCCCGATTCATCCTTACTTGGTCACTCTTCTAAACGACCTTAACTTAGCCCCTTTTCAACTTACTCCTAACTCTTATGCTCACCTTACTGCCTTGGCTTCAATTTTTCTTAAAAACGGTCTTCTTCCTCCGACCCCTGCAATGATCCATCATCTATTTCTATTCAAGAGCACTACGGGCCCAAAATCTGATAAGAAAGGCCGGTTTTACTATACCTCAGCCTGAAAATCCCCTTACAAAGTAAACTTTCCTCAAGGGGTTGGAAAATCCAACGTAGGAGACTATAAGTCACGATGGTTCTATGCGTCGTGCTTATCTTTATCAAATCTAAAGAACTTTTCCTTTTGCCTTTCTCTCTGTAAGTGTACTCATATTTATGCTTATTTTATTCACATTCTGCTCGTTACTAATGTTCTTCCTTGTGCAGACGTTTCCAGGGGTGAAATTTCTCTGTCGGACTGGGATTTTTCTCTGCTGGAGAGGTTCTCAGAAGTGAAAACCCCTTCAGACGATCAGACGCCTTCCGAACACCTGCTTCAACTACACGGTCTTGCTCCCCCGACCGACCAGGAATTATTAGACAAAAACTCTGATTTGAGCTCTCACGGGGATAAAGCAATCTCTTCTGCTTTTGAAGCCTCCGGACAAGAAATTTCGCATCCAGCGAATACATCAACTCTGGAAATGGTGAGGCTTCACTTCGAGCAACCTTTACCCGGTCAGACTTCTGCCTCCAAGAAATTCGATCAAGCAACTAGGAGTTCGGATTCTCCCCCTGCTGTTGAGGTTCCTTCAGAATCACCTCTCCAAAAAGATTCTGACGCGTCTCCTATTTGCTATATGAGATAGAAATCAGTGGCGAGGAAATCTTCAAACAAAGACGTTTACCGAGGTGCTACATTTCAATCTGCTCCTTCTAGCAGTTCACCAGCTGCTCACCCTCAAAATGTAGACAAGGGTAAAGGGATCGCTGACTCAAGAACGACAGAACCCCTTACCAAGTGCTAAAGAACAAACGAGACGGATTTTGGCGCTGAAGAGCAAACCTAGGAATTTGATGCAGGGATATACTACAACGATCTTTTAGATCGCGCACCCCAATTCATGGGAATGAAGAAACCAACCTTCTACAAGGAAGAGATGAAGGGCGAGAGGCTTATCAACTATTTGGGCTTCCACAATATGCTTGTAAGTTTTATTTTTATTGCTATTGCTTCCTTCTTCGTTCTTCCTGTCTTGAGTAATACTTTGTTTCAGGCGTCTATGGCGTACATGAAGCTTTTAAGAGAAATCGGGGGTTGGCCTGAGGAGAAGGCTACCATGGAGGCCACCATCAATTCCTTGGAAGATGAGAAGAATAGGATGCAAGGAGAGGTGAGCTCCTACGAATTGGAGCTTAAAAAATCAAGGGAGGCCTTCCGTGACTTGAAGCAGGAACACGAGAAAACTATTAGCCAGAAGCTCGAGCTGCGGGAGACCATGAATATGCAAAACGAGCAGATTATCTCCAAGGACAAAGAGATTGAGAAGTTGAAGCACGCTCTTCATTTTACTCAAGAGTCCGAGAAGAAGCTGAAAACAGAAAATGAGGAGCTGAATGGGAAGTTGTCTTCGCGTGAGCATGAAGCGGCTGAAGCTAAAATAGTTATGGAATCAATGAGACAGGAGGCGATCTCTCTCAAGGAATAGATTGCCTCGGAATGGGAGCGTACCGAGACCTTAGTACGAGAAGCAGAGGAACGAACAGGGAGTTTATTCCTGTACAACCTGTGGTGCAAACTTTCAGATGTGGATGTCTCGTTTTTTGGTCCAGAGGCAGTAGCAGAAGTGAAGTTGTACGCCCAACAGGCTCAATCGAAAACCAATCCTCCGGCTTCCTCCTCCGAACATCCCCCTGATGGTGCCACTTCTGCTCATACAGGATCTTCCTCCAGCTCTCCTCATCCAATCAACATAGACAATAGCGGAACGTTTGGCCAACATAATTTTCCCGCTAATGTTTAGGGATTCTTATTTCTTTTTTGTAACAAACTTATATTGTTGACAATTCGATTCGATGAATTATCTGCTACTATTATTTAATTGCATCTTTGTTAATGGTTCTTGTTCAATCGTACGAGCTGAAACAGCAATCAAATTTATTCGAGCAAAGTAGGTGTGGGGATAGCAAGTGTGCTGAAATTATCCATAGGGCCCCTTACCTCAGCTCGGTCAATCACCTCAGCAGATCGTTTTGTCTTCTCTAATTGGAGTTTGTCATTTTTCCCATCATTTAAATTTATTTGAGCAGAGTAGATGTGGGGACAGCTAATCGTGCTGAAATTATCCCTTTTAAGGCCCCTTACCTTTGTTCGTTTAAACCTACAGATCAAATGTTCCTTCCAGAGCTTGATCGCTCACAGGATACATAGACCTTCCAAGGTTATTTCACTAGTCCATAGGCCATTAGCATCCCTTCCAGAGTCCGCTTAATTAGGTAATGCTAAGGTCTTCCAGGACGTTTTTAGCTCACAGATAATGATTACACCTTTCAGAGCCCGGCTACTCACAGGTGGTAACCGTATCTTCCAGAGCATTTGCTTACAGGTATCAATTGAACCTTCTAGAGTCTACTCGCTCACAGGTAGCAATTGAACCTTCCAAAGCATGAGTAGAAATCATAATCAGCTGAATGTGGAATGATCAAGAATTGCCATTTGAAGGAAATCTTTATTGATTTAACTGCAATCATACACACCAAAAAATAAATTAATAAAATAAAAAACTGGATAACTTAAACATAGTATGGTCGCAGATTCTCGGTATTCCATGCTCGGGGGACTTCTGCTCCTTCTAAATTAGTCAGGTGGTAGGCTCCATTCTACAGACTCTCTTTCACAATATACGGTCCTTCCCAATTGGGTCCAAGCGTTCCATCGCTAGATTTTCGGGCAGCAGGTAGGATAAGGCACAGAACCAAATCTCCTACCTTAAACTTCCGGGTGCGAACCTTCCTATTGGAAAACCTGGCAACTCGTCTCTGATAGATAGCAATCCTTACTTGGGCTTCATCTTTTGCCTCTTCCACTAGATCCAAATTAGCAGCAAGCAGATGGTTGTTATCATTCTCGTTAAACGTTGTTCTGCGCTGACTAGCGACCTCATACTCTGTTGGAATCATCGCTTCCGAGCCTTAGACCAACGAGAAAGGAGTTTCTCCTGTAGTATTGCGAGCAGTGGTTCTATACGCTCATAATACTTTCTGCAGCTCATCTACCCAAGCTCCTTTCCTTGCCTCCAGCTTAGTCTTTAAGTTTTGCTTGATGATTTTGTTGACAGCCTCCACTTGCCCGTTAGCCTGCGGGTGATCTACTGGCGAGAAACTCTTTTTAATCCTGAGATCCCTACAAAACTTTTGAAACTGATCACTGCTGAACTGGGTTCCATTATCTGTCACGATCTGTTATGGGACTCCGAACCTGCAAATAATGTTTTCCCAGACAAATTTCTCAACTTTGGCAGAAGATATTTCGGCTAGCTCCTTAGCTTCTGCCCATTTCGTGAAATAATCCACTGCTACGATGGCGTGCCTACACCTTCCTCGAGCTATGGGAAGCGATCTGATCAAGTCCATTCCCCATATAGTGAATGGCCACGGACTAACCATCTGTTGCAAAAAAGTTGGAGGGGCTCGAGATATTTTAGCAAACCTCTGACACTTGTCGCATCTCTTGACTATTTCAATCGAGTCCTTCTTCATCGTCGGCCAATAGTACCCTTGTCGAAGAGCTTTTTGGGCTAATGATAGCTCCCCGGCGTGATTACTACAGTGTCCAGCATGTATTTCGTTCAACACGACTTGACAATCCAGGCCGTCGATGCATCTAAGCAACGGAGCTGAGAATCCCTTTTTGTATAGTTTATCATCATAGATGCAGTACCGGGCAGCTCGTGTTCGAAGACGACGTGATTCTAATTTTCCTTCAGGTAACTTTCCATTTTGCAAATACTCCACCAGAGGATTCATCTAGGAGTCCTGTGCCACCACAATTGCCATCAACTCATCTCGTGACTCCGTGCTTGGAACTGGCAACACTTTTACTGGTACATTCCCCATGAAATCTGCATCTTTGGCAGTGGCCAAACGAGCTAATGCATCTGCATGAGAGTTTTGTGATCGCGGGACATGCTGCAATTCGTACTTTTCAAACCTTGCCAGAAGTTCCCAAACTTTTTGTAAATAAATGGCCATTTTTGATCCTTTGGCCTGATATTCTTCTCGGACCTAGCATGCAACAAGCTGAGAATCACTGTAAATCCTTACCCGTTCTGCTCGTACTTCTTTGGCCAATCGTAATCCTGCCAACAACGCTTCATACTCGGCTTCATTGTTGGTGGCCTTGAATTTGAATCTTAAGGCACATAGAATTCTATGACCTTTTGGGCTAATCAGCATTACACCGGCCCCAGCTTTCTGCTCGCTCGAGGAACCATCTACATACAATTCCCAGAATGGACCTTCAAAAGACTCGGGTTCATCACCACTCGGTCCCGTGAACTCAGCCACAAAATCTGCTAGTACCTGCCCTTTGATTGCCGTCTGAGGCTTAAATTCTATTTCAAACTGGGCGAGCTCAAGAGCCCATTTTAGCAAACGACCAGAAGTGTCAGGCTTTTAAAGAACCTGTTTCAGCGGGTATCTGATCGGAACTTCGATGGTATGGGCTTGGAAGTAAGGGCGGAGCTTCCTTGATGCTAACTCCAAACAGTATACAAGTTTTTCCATGGGCGTATATTCGGTTTCTGCATCAAGCAACCTTTTGCTAATATAGTACACGGGAAGTTGCCTTCCATCTTCTTCACGAATCAGGGCTCCACTAAGGGCATGCTGGGAAACTCCCGAATAAATGACCAGTTTCTCCCCTACTACTAGCTTGGATAGTAAAGGTGCTCGGCCCATGTATTCCTTCAATTGCTGAAAGGCTGTTTCACATTCTTCAGTCCATTGGAAGTTTCTAGCCTTTTTCAGCACATCGAAAAACGGGATGCATCTGTCTGTTGACCTGGATATAAACCTGCTTAGGGCTGCAACTTGACCGTTTAGACTCTGTACTTCCTTGATCTTAGTGGGCGATTTCATGTCAACAAGGGCTTTAATTTTTTTAGGGTTTGCTTCGATTCCCCTACTGTTGACCATGAATTCCAAAAATTTGCCCGAAGCTACTCCAAACGCACACTTTAAGGGATTCAGCTTCATCTGAAACTTTCGTAGGATGTGGAACATCTCCCCTAAATCCCGTACATGTTCGCACGCTTGCTTGGATTTTACCAACATATCGTCAACGTACACTTCCATTGTTCCCCCAATAAGATGTTCGAACATCATATTCACCAACCGTTGGTAAGTTGCTCTTGCATTTTTCAATCCAAACGACATCACCTTATAGCAGTAAAGTCCCCGATCAGTAACGTAGGAAGTGTGCTCCTCATCATCAAGGTTCATTGGGATCTGGTTATACCCTGAGTAGGCATCCATGAAACTGAGGAGCTGATGTCCAGCAGTACCATCAACAAGCTGATCGATCCGTGGTAAAGGAAAACTATCTTTTGGGCATGCTTTGTTCAGATCGGTGAAGTCGATATATGTCCTCCATTTTCCGTTCTTTTTCTTTACCAGAACAGGGTTTGCTACCCAGACTGGGTAGTAAACTTCCCTAATAAATTTGTTTACCAGAAGTTTTTCTACCTCCTCCCTAAGGGCCTCATATCGCTCCTCTGTCATCGACCTCCTCTTTTGACGAACTGGCTTATGGAGAGGATCGATGTTCAACCTATGTGACATTACGTTGGGGCTGATCCCTATCATATCTTCATGATTCCATGCGAAGACATCCATATTTTCTTTTAGAAAGTTAACGAGCTATTCCTTGATGCCCAGGAGTAGATCTTTCCCTATCTTCAAACACCGTCTGGTATCCTGCTCGCTAACCTACACATCCTCCAATTCTTCCACGGGGCCTGTTGCTCGATCTTCATCTATTTCTCTTGGATCCAGGTCCTAACTAACTCCTGCAGTGCTGATTGGTTGTTTCTTTTCCTCGGTCACCATGCTGACCTTTTTTCCTTTGACCCCAGCCTTTACTGCATTTTTATAGCACCTCCTCGCCACTTCCTGTTCTCCTCTAACACATCCTACCCCGTTCGGAGTGGAAAATTTAATAGTGAGCGTTCGGGTGGATATTGCTATATCGAGGTCGTTCATAGCTGGTCTTCCAAGGATAGCATTGTATACCGAAGGACAATCAATAACTAAGAAATCGGCCATCGTGAGAGCTTGTCTGTTCGAGTCCCCTATAGCGAGAGGAAGTCTAATCTGCCCCAGCGGTACAATTACATCTCCTGTGAAGCCGAAAAGGGGTTTTGGAGATGGAGTCAATTGCTCAGATGCTAAACCCATTTGTTCGAAACAACCTTTATACATCACATTCATCGAGCTGCCTGTGTCCATCATTATCCTCCTTACTTCAGCACTGCCGATTCTTGCCCTGATGACCAGCGCATCATTGTGGGGTCAATGTACACCTCGAGCATCCTCTTCATTAAACATCACGCCACCTGAAGCTACTTTGGCTTTCTTGACCGGCCCCTCTACTTCACTATGACTCGTTAGTAATATGCGGCTAGCTTCCCGCGCATAGCGCTCTAGTGATCTATTGGATGTTTCTGCAATGTGCGGTCCTCTATGGATAGTGAAGATGGTCCTTACAGCGGGCATGTGGCCTTGATCAGTCATCTGCTGTGGTTGTTGCTGGACAAGTTGTCGAGATGTATCAAGGTGCTCTTGTACTGGCTGATGCCCTTGCTGGGATGCTGATTTTCTGGTCGCGCCACATACTCCCTCAGACGACCTCTTCTAATCAATTCTTCGATCACATCCCTGAGTTCCCTGTACTGAGAAGTATAGTGCCCGTTTTCTCTATGATAGGCACAATATTTCCTTGGATCTTGGAATCTCCTCGGGATATTTGTGGGGCTTGGCTTCCCGAAATTTTCTAATTTTTTCTCTGCTTCAAATATCCTGTCCTGTCTGTCGGTCAGGATGCTGTAATTCTGATAGCCATCTCTTTGTGGAGATGTCTTTCTTCGGGACTCATTTTTTGACCGCTTTGCTACCTGATTATTGGAGCGATGTTTGTGATCGCTCTCTTCGCTTTCACGCTGACCCCTCTTTCTTCCTTGGCGTGAACTGCTCGCTCAATTTTTTTGCTCGCTAGACTTCTTCTGCCCGAATGTGTCTTCCCAACAAATCTCTTTTGCTGCACGGTCATAGAATTCCCCCAGGCTTTTCACAAGATTCCTGTAGATGCTTTTATAAAGCTTTCCATCCTTTTTCAGCCCTGCAGAAATTACAGTTAAGATACTTTCATTAGAGGGGTTATCCATATTGTTTACCTCATGCCTGAATCTGCCGATGTAATCCCTTAAGGTCTCCTCCCGCTTCTGAAAGATAGTTGCTAAATGGCAGGTCGGTGCGAGCTATTTTCTCAGCGCTTTATACTGGTCTTTGAATTTTCTTTGGCATTCATCCCAGCTATTTATACTATTGGCCGGAAGGCTCCTTAGCCATGTTTTTGGCATATTCCCCAGTGTTGTTTGGAACACCCGACACTTGACCAGAGGATTAGAGGTCTGCAAATCCATTTGAACGTTGAAGACGTTTAGATGATCATAGGGGTCACTATCCCCGTCATAAAACGGGATGTTCGGAAGCTTGAATCTCGGCGACAGCAACTGTGTTTCAATCTCTCTTGAGAATGGAGTTCTATCTTCTCGTTCCCTTGCCTGGCCGTTGAGCCCGGGTCTAGTCTCTAACTGCTGAACCCTCTGCATTAATTCTTGCACCATTGGGTCCCGTCGTTCAATCCTGTTTGCATGGGATTATCGATTCTCCTACTCTCCCCGCCTTCCGAGAAGCAAGTTCGCGACCTTCCTCGATCTAGAGACATTCTTTCACGTGATCCATTCCTCCTGTGAGAACTTCTTGCATTGGGTGGTTCTTGTCGGTGCGAATGCTCTCCGTTGCGCTGTCGACCTCTTTCATCCCCAGGGTTATTCTCCATACGGCAGCTGTCGCCCTGACTCACTCTGATTCTCCGATTGGAAGGATATGGAGCCGCTTCTTCTTTGCGAACTAGACGTCCTTCCCCTCTCGGACGTAAGTTTGAGGAATGGACAGAAACTGCCGGCTGTTCTCTTATCCTACTAGCCTCTTCTCTTCTAATAGGCACAACACCTACCGATTGGTATTGAAGTTGAGGGTCCGCGTTTCTGGGAACCTCCTGGGCTCGAGCCTGCGTCAAGGTTCTAATGGCTTCTGCTAATTGTGCCACCGTATTCTCTGATGCCTCCTGACACGCTTCATGATGTTACTGCCAAGCTGGTGCAATGTCTCCGCCACCAGTTGCTTGTTGTGGGGGAAGCGGAGGCAAAGCTACACTAGATATCCTTGCTGCCTGACCTTGGCCTTAGTGTGCCTCCGATTAGTCAGCTTCTGTCGCAACAACCCTGGTTGTCTTGATCCTGGCCATGTCAGCAAATCACAACAAAAGACAAAAGTATTGAAAAGAAGTTGTCAAATCGCAGTCTGGGCCCTTCCTCTAGCGTCAAAAGATGTTGATACTCAATTTTGGTCAACCCGGTTCTCCGAGCCCAATACCTACGACACAACAAATCACACACGAAACAAGTACTACCAGGATCAAAACAAACAATACACAGTGAGACTTTTTACGTGGTTCGGCAAGAACAATGGCCTACGTCCACGATAATTTCCTCTTCTCACTCTCGGAGTAATTATATTTTATTTCACTCTGTCCTTTACATTAAATTCTACCTCCTATTTATAGTGGAGGTGTTACAATTAGAATAGGTTTAAGGATCTTACAGATAAAACAAAAAATAATATACATTAATTAAGATAATATTAATTAAGATAATATCTTTCGAGATTATCTCTTCCACATATATAGCAATTTTCAAGAGTGTAGATATTCAATTTGTATGAAAATAGGCAAGTCGACTCCTTTCCTGTTTTGAATTGATTCTCCTTCCAGAAGGTCAACTGGTCAGCTCTAGCGAACAGCCTGCTCTGCGACCAGACGCTGCATTAAACGGGCAGACTACTTCAAGAATCATATGCTCCTATTGCCGAACAGATAAGCAGATCTAACCGTCTCTCTAGTTATCGTACAGTCTTCCTGATCGCTGAGACTATCGAGTACACGAGCATACTTCCTGATCGCTGTGATAGCTTCTGAAGGGCACTTATCGAACAGTCTTTTAATTACGAGCAGATTATCCCTATGTCTTTACCCACTGACTAGGTCTTCATACAACCACTCCATACTTAACGTTTTAAGATAATCACCCGCATAATTAGGTGTGCTCGGGTATATCTGTTACTGAATGATTGTACTCATTCCTTTGACTTCTGACCATCTTGACCAGTATTTCCTGAGCCTTTTGATTCAATGGACCTTCGTTCTTGGGCTTTTCTATTGTACTAAAATGTCCACAACACTAACCATTAATTTTGACCGTTAATTAGTAACGACCAACAACCAATTATGTTAAAAATACTCTTCTCCTAAAAATTTAAATAAATTAAAAGATTCAATCCCAAATCATACTAAGGTTAATCTGAATAATTATTTTATGAGATAATCCTAAAAAACCGGTTTTAGTTTGAAAAAATGTCAATTTTTCTATTAAGATTTAATTTTTTCCAAAATCCCCCCTGCCGTCAATTTTTTAACGAAAATGTTAGAAAAAACTAAAATGTCCAATTTACCCTTGATTTAAATAATAGAGATAATCCTAAAAAACCGACTCTAGTTTGAAAAAATGTCCATATTCCCACTTAAGTTTCATTTTTGTCCAAAATCCCCTCTATCATCAATTTTTAATAGAAATATTAGAAAAAAAAAATTAAAATATCCAATTTACCCTTGATTTAAATAATATAATTTAAAATTTAAAATAAATAATATTAAATCCAAATAATATTAAAAAAAATCAAAACATTTTAAACTGAAGTTGAAGAAAAATTGAACCAAAAATAGAAAAATTAAAAAAAAATAATAATGCCCAATGTCCTGGTCATCCATCATCATTATCTCGGAAAAGTTAATTTTGTTATTGATAAATTTTTTGGGTTTCCAACTATTGAAAACCCAGATTCACAAACTCAATATCTCAGTTACCATCATCAATCTCAAAACTCAATCACAAAAAGAATAAGAAGAAGAGAAACCCAATCAAACCCAGAAATCCAATCGTCAAACCATCACCACTACCGATTCACGACAACAAACCCTATCAAACATAAACCCCAACATCACTACCACCACGGCTATCGTCAAACCTAATCGAACCCACCACGACCACCATCAACCCCAATCAAACTCAAACCACACATCACTCGACGCGGTGGGGTTAAAGCGAGCAGAAAAGAAGCTAAGGTTGAAGGGTAAGGTGAAGGAAGATGAGAAAGAGTACAGTGAAGGGAGAAAGAGAGAACGGTGAAGTGGGATGTATGCGTCAAAATCAATAGAGGAGATAAATGGATCCAAACCTGATTTTAAAAGAGTTGGTAGAGATGGGTACGCCACGATCATCGATGATGGAGATCGATGGTGGTGGGGACAAGATGAGTGGAAGAAGAAGAATAAGAAGAATATGGGAATGATGATGATGAACGGCGAATAGAATGGAGTTTTTGATTTTTTAATTTTGTTTTTTAATTGTAATGTTATTTTATTTATTTATTTTATTAATTTTAGTATAATATTTTTTTATATTTAATATTAGTATATTATTTTATTTACTTTTATTTTTTATATTTTAATTAATTTTTTATTACATTTTCTATTTTATCCCTAGAATCAACTGGTCAACCAAGTCAAGTTGACGGAATTTATAACGGTTAAGTGTATTATCGTTATTTTACATGCTTTTAAAAGGTATTTTGAGTATTTTTCTAAACATTAGGGGGAATTTTAGATAAAAATGAAATCATGAGTGGTAAAATAGATATTTTTTCAAATTAGAGGAGGTTTTTTGGGATTATCCTTTTATTTTTTATATTTTAATTAATTTTTTATTACATTTCTCATTTTACTCCTAGAGTCAACTGGTCAACCAAGTCAAGTTGACAGAATTTATAATGGTTAAGGGTATTATCATCTTTTTATATACTTTTAAGGGATATTTTGAGTATTTTTCTTAATATTAGGGGGAATTTTGGATAAAAATGAAATCATGGGTGGTAAAATGAATATTTTCTCAAATTAGAGGAGTTTCTTTTAGGATTATCCTTTATTTTATTATTATGTGTTGTTCTTGGATTTAGACGTGCGAATTGTATAAATGTATCAAGATAAACCTTGGATCGCTTTAAGAGTTAAGATAAATATAAAACCAATTTGGCTTATGGTGGAAAAAAGGATAAATCTACCTTATAATATTTTTGTTTTGTAGAAAAGGAAAAACATATATAGTTAAAAAAATATACTTCATCGTTTAATAGAAATGATTGATTACATTCCTTAACTCTCAAATATAAAGATTTGAACTCACATTTTTTTTATTAAAATACAACGTGTGGACGTGAATTTCTTTTAAATAGGATTATTTGTAAGGGTAATCATTCATATTATATTATTATTATTCAATTTCGGTACGTGTGAAAGGTGTATGTGTTCAAAATAAATTAAAAAAAATAAAAAATAAATAGTAACGAAGATAGAGCCTGTGGCCCGCAACCGATGAACGTAAAACATTGACTCTCTCTTAAATATCCGTGCTTGTCTGTCATCGATCATTGCCCAAAATTCAACATTTGATATTGGTGCAGGTCCAGCCATGCCTGCCGACTACCACCACCAGCCGGCGCCACCGAAGGCGGACACGACAAAGCTGGTTTCCCTCCTCTTAAAAGCCATAATAATGACATTCATAACGACCCTCTTCTTCCTCCTTATCGGCCTGGCTTGCCTCCTCTTCCTCCCCCTCATCCTCACCTCCCTCCACCGCCACCGCCGCCGCCGCTGTCCCCGTCCCCGTCCCAGGTCCGATCTCTCCCCCAGGGACTTAAAGAGGCTCCCCCAGTTCAGATTTTCTGCAGCCGAACGCCAACCTGAACACGAGTGCGTGGTGTGCCTGGAGGGGTTCAGGCAGGGCCAGTGGTGCAGGAGACTCGTGGGTTGTGGTCATCTTTTCCACACCAAGTGTGTCGACAGGTGGCTCCTTAAGGTGGCGGCCTGCCCCACTTGTCGAACACCCCTCCTCTTGGCCCGGTGATTTCTAGGTGTAAGTTTATTATTAAAGTTTTGAGCTTTTTTATTTTACATATTCATATATGCTATGTATCTTGTACAGTGCAATTTAGTTTCTTTTTTGTTAGAGAAAATGGTAGTGAGGAAATAAAAATGACTACTTATGTGAATCAAGTTTGGTTCTTTATTTGTTGTATTGAAAGTAACAGTAGTCTATGCATAGGTTTGGTTTACATGGGAGTTTCTGATGCTTGGTGGGACTATTGTATTGTGAGTTATTTGTATGGATGAGGAATTAGATTCGGCTTTGAAATGGTCTTGTGTGTAGATGATTACCCTTCTAGGATAGGGGGAGTTGAAGAAGGTATACAAGCTTGGAGATGGAGGTGGTCAAGCATGGTCTTTTGTCAAGAACTCATGCAATTTATCAGTGATGGCTAATATTTATAGGTGTGTGCAGGGTGTTTGCTCATTGAAATTAGGTTGTTCTGGTTTTCCTATTAATTAGGTCTTCCCTGATATGTTTGTTTGACAGCAAAGAGAAAATCATTTCAGTGCTTTAATGAGTTTGGCATGATCGATCCGTTAATGTTTTCACCATATGAAAGTTTAGTCTGGAATGGGAAGTATCAGTCACTTATGGTAGATTGATCGGGGTTGCTTGGATTAGCAGAGTTCCATGTCTCTGAGTATGATTTAAAATGTTTTGGTTGTAGCAGCAATCCACTACCCTAACGCATACGCAGACCAGTAACCAGTTCAGTTGTAAATATCCACTATTTTGTAGGTTCATCTTATCTAAGTTCAGGATGGTCTTCATTTTCTGCTAAAAAAAGTATTATTATAACTATTGAAATGTAAATATCCACTATTTTGCATTTTGAAGAACTCCTTTCATGATGAACATGGCTTCATCAGGCTGAAAAAATTGTAGTCATGTAGGACATCTGCACAGATACTTGGCCTGCACCAAGGATCTAGGTCATTAGATTTGGTAGATATAGCCTGCTTCGGTTTCTGACTTTGATTATATTAAGGCATTGACCCTGTGGACCATTCCTCTACGTCTTTCCTTAAGATCATCGTTGTAGTTGATCATAGTAATCGTTGTAGTTTAAAGATGTAGTATTGTGTTTCTTAGAACATTGAAAGTTGGCTTTTAATTGTTTGGGAGAGACAAGAATGCTTAATCAAATGAATGTAAAATACTAAACAAAAGAAGGGCATTTAAGAAAGTATGAAATGGTTATGAAATGAGATGTCTTGAATAGTTCTTTCCTTGGTAGATGGCTAGGATATTTTTCTTCAATCCCTCTAAAATTATGGTAATCATGAAATGGGATCTCTAGAATAGTGCTTTCCTTGGTAGATGGCTAGGATATTTTTCTTCAATCCCTCTAAAATTATGCTAATACAAATAGAAGAAAGATAAATTGGACTACAAATTGCTCAAATAGCTCTATATTATAATTTTTGAGCTTGACACTCTTGTATGTTTGGCACAGAGGTCGCCAATCAGCTCAGTCATGCTATTATAGGAAGTCCTGCCTTCCTTTACTGCCATCTAGCTGCCCTACATAGTTCCTCAGCCCTTATCCTCACTTTCTTCCCATTCTCTCACTCCATTGTTTATAGTATGTCGTTGTATAAATAGCTTTCTCCATCCTTATGGTCCCTCCATTTCAACCTTCAACCCCTGCTTTTCAGCTCATTTACCACCATTAATGAGCAATGACAAAAGTTCAATTCCCATTGACAAGCTTTCTAAAACTGAGTTCCTACCACAATGGCTTAAGAAACCTACCACTGCTGAATGAGCTAATACATGTCTCTGTTCCACCCAATCCCTTGCTATCAACCCCTTCCCTTTAACTTTTTCCATCAGACCATCTATTGGGCAACATGTTTTCAATTTAACCACCCACAAGAAATCATGACCGGACTTCTCTCACCCGAAACCAGTCTCATCCAGATCAGCATCAGACAATTGTGCTTGTGTGCTGAATGATATCTAGATAAATGATGCTGATTTGGCAATACGTTCATCTAGCGAATCTAAATAATTGGTAGATAAAAGGGATTTGGAAAGGACAAAGTTTTAAAAGGCGCAGCCCTCTCAAGGAAGCGCGAGCCTAGAGCGCCTAGGCACACCTTGGCAAAAACCAGCAGTGACCGGCGCTCTGGCAGCTGAAATTGGCACTCTAGAGGTGGATTCATGGTTGCAATGAAGAATATGGTGAGGATTGAGGAGAAAGAAAAGCAAAAATGAAGAGAGTGAAGGAAGTAAACACGAGGAGAGAGGGAGGGTGAGAAAATTACTATAAAGAGAGAGGGTGTGGAAGAGGGACGGGTGGAAGTGTCGGCTAAACGTAAAAACTCTTAACATGTCAAAACTTAAATATATATACAAAAATTGCAAACAACCGCTCATTTATGATAAATTATCTAATTGAACTCAAAATATTATAAATAATTATAAATAACTCCCTAATTTATGATAAAATACCGAATTAAACTAGGAAAATTATAAACAACCCTTAAGCTACGGTAAAATGCTCAATTATCTCTAATTTGAGGGGGAAAAAAAAAACGTACATTTAATTTTTAATTTTTTTGCGCCTCACATTGAAAAGGCATGCCTTGCGCCTCGGGCTCTACGGCCCCTTTGCATCTCGGTGCGCCTTAGGCTTTTTAAAACTATGGGATAGGCTGCCATATATTGCGTTGTCATATAGGAGGCTGGACCTATACACCCTGCTTTAGCTCATTTTTGTAAAATTGCTCAAAAAAAGACAAGTGGCAGCCTTCCAATTCCACAAAACTGTGAAGTATTACTCCCCCACTTTCTTGGTCTGTAAACACCAGAGTCAGCTATGATATCATCATCATCATCCAAGAATCTGTAGTGTTCTGGCAAGTCTGATTTGGTCAATGTGAATTGTAGTTGTGTCTCCGACAATTGAAATTGGTCCTTTATCAGAATCTATAAGGCAGTGTAGCTTCTTCTCCCACACAGATTTACTAGTTGCCATCTATAATGCACCCATCCTATGGAAGGCAAGTCCAGGAATGTCGAATTCATTACATGTGTCAACTGTCCAACCTAAGAAAAAATCTGAGATCACACGTGGGGTGAGAGAGACTTTCAACCATTTCCTTGAGGACTTGATGGAATGGTTGTTTAAGTTCTTTTGTGGAATTAAGAAGGGGACTAGAAGATCCACTGATGGTCAGTGTTCTTACGGCCTTCTAGGAAGGCCAATGATGGAAGGAAATTGTAGTTTCAACTACATGGATTTGTGGGTGCTTGGCTATGTGAGGGATGATAGAGAGTGCATAGTGATGATACTGATTTTAACACCAAGGTTTGAAGCAGCCCTTTCTAGTAATGGATGAGTATGGCCTTGTGACATGAAACAGGAAATAACTATATGGGGTTCTGTTGCAGAGGAAGTGATACACCTCGTGTTGTGTTAATGTTGTTGGGATTTTGGTTGTTTGAAGGGTTTCATATTTATTCAAAATATTGAGGTTATTTATAACCGAAACAGAAGTAATGTCTTGACTCATGAAATTAGTGTCATTTAGCTTTTTGAAGAACTTCGGCTTTTCCCAATGTATAAGCATAATCTACGGCTCTTGTTAGGATTGATCGTTTTAGTCATGAACTACAATTTCTTTTTCTGCTATCTCTTTCATCTATTTTTCAGGGGACAAACATTGTTTTTGCCGGCATTTAGGGGTCGTCATTTGAAGTTACAGGAAGGAAAATAGTTATATGGGTTTGCAAATATTATTAATGTTCTTCTGTTCAAAGCTTTCATTTTGGATTAAAATCTGCCACTGAAAAACATAAAAGAGATTTAACATCTGCTGTCTGGTTTTATTGTTCTTGTACGAGTATATCCTGCCAAAATTTTGACCACATTCAGAAAACTATCTTCCATATTACATCAACCATATTGCTATTTTGCTTATACAAGTGCTATCTGGCAAATAACAGCTTGGTTCACAGTGCTTGGTTTTTTTGTGAAAATACCCTATGACATCCTTGTATGTTCCTTTTGGTTTTGTCACAAGTGTGTCACTGACATTCTTAGAAACTATGGCTGTATTAACCTGTTTTGCATGTTGTAGTTTTCGTGTCACTAAAGACGTCTATGTTGTATTATTCTATAGCATTCATCATATAGCTGTGTAAGAGTGATAAGAAAACTGAAAGACTGGTAACATGGGCGGTTAAGACATTATATGTGTGAGAATACAAATGTTTACATATAATTTATATATGGAGGGTCAATGATTACTTCATAAATTTGCTATTGTGTATGGCATAATTGCTCGGCTGCCTTTTCTGCTGGTTTGCCTTATTTGCACTACCAAGCGCGGCAGATGAACTTGCAACACTATAAATGCGAATGCTACTATGAGTGCAACAAATTAATTAAGATACTGCCTTAAACAGTAGCAGTGGGAATTTAGTATTAGGATGAACTTTTGATTTAGCTCTGCCATAATCTAAAATTGTTAAGGTTTATTATTTACCTCATCATATATAGTTAAGTAATGCTATGTTTCCCAAATATTTTGACAAAATGATGCGATTTGTGAGTTGTCAATATTTTATAAATCATGAGATAATATGTAATTAATATGATATTGATAATTCACATGTAATATCATTTGGGCATCAATTTGAGTAGAATATTTTGAAAGTTTAGCATTACTCTATATAGTTTCCACTTTCCATCAGTTAAAATAAAATGATAATGTCTAGAAGTATGTTTTGTGGTATTCTTTTAAGAGGAAAAACCTGAAATATGACTCAAATCTCCCTAATTCCTGGCTGGGGAAAAAATAGGTGGTTCAAAAATTAGTGAACATTTGGCCCATGAACATCTTAAATTGGAATGGGCTATTCTTTTAATCAGCAATTCAAATATGGGAATATCTAGGTTGAATGAGAACTTGATGCCACTATCAAGCTACATTGAAGCATGATCAAGATATAATATTATGTATATTCATTATAGTTTTTTTTTTTTTTTTTTTTAAATTAGTATATTTATTAGTCTTAATTTAAATATTAATATAATATGCATATAATCTAAAGGCATTCCGAGAAGGTTATTGTGTATTTGGCAAAAACCTACCCGCAAAAATATATGTTTTACTGAGCTAAACAAGTTGAACCAATTTTATGTAATATGTTTTGGATGCAATAAGCATAAATACTATAATACATATGTTGCCGACGCCTAGAGACTTACTAATAATATTGTATATGGTGAAATTTTTTTTCCTTTTCTTGAATTGTTTGATGAAATTAAAATGTACATTACAATGTTGGTGGAAAGATATATAGTAAATTACAAATTAGTTGTCCATTTAGAATTGATTCTAAGGAGTAAACTTTATGAATTTGTTACAATTTAACTATCCATCGGTGGTCAAAAAACTGTTAACAATCCAACGAAGTAAAGGCCATAATGTCCTTGAAAAATAAATAAAATAAAATTAAAAGAGATGAAAAGTGATAAATTAAAATATATCATCGATTTAAAAGAGATTAAAAAAAACAATAAATTAAAAACAATGATCAAATCCAAATAGATCTATAGAATCAAACTCGTACAATGAGCTGAATCAGTTACATGAAATGTTAAAGGACAGTGCAGGCAAATGTGGAAGCGATACGATGCTCCCTCTTCCTTTCTCCTTCACTTTCTCTCTACTTTCCATCTCTTCCCTTCTCGCTTATTACTCTATTTTTGGCTAATTTGTTCTATAAGATGTGAATTGGGTGGGTTTCATTATGTGGATGATGGTCTTTGGGTGGATTTCTATTATGGTAATGATTTTTAGGTGGGAGATTTAGGTTTGCAAAGTGGTGGTGTTTGAATTTTGTAGATGGTAGTGGTTAGGCCAAGTGCAAGAAGAAAGTGATGGACGGTGGACAGTCAAGAGTTGAACAAAGCCAGATTTGACGCCATTGAAGTCGCGAACTCAACCACAAAGCTCGCCGTCACGTGCATCCCGGCTTATCCTTGAGCGATGACCCCACCATAGGCTCGTCATGCCTCTTGTCTCGACATCCACCACTTCATCTCCAACTTCGACGAAAACTTCCTTGGCCTTGTCATCGTCAAATTATTTGTTGCTCTTTCTACAATTTTTGGGTTGTTGAAAGCCCATATTGGGTTTCCATATATGTTTTCATATGAAGATCTCTTGATTGAAAATCCAAAAAATCCTAGGTGGATGATTGATGATTTTGTTGAGTGTAATTTTGGTGTTTACTAGGAAGAAGAAAAGTGATAGGGAAGAAATGGAAAGAGGAAGGAAGAATAAGAGAAGGAAATGGAAGAAGAAAGAAGAAGAAGAGGAAGAAGAAGGAAATAGAGTTGGCAATTATTTTTAAGTTCCAATAATGAAATTTAATCTCCAGATTGGATCTCTCTCGTCTGTCATCTGCGATGAACAGCGGATTGGAACTCCACCTTGGCTTTTTTAATTTTTCTCTTTCTTTTTTTGTTTTAATTTAAAAGTAAAAATAAGATTAAAAGGCAAAATATCCTGATTGCATTAAAGTTGACTATCCATTAACTAATCTTAACTGACGACAAGTAGCTAAATTATAATAAATTTATAAAGTTTATCCCAATTCTAACTGGGTAACTAATTTTTATTTTGCTCAAAGATATAATAGCATTATTTAAATTATGAGCGTGTGAAGACGAAATCAAGAATTGTAAAGCCAAATCCCAGTGTTGTGCAAGTGTTATAAGGATTGGAAAGATTAATGAAAATTTTAGTTGAACTAATTTAGTTTAAAATTTTGACCTAAATTTATGACTTCAATATCTATTCATCTATCAACTTTTAATTCAATGGTGGAAAAAAAGAGTATGATAACCCCTAGATCAAGGGCAAGTGAATGAATAAATTATACAAATAATTTAACTTAAGCTTTTAAGTTGATATAATTAAACTTTTAAGTTGATATTATTAGACCCAAAAGAAATTTTATTTAAAAATTTTCATTATTATATTGAAAATTACATTTTACTACTTCATTTATTAAATTTTCAGATCTTTAACATGCACCTAAGAAGATCCTTTGTTCAGTCAATTACAAGTTTTTATATTATCTAAGCATTAATCTCACATTTTTCTTTTCTAATTTCTAAAGTGAATCCTCCTATTTGACTTTAGATGGATGTCAAATTGTAGTTGTGTCAAATAAGTAGCGCGGCCTGAGCCCGACCCCTTAAATTGAGGGCTAAGCCTGTGTTCAAGACTTGTGAATGGTTGGCTCGGCGTGAGTTAAAAGGCATCTCTCGGCTTGAGAGTAAGGCCTGTTTAAAGAATGAAAAATAAAATAATAATAATTTTATATGCAAAAGGAAAAAATAAAAGGTTTAGTTCCAATCCAATTTATTTAAAATATTATAATTAATTCAAGATTTAGAAATAAGGACGGGACTCAAACTGATGACTTCGTAGCATAAGTGAGAGAGGCATATCGGTAGACCAATTTCAACTTGTCTTGAATCCTTTTTTGTTTTTTGGAAGTACTCAAATCCCATTTTTTATTTTTTGAAGAAGAATAATTTTCATTCAACTAAACAATACAAGGGTTTCATACAGGTTCAATACAAATAATCCATCATAAAAATTAAAATACAGCCATAAAAACATTGGAGTACAAGAAAATAAAAGTGCACAAGAGAATCCATCACATGTGTATCTCTATCAAAAGGATTCCAATTTAGAGCTATACCATGAGCCTTCCTTGACTTGTTCGTCAAACTCTCCACGACCACAATAGGGGATTCTATTCTAATTGATATACTGATTGACTTTTTGCAAAGCATCTGCCAGAGGCCATACCCGTAAAAACAACAATAATAAATAAAAGAATATAAAATAAATCAATCCAAACCACCACAAATCTAGATCTAAGTAGAACAGAGACTACCATCGATCTAGATGTAAGTGGAAAACTACTTTCACGTATGCATACGAAAGGATTATTGAAATCAAAATAATAAACATAAAAGGAGAAAGATCTACCGGAAAGGAGGAGCATAGAAGAAGAAATGTTGGTGCAAAGATAAATGGGAGAGCGGCCTTTTTTTTTTTGGGTATTTGTATGTTGTGGTTGATTTTTTATTTTTTTTGGGATAAATTCAGTACACCCTTGTCCTCTTGTCTTTTGCTCCAAAATAAATTTTATGTGAACTTTTACATGAGAAATACATATCCCTTGTGATTGATTAAATAATAATCACAATATATTAATAACCTTAATTTGTAATTAGGGTGGTTATACTTTTCTTATTCCTATTGCCTTCATGTTTTAATTTTGATTGCAGATCCTACTTTTATTTCTTAGTTTTCAATTACAAATTAATTGAAGGTGAAATATTGCTGTGGTCATTAATAAGTCATTGCAGATTTTTATATTTAATTTATTGAGGAAACTTTTGGATTGATATTTTTTCTTTTTTGTTTTGTTTTTGATTGTGTAAAAAATGTATGAAGGTTGGTCAACTTGGTCATGAAGCATTATCGATCCGCAAAAAGCTTATTAAACTTTTAATTGTTTCATGAAATTATTTATACAAAAAATATTAGTTCAATATTAATATTTTTTGCCAAAAGCATTGGCACCTTGCACACTCAAAGGGCACGGCTCAAGGCATGATGCCCATAAAATTTATGGACAATTTTCTCACTAAAATATAGGTAAACCTCTCCCGATTTTTGAGAGAAGTATTTCAAATTGCACTGTAGAATTTTATATCGGTTAGGTCTCGGTAGATATATAACTTAGTGTTAGATGGTCAACACACATATACACATACACACAAATATATATACATATATTGGGTATTTATATTCGGGCAATGGGTCGAGTTTATTCGAGATGACCCAAACTAATGGCTTACCCAAAACCCAAAATCAAATGGATAAGAATAAGTTATTGTTGGAAGTTAGTAACAATTATCCTTGTGGATAATTATTAGATAAGTCAGTGGCAATTAATGATTTTGATATATAATCAAACTCAAATGCAGGAATAATAATAAAAAAAAAAACAGAGAAAAAAAAAGAGTGACATTCAATTAGACAAAACAAAAAATTCCTAGGAAAAACAGAACGTACACTCTTTTTGACATCTCTTTGGCTTCTTAAGTATTAAAGGTAGGACTCTTACGCTTTGAAAAGAATTTCGGGTTCTAATTTGGTGATTCGAAATCGACTAGTTGAACATCCACTAAGTTCAATTTTATTTTTTCACATTATTTTATTAAAAACGATATCTATTGACGTTGGTATCAGAGCCCCGTTTGTGGTTGTTTGCTGGTAGGATAGTGGTTTCCAACAATTTATCTAATTTGTTAATTAAAAATTTCGATTTTGGTTGTTAAAAGCCTAAGAAATAGAGCTATGTACCATAATATTGATTATGATATAACTTTTTCTCGTGATATTATTTTTGCATCATTCCAAAGCCATGTAAAAGTAGGCTTAGAGACGAATCTGTAGCCTTTTAAATCACTGTTTTTTGACCTAAAACGGAAAAAGTTATGGATGAAACAAATTAGAGTCGGATTAGGTTTAATTATTTGAATATAAAAATGATTAATTTTGGGTTAAATGAATTTCACTCTCATTGAAGGAATTTGCATTTCAACTTAGATCAAAAATAAAAAATAAGGGCATAAGTATAATTGAGATAAAATTTTAAAATTTTTGATGGTGAAACAGTGCTCAATGAAGTTCTGGAAGGTGGCGCATGCATGTGCGTCACGCGTGCAGTCGCGTTGGTGTACCCACATATCGCCACGTGGACATCCACGTGGCGACACGTCACCAGTGCCCCAAGATGCATGACGTCCAGTGGAGCGGGATGCATGGTGTCTTTTGGGCGCGCCACGCGTCCTTGCGCTTCAGCACACCTATTGGCGCCTGGCTGCCGCCGTCGGCGTGCGGTCACCATGCGCCGCTGCTAGAAAATTTTTTAGGCTTTTTTTTTTTTTTTACAAAAAAATAAATCTGCTATATATATATTTTAAATAAAATAAATAATTAATTACCAATTTTACCCCAATAGTTTTTAATTCTCTTTAATAGATGAGCTTGAGTTATATTTATAAATTTATTTAGTGAGTTGAATTAATTAATTTATTTGTTTATATCACTCTAGTGGGAGCTGATTGAAATGTCTTAGTTTTTATTTATTTGTCATTAACCCAAAATTAATTGATTGGCATCTACGTATATTTTAATTTTTTATGTGTGCAGATTTAAAATTTTAAAACATTGCCTAATACTAGCATATGGATCATGACAGGAACAACGTGTCACCTTTATATCCTCAGATTATTTATATTTCTTTTGATGATGATAGTGACGACAAGGTGGTAAAGGTGATTAGATGTATCCTCTGACCACGAGGTCATTGATATATCATCGGATGATGAGGAGGAGGATCCAAAGGAGGTTCAGATGAAGGGTCTAGCAGAGGTCCAGATGGAGGATCTTGAGGAGGTCCTCGAAGGGATGCTTATGAAAGGTCCTGAATGTATGCGTGAGCAAGCAATCAAGGCACCAAGGGATGCATCTATGGAGGATCACATTGAGGATCCAGAGGACCATTTTCAGTTCCTGTCTAACCCGATGCATGAAGGAGTTCCTACTGATCTAGTGCATTTTTTAGATTAGTGTATTAGGTTTTATATATTACATATATTCCCATACCTGTGATTGAGTTATTGTTCCCTTCTATTTTAGGAGAACATATTGAGATTTGGGACATGTTTTAGGATGATTTTCTTTTAGTATTCTTGTTTTTTAGTTAGGAATTAAATGTTATGTTACAAATATTCATTTCAGTTTATGATAATGAAATCATTTTGATTCGTTGAAATATTTGTTCATATAATTGATTATGAATGTTTTCTATATGCTTATGGAATCTTAAATTGATTGATATTTGAATTGGTTTTGCGCGAAAATACTTATACATATGGTAATGTGAATTCTTGGAAATGAATGATGATGAGTGTCTTGATCACTTTTTTGACTTATATCCAAATAATTCTTTTATTATATATATGAGTGTAATGTTGCAGCAATATTTTGAGGAAATGATAATGGATGTGCTAGCATAGATAGAGAAAGATACAATCCTTAAGTCTTTAAATGGAATGACTATCATTTCAGGGAAAATGGCATCAGCTTTGAAATCAATTATAGTTGAACTGAACAAAGGTGACAAACTGGATGGTGACAACTTTGATATCTGCCACCGTAAGATTTAGTACATCCTTAAAGAGCAAGAGACTCTCGAAGCTCTGACAAACACCATGGTTGAACCCAACATGATACTTTTGCTCAGCATAGAAGAGACATAGAGGTGTATCAAGCTTGGAAGAAAAAGAACAGCATGGCTCGTATAACATTGCTGTCTAGTATGGTTGATGACCTTATGTGAGGATATGAAAGTTACGATACTACGCAAGATATTTGGCTAGCTTTAAAGGATAAATTCGGTGGTACTTCAACCACGAAACTTAAAAGGCTCACAATCAAGTTTGACACCTATCAGAAGTGCCAAGAGCACAACATGAGACAGCATCTGAGAGAGATGTGAAACATAATTCGTGAATTGAAGTCTACTGGCTATGTTTTGACTAATGAGTAACAAGTGCAAGCCATGATCCAGTCCCTCCCGAATAGCTAGGAAAACATAAAAATCAATATGACATATAACGGCAACATTAAATGATGGGACCCTTCCCGAATCTCTATTCTGGATCCGTGAAGTATCCCGTAGCACTCCGACAGAACTCCAACGAGCCCTAACTTTGACTCGCAAAAACTCCATCGGAGCACTGTGACTTACTTAAAACTGACTTACTAAATTTCTAATAAAAATCCGGCAGCATGTCGTCTGTATATTCTACAATGCCACCCTGCAGATTTAAAAGCAATTTAAAAAATATACTTCTATAGCACACAAATCTCAACTCCCAAGGGCCTCCGGCCCTTACTCAAATCAACTCCAACACACAATAATTATATTTGCAAAAATTAATGGAGAACTAGGATTTTCTTTTCAAAAACACTTTCGTAAAACGTGCATCCAATATCTGGGATTTATATTTACAAATATTTATACTATAATTTACATACAACACATGCATGTGACAAAAGATGAGCTTTACAATGGAATGTAGTCGTCCGTCAGTCAACCCGCGCGTCGGTCTGAGCCTCGTCAGCTGGACGACTCGCTCCTGCATCTGAGAGACAATTTTAGAAAATACATAGCACACAAACGGTGAGTATAACTCAGTGAGATAAATAAATAACAGATTTATAAACTAAAGTATTTTTCTAAAATACTTCTTTTATTCATTTCAATTAAAACTATTTCTGAAATTCATTTTGAATTTCTTTCTAAAATTTTATCATTTCTCACTTTGATGGTAACCCAGGGAAACTACTCCTGTCGTGGCCGCATAAATCTCTAGCTAAACCACTAGGAATTAGGGAATCTACCCTGTGTAGTTACCGATGTGCGACTCTGGGCACGCGTTACCCCTACACAATCGGTTTAAACTACACTACCCTATACGTGCAGAGGGTCACTCAATTGACTCTTTTTCTCTCAGTTAGTAACTCTCTCACATCTACCATACACGCATAGGGCATTCTATTGGGTATTTAACTGGGGCTAGGGTAAACCATCGTCGTAAGAAAATATATTTTTTCTTTGTATTCTCAAATAATCTAGTTTTAAGGCATAAAGCCTAAAAACTTTAAAGTCTCATAATTTCTTTACATGAATATATATTTACTTTAACAATTCATATAATCGGATCCAACTATATTAAAATATATAAATCATAATGAAATAAATGCATATAAGATTAAAATAAGCTTTAAACAAACTAAGCTTGAGGAAAAGTAGATTTCTACTCACGATGCGTTTCCCAATCGGTAACTTTCAACTCGAGGAACTCTCTTCACCCCTTACACATCTCGATGTCCGTTAGAGAAACTTCCAATTCACCTAACGTTTAAATCACCAACTTATTTACTACTTCATTCCAATATAAACTCTAATAGAATTCTTTAAAACTAATTAAGCCATAACTCAACCCATTTCTAGCCCTTATTTTATACCATTCATTTCCATAAAGTTTTCATGCTCAAAAACACATTTAATTACACACTTGGAATCACCAAAACACAATAAAATATAAATGGAACAGCTTGTACGTAATACGTCCGCGTGATTACCTTTGAGTATTAAATGCGTTCCATACAATGAAATTTATTATCTAAGACTTAATCACACTCAAATACACATGTAAGCACATACTTAGGACCTTAAAATCAACTTAAAATAACATAAATGCAACCACATATGCAGCTGTCATTTACTTTTGTCGAAAAGTACACGCACAACGTTTTTCTTGATTTTCCTTCGGTTCCAACTCGGAATTACATTCCATCATGCACGTATATACTTAATAATTAATTAATTTTTCATTTAACCAACCAAAATACAACCCTTACACATATACACACATACTGCCGAAACAGAACACACCCATTCTTTCCATATCACCAAACTCACGGCACACACACACTTCACATAAACTCTACACAAATCATTCAATCCATTTCAGCTTTTCATGAGGCAAAATCAATTAAACCCAACATACTTACTTGAGTTTGATACCAGCAACTGTTCTGAGAGTCTCACGACATCCATAACCATCCATTTCAGTTTGCTCAACTGGAACTACACCCAACATCAGTAAAGACTCGAAATGGACAACTTTAAACTCATGAAAACGACTCACAAACTCAGGTTAGTTCTCTTACCTACTGCTCATCATCTTCTTCACGCCTACCCCTGTAGGTGATATCCATCAGATGGCTTCACATGGCTGCTTTCATCTCAGCCATAGCTTGCTTCAGTTGACCCGAATCTGTCCCCTTTTACACGGCCAGCCGGACGCCTTCACCAGCCCGTCGCGACTTCAGCTCATCTTCATGTTCTGGTCGGCTCCTTCACGCCCAGATCTGGTTTTCTTGCACTGAAATCAGTTGCTACACAGCTTCTTCAGCCTTCATCTGACCGAGATAACACCCCTTGATGACTGGTCTTCTCGCTTCTTCACTTGGCTGTCGAGAGAGATGAGATTGCCGAGTGAGGAGGTTTCGGTTCTGCTGTCTCCTCTGTTTTACGGGTCTGATTTTTGTGCATTTTCTGTTTCAGATCTGAGCTAAGATAATATCTAATTAATCCCTTAACAAATTTCCCAAACAGCCCTTATCTTTTCTCAATTATGCCAGTTTAACTTTCCACCAACGTTTTTCATGTTTACCCCTCTTTTATTAACATTTTTATTATTCTCTCTTACTCTTTTCCAAACATATCCCTACTCATTTTTAACTTATAATTAACATTCCCTAATAACCTCTTTTAATCTTTCGAAACTTCTATTACTCATTTTAATTTTATCTCATAAAAATAAATACGTTAACTCCGTCAATTTCTGTAACATTTGTAATATCGATAATATTAACCATTATTCCTCTCAATAACATATCTTAAATATTCCACACTTATCAATCAATCAAATTAACCTCATAAACATTTTATTAGACCTATAATTATTCACTTGTATCATATATAAGAAATATCTCACAACGGTGGAGTATTTAAAATATACGATTGCATTTAACATATTTATCTATATATATATATTCCTAAGCAAGAAGGACTCGGTCTTAACATTAAAACATTTGATGATATCGCTCGTCATGTTGAGCTCGAAGATAAGCGCTTGGAGGCTGCCAAAGTTTCAAGTCAGCTTTATATGATTGAGTCCAGCGTGCATAAGAATTCAGGATCAAAGCGTAAAAGGAGAGGAAAGAACAAAAATTCTTAGAAAGGAAAAAGGAAAGGGAATCCTAATTCCTATAAGAATGAGTCTAAAAAGCGTAAGAAGGGTAAGCATGGAGGGACTAAGAAGGAGAAAAGCAAGTTGAAATGTTTCAACAATAGGAAGATGGGTCATTTCGCTCGTGAGTGCACTGAGCCAAAGAAACAGGTACCATCTTACTCTAGATTATCAACTTATGTTCAAGTTTCTAGCTCATTATTACTCGCTGAATCTCATCCTGTGTGAATTGTAGACTCAGAAGCCACAAACCACATAGGTAGAAATAGAGGAGCATTTGTAGAGTACCATCGGATCAGTCAAGGAACGAGATGGATTTATGTAGAAAACAACTTAAATGTTAAAGTTAGAGGTATTGGCACTTGCAAAGTGATTCTGCGTGGTGGCCAAGTGTTGTATCTACATGACGTCTTATATGCTTCAAAGATTTGATAAAATCTTATCTCTGTAATAATCCTTCTAGGCCTAGGATATCATTTAACTTTTCATGGTGATGGTTTGTCAATTTCTTTGAATTCAATGTATGTAGGAAGTGGATATTTGAATGATGGTTTTATTGTATTAGATACCGAATACGACGGTAATTCTATTAATGATTGTTGTTTTTCTTTAATCACTTCCGCTGATATTGCCAATATCAATATTAATACTTGACATGCTAGATTAGGTCATATAAGACATGATCGTATGAATAGATTGGCAAAAAAGTGACTTTTAGGTTCCTTCAGTTAAATAGAATTGCCTATTTGCGAGAGTTGATTAGGAAAAACAACTAGAAAACCATTTAAAAAGGAAATTAAGGTTGAAAATCCATGAGATCTAATTTATTCTAATATTTGCAGCCCAATGAATGTAAGAGCAAAAAATGGTACCTCATACTTTATCACTTTCATAGATGATTACACTTGCTTCGGTCTGTCTATTTGATCTCCCATAAATATGAGGCATTAGATTGTTTCAGTTTATATTTGAATTTAGTGGAAAATTAATTAGATAGAAAAGTTAAGATTTTACACACTGATCGGGGGTAAGAATATATTTCTAAATAATTTAAGACTTTGTATTATAAAAAAGGTATTGATAGACAATTGACCATTCTGAGAACTCCGCAACAGAATGATGTAACAGAGAGAAGGAATAAGACTTTATTGAAGTTGGTCAGATCTATAATGGCACAAGTGAACTTTCTAGTATTTTATTGGGGGGATGCGCTATTGAATACTGTTTATATTTTGAATAGGGTATCTTCTAAGTCAGTAGCTATCACACCATATGAACTATAGATAGGTAGGAAACCTGATCTAACTTACATGTAACCATGGGGGTGTGTTGGGTATGTACATGATCTTTCAAGTAAATTTGGAAAGTTGGGTACTAGAGAAAGAAAGTGTATCTTCATTAGATGCTTAGAGCACTCAATAGGATATGTGCTTATAGATGAGAATATAGATTATAGCATAACTGAATTAGAATCACCGGATGTGAATTTCTTAGAGAATGAATTTTCCAGCAGAGGTGAAGTTGAAAAGAATTTTGAATTCTATGAGTTAAATGATTCGGATGATGTTACAAATCCGAACACCCAATCAGAGGTAGATGGAGAGTTACAAGAACACTCTATCCCTAGTAGGAGTAAAAGAGCTAACGAAATAGCTTCTTAATCTGTTCCTAGTGGGAGCAAAAGAAATGATGAGTTAGTTCTCTTAGATTCAATGACTTGTAAAAGCAATCGTAAAGTAACTCTTAGTCATTGTTTTAAGATCGAAGGGGAAGCTTTTATGCTTTCACCACATGATAATGATGAGCCAAAGAATGTGAATAAGGCTCTTAATTCACCTGTCAAAGATTTTTGGATTAAAACCATGTAAGAAGAGATGGAGTCAATGAAAAGTAATCATGTTTGGGACTTGGTTGACTTACCACCTGATAGGAAAGTCATTGGAAACAAGTAGGTTCTCCGTATCAAACGAAAGGTAGATGGCTCAATAGTAAGATACAAGACAAAATTAGTAGCGAAAGGATATACTCAATAAGAGGATATAGATTATAAAGAAACCTTTTCTCCTATAGTAAGGTTTGCTTCCATTCGCTTTATATTAGCAATCGTTGCACATATGGACTTGGAACTACATCAGATGGATGTAAAAACTGTATTTCTCAATGGAGAACTAAAGGAAGAAAATTACATGGTATTGCCTGAGAATTTTGTCTCAAGAAGCTAAGAAAAGAAAATTTGCAAGCATAAGAGATCTATCTATGGCTTGAAATAATCCTCTAGACAATGGTATCTTCGTTTCTATGAAGTAGTCATATCTTATGGATTTCAAATGACTGAAGAGGACCATTGTGTGTATATTAAACAAGTAAAAGATAAGTTCATAATATTATCATTATATGTGGATGATATCCGGTTAGCCGGAAATGACAAGAAGTTTATGACAACTATCAAGGAATTATTGTCCTCGACTTTTGAGATGAAAGATATGGGAGAGGCTACCTATATTTTAGGAGTTAAGATTGTTAGAAATTGTTCTAAGAGAATCCTTGCTCTATCGTAAGAGCCGTATATTAAAAAGATTCTTGAACGATTCCACATGGTTGATTATAAGCTCATGGATACTCCTATCTCAAAAGGTCAAACTTTTAGTCTAAAAATATGCCCCAAGACTTCACAAAAGCGTGAAAGAATGCAAAAAGTTTCTTACTCCAACGCTATCGAAAGTCTCATGTACCCAATGATGTGTATGAGACCTAATATCTACTATGTAGTTGGACTAATAAGAGATATCAATTCAATTCTGGACAGAAACACTAGATTACATTGAAAAGAATATTAGTTTATCTTAAGGGGACCGCAGATGTTACCAAGGCGACAACTTGCACCTGATTGGATACACAGATGCTGATTTGGAAGAACACTTGGATGAGCGAAAATCTACATCTAGTTATGCATTTGTGTTTAACTAAGGTGCTATTTCTTGGAGTAGCAAGAAGCAATCCTATATTGCGTTGTCTATCATGGAAGCTGAATTTATAGTATATTCGGCAGTAGTGCAAGAAGCAATCTGGCTTAAGAGACTTTTAGAGAATTTGAACTTGCAAACTGATACAGAGAAGCCAGTAATTGTATACTGTGATAGTTAGACTGCAATTGCCTACACCAAAGATGCGAAATATCATAGTAAATCAAAATACATAGAGACTAAATATAACTTTATAAGAGATATAGTAATAAAAAAGGGTGTAATAATCAAGTATATATCTACGCATAAGATGATAGCGAATTCGCTCACGAAAGCTATGACAAGAGATGTTTTTATGTCACATGCTAGGTCATTGGGTTTGCGTAGATTATGATGATTGTAATTGTTACATGTATACATATCTATTTAATTAGTGATTGATATTTTTATATTCACTTCATCCATTTATGAAAGTATATCGTCAAGTATAAGACTAGTATTTTTACACATACAGTTGCCTTGATTACTGAGATAGCAAGTCAAGATGAGACATATATTTTAGAAGACAATTAGGAGATTATTCTCTAAGGGCTCAAATACATGATATGTCACCTTAAATATAGTCAAGATGAGGTTTTATCTAAGTTAATTATTAAACTGTTCATGACCTTCCCTCATCGTCATGAAACTTGATTTAGCGAGATGTGATTTTTAATAGGCGCTTGGAGAGCGAGCTTTTGAAAATCAAGTTAGGCACAAAAAATGCAACTGAACTAAGATCTGTACAGTGGATAATATAATAATCATAAACATACGCGTCCTTATTTGAGGACATGATCTATTATAACATGTTTTTCATACCGTATGTGTTTGATCATGATCGACATGGAAAATGAGTAAATCTATCCCCAATTCCTCATTGTGTAAATTCCATTGAAGTTTATTCAAAACTTCAAATTGTGTTCTCAAAGACTATTTTCTTTATCTCAAAGTGACAGAGTGATGTTTGTACAATTAGCGTGTCTTCAATGGCTATGATAATCCAGCCTATGGGACATGACTATGATATCAGTCATTTTTGTTGACCAAGGGATGAAAGAAGAATAGAAAGATTTGATGAATTTTATTTAATTCATATATTTACTTGTTGACGAATTATAATTGTAAATATATGGAATGGAGATTTGGGTCATACATATAATTGTAGGGGACTACATATTCTTGGACAAATAAAATCCTATTAAATCTAAGACACACAATGAATAAATTTCTAAATCTCTTATAAATATATATAATTGAGATTTGAAAAGCGAGCTCATTTTTCATTATATTTTTATTTATAGGTCACACAGTATATTTGTCCGTATAAATGCTTTAATGCCTTATAAAAAAAAAGTTGACCAACGAGTTTCCTGCAAAATACCATTTGATCCATCTCGTGTGAGTGAGAGATGTTGGACATTTATATTCGGGCCATGGGCCGAGTCCACTCGAGATGACCTAAACTAATGGCCCAGGCTTAAAACCCAAAATCAAATGGATAAGAATAAATTGTTATTCGAAGTTATGGATAACTGTTAGATAAGTTAGTGGCAGTTATTTGGAAATAACTGCCACATGAGTTTGATATATAATCAAACTCAAATGCAGGAATAAAAAAAAAGAGAAGGAAAAAAAAGTGACGTTCAATTAGAAAAAACAAAAGTTTCTTAGGAAAAACAGAACCTAGACTCTTTTTGGTATCTCTCTGGTTTTTTAAGTATTGAAGGCAGGACTCTTACGGTGTGAAAAGAATTTCGGGTTCCAATTTGGTGATTCGAAATCGACCAGTTGAACATCCATCAGGTTTAATTTTATTTTTCTGTATTATTTTATTCAAAACGATACATATTGATAATATATATAGATATATATTTAGTGGTTTTATTTTTAATATTTCCTAATTTTAAAAAATAAGGACGAACTAATCAAATTTATTTATTGCATTAAAATTAGATATGAGAGATAATTTATTTTATGAGAAAGAATGCAATTAATGAATTTGATTGGTTCGTCTTAACTTTTTAAAGTTAAGAGGTACTGATGGTAAAATTATCATATATATATATATAACTATTGCAAGTAATTCAAATTTGGGTACATGGTACAACTTTAAGTCCCAATTTTCAAATGCATATGTTATCCTAATGTTGATTCATTTGTGTTATCCTAATGCTAATCCTAAATGGCATATGGATATAGCTGTTGGTCTACAAGGTTCTAACCTATTGGTGTTGGCGCTATCGTTAAAGACCATTCTGGTCATGTTCTTGTGGCTTTGGCACTGCCAAGAGTCGGTTCTTTCACTCATAGAGCTTTCGAATTACTCATTTAGATAATGACTTTATGTTTGCAGTAACTAATATCAAAAGAGCATGTTGTTTTCTGTCGTTGGTGTAGCTCTAGTTGATGACATTATTCAATATAATTTAGGGGTTCAATTATACAGAAGTACCTTAATATTTGCCAACACACCACCGTAATGTCAGTTTAGCACTTATTACAGACAAATACCTTTGACCATGTTTGACCAATGTGAGCCTCACGGAAAACTTAACATTTCAAAGATAGGATGGTCCTTATCTTTTCACATGTCAAAATTATTTTGTTTAATAGCAAGCTGCTATGTCATCACACCAAATTTAAAGAATTAATAAAATTATTATTTAAATTAAATAAGTTACTTTTTCAAAAAAAATCAAAGAAAAACAAAAAAAGAAACAAAACTACCTCTGAATAAAATCCAACGAGCTTAGATCCCCCTAAGATGGCAAAGGAGATTGTCAATCTCCCTTGCCATAAGAAGGAGATATGGTGTTCTCATCCTGCACAAAAGAGATTGTTTCGATCTCTCCCATGAGAAGGATGTCTAAGAGGAGACCACAATGATCTTTTCCCATATCTAGAGAGATCGTCAATCCACAAGGAGGATATCCAAGTGCTCTCCTCTCAATGGCGAAAAGATGATTGTCAGTATAAGGAGATCACAATTAGAGATCTGGTGAGTCTCCTCATCGGATCTTTGTCGAAAACAATGTGGTTTTTTTCCTTTGTTTTTAATTTTTTATACTTTTTTAAATTTAAATAATAATAATAAAAATATTAATCATTTAAAATCTTTTGAATATAAATGTCAAGACGTGGCAAGTTATCATTAGGCCAAGTAGTTTTAACATAGAAAAACTCATACTATCCATGAAATATTAATTTTTCTATTAAGTTGATGTGATAAGTCAAACCTAATTAAGGGTACTTGTGTGCAATATAAAAACTAAATTGGCATCATGGCAGATATTTTGATAAATATCAAGGTACTTTTGTATAATTAATCCTATAATTTAGTTTTAGGTATTTGTTCTTGTACTTTTGTATCTTGCAATAGGAACCAAGGTAGATCATTTTCTTGCAAAATTTGGGTTAGTTCTTACTTGATTTGTCAAGAATAATATAACAACTTATATTTATATTAGAGTTAATTACACAAAAGCCTTTTGAGGTTCGCATAAAGATAGGCGCATAATAAGTTAGCTTTTTGAAACACCATTGCCCACAAGTGACAGTTAATGTTGGACCTCGTTATAGGCAAGAAGGATAAAAAGGTAACTTTACTTGAGTCATCTGATGCATCAATTCACATTAATTACTAGGTTGATTTTTTGAAATTAAAATAAATAAATAAATACGAGATGAAAAGGCGTATGAAGGCTCTAGTGTTTGACATGCCTCTTCATCTTTTTCATTTTCTTTATCTTTCTCTCTACACTCTCTCTTTCATTCTCTCTTTCTATGGTTCTGTTAACGTTGGAAAATGGTCTTCCTTAGTCAACGAGGTTGTTTTCGGGCCCAAGCTCCAGTTTTGGACAGTCAATGGAATGCATGCAAAGCAATGAGAATCAGAAAGGGAAGTTAGAGGTGAGGAGGAAGAAACACAGAGAATTTTTAGAGTGGTTCGGCCCAAAAAGATGCCTACGTCCACTGTTCACTCTCTCGCTATTTTGGCAGAGTAACGACACTCAAAAGTTCGATCCTTTTTACAGTGAAAATCGTTCCCTTTTATAGAGGAAGGGGACATGCTACAGTAAATAGAATAAGATAAAAGCAAATAGTTAACTACAGTTACACTGACAGACAACATTTAATGCGCCGAAATCTCAATTAATGTGGCTGTCAGTGCATTAATTACGGTCGAAAACTCATTAAATGCTGCCGAATCCGTCGCATCTGAGGTCTGCCCAAGGGAGATTTCTACTGACCGGGTCGGATATGTAATGATGGGTTATCGAGACTGAGATACAGCTTCTGGCGGATGTAGCGTGCATGGCAAGCCTCGGAACTGTACTCTGCATGGCGCTGTTGATTTCTGTTGACTCGAGACTTCAAGAAGCGTGGCGGAGACGGATCTTTCAGTAGGCTGAGGATCGAGCCGGTTGGGGAAAGCAAGAGAATCTCTGATAAGTCTGGCTACCTGGAGAGTCGATGAGGCGAATGGTGAGTCGACGTGGCCGCAGCTGATCGTGGCGATGAGGTGGACAATATCATGAGTGAAGGAGTCAGAAAGCGGCCACGCTCAGAGGTTAGCGGTCAGCTTAATCACATCATCTTGGACGAAAAGGACTTGTTAGACATCTCCGATGGGTGGCTCCTCTTGGCGGATAATCTGGCGAGCAGGCTTAGCTGTCACGGATGGCGGATATTCTGGCGAGCAGGCTTAGCTATCACGGATGGCGGATATTCTGGCGAGCAGGTCTGAGGGATGAGAGCCAACGGCCAGCGATAAGGACCAATGGTCAAACTCAGCGAATAAAGCTGATGAAAAACACGGCGGTCTAAATGACGGAGAATATTGCGGTCACAACGAGCTTTCTAAACAAGCGGTCTGCGGTCAGCGGTCACGATAAGCGCTCACTAACAGGCCCCTTCTCCAGGAGAATGGGCTAGATGGATGGCGGATAATTGGGCTTCTGGGCCGCTGGGATTGTGCTGTAGATCTGTCTGGGCTCGATTATTCTGATCACTAATTTATCCATAACAGGTTCTAACCCTAAACTATCGTTTTACTTTTACTCTTATTTTTCACTTATTTTCATTAAAAAAAAATCAAAATAGCTTTTTTATTGTGCTAACTCACTTTTTTTTTTTCACTTTTCTCGTTGTATTATTATAGAAATTGTATAAAAATCATATATATATATATATATTTTTTTTCTTGTACAAAGGGGTTTTGTGTTCGAACTGGGGAAGTGGTGATTGACCTAGTAGAAGACTATAGCTAGAAGATATAAAAGTCACTCTTCTTTTTCTCTTGTGTGTTCGTCATGTTATTTGCTTATGTAAAGTCATCTCTCTCTGTTTTTTTTTTTTTGATGATGTTATTGATGTTGCTGTACTCATCACATGCATGCCATCTAAAGCGTTCTTGATATTTGTATGATTTGTATATAATGTTTGGTTTGTTGTCATGACTGTTAATGTTGAGATTTAGAAATATAAAGTGTTAATTTTCATTGAGGTTAAGATTTTGCATGTTATTGTGGTTTATTGTATGATGTGTATATTGGTTTTGATATTTGTTTTGAGTGTTTTTTTATGTCCATTTTGAGTGTTTTGCATGATCATTTGATTAATATTTTGCATGTTTGTATAAGGTGTATCACTGTTTGTATGTTTTATTATAGGTAGTCAATATGATAAAATGATCAAAATACTCTTAGATTTGCATCACTGTAGCAACAATCATGGTTTTAATGCTATTTCATCATTGTTATTGTAATGATATATGCTCCGTTGTAATGGTATTGTTTTGTTGTTGTATTTTATTTTATTTTTGAAATAGTCTTGTTATTGTAAGGATTTCATGTTTTTAATGTCGACCACTTTTCTTGGTAAAACATTTGACATAGGAAGATGTTCTAAGGATTACATGAATTTAGTTTCTTTGTGGGACAATGTGTTGTATGCAGCGTTAGGTGTCGATACAGTGGTAGGGGAGAAATCTTACCAAAAATGGTTCTTCCTTGGTGTAATGGGGTCAGGGAAATAAAAGAATGAGGGTGAGTTAATAGATGTCATGGCTGAGTTTGAATCAAGGGGTGACAAGCTCTATTTTAATGTTGATTACTTTCCACTAAAGAGGTGCAACCGAAGTACAACAAAGAGGCTCAACCCAAGTAAGCCCAACCTTACTTCACCAAATAGGCCCAACCTAAATAGACCCAATCTAACCTCAATAAACAGGTCCAACCCAAGTAAACCAAACCCAACCAGCCCAAGACTCCAATTGTTTAGGAATAGATTCTATTTATAATTCAAAATCTATTCCATGTAAGGGGTGACAGTGGTGATAGTAAGGATAATGAGTTCGAAGTGGGTAAGTATATATCTTATGGTAGCAAAAATGAAGTGAGTGAGGGTAGAGAGAGTAGGGAGAGTAAGATCATGTGAGTCAAGTTTCATTCTATAGTAGTAGCAGTGATAAAGAGTCGGTTTACAAACCAACCAATGGGGTAGCATTCTCTATGAATTTCGATGGGAAAATTAGGTTACAAAAGGGTAATTTGTTCTTAAATTTTAGACACTTTAGGGATGTCATATTAGATTATCCTATCCAAGAGGGTTTTAAGTTGAATAGAGTTAAAACTAAGGGGAGGAGGATTGTACATCATTGTGTAGCAAAGGGATACCTTGGAAAGTGCATAGGTCCTCAACATTTGACAAGGTCACTTATCAAATTAAGTCTCTTAATGATATCCACAATTGTCTATCTCATACTAGGAACAATCAGGTGATAAGTAATTAGATTGGAAAAATATTTAAGAATGGTTATCAAGGAAAACCTAATGATTTAGTGTTCATGCTTTAGGGTAGATGGTGCTTAGGTAATATGGGGTACATGTTCCATGGTACCCTATTTACAGGGTAAGAACATTTGCCATTGACATAGGGAATGAGAATTACAAGTTGAGTTACTAAAAGAATGCATAGATATGGGTATATACTTATGGAGAGGAACCTTGCAACTGCTACATATGTGAGGTTGCACTTTTATTTTTGAAATTTTCTTTGCAATGTTTATTTCAATTGCTAAAAAGACGTTATATAAAATAAAATAGTTAAAATATATAACTAGTAGAGGATATACAGTTTTACCCTTTACAAAATTGTAGGCAAAATTTCTTAAAATAGTATTCTTAATACAAGTATAAAAATAAAAACATAATAATTGTGAGTTGATTGTGCACCAGCTCCATTTTTCTTAGTGAGAGAAATTCAAATTTCATATTACTAAAAATTAAATAAATAAAAACTTAATTTATGAATATGTCTTCTTTATGATGATAGTTACTATTCATATTATAAATAAATGTATGTAATCAAACTACATATATTTATTATTAAAGTTACTAATTGTTGACGTCCGGATTTGGATCCTAGTTAACGAGGTTCATTTTTGAGCCCAAACTGTAGCTTCGGATGATGGATATTGGGTATGCAAGGTAAAGAAGTAGAAGAGAAGAGGTCAGAGTTGAGGAGAAAAACACAGGAAGATTTTAGAGTGGTTCGGCCCAAAAAGATGTCTATATCCACTGTTCACGCTCTCACTATTTTGGCAAAGTAACGATACTAAAAAAGATTGTCCTCTTTTTACAATGAAAATCCTCCCCTATTTATAGAGAAAGGGGAGGTGTTATAGTAAAACAGAATAAGACAAAAGCATATAGTAAACTGAAATTACAATGATGGACCGCATTTAATGCACCGGATTTCATTCAATGCGATTGACAATGCATTTAATATGGTTGAAATTACATTAAATGCGCTTGAAACTATCACTTCTGGGCTCTGCCCAAACGTGGTTTCAGGCGACTAATCTGTACGGGTCATGGAAGGCCACCATAATCTTGACTGTAGTCTCTAGCAGAGATAATGTGCATGGCACGACTTAAGCTGTTTCTTGCATGGCAGCTTTGACTTCCGTTGACTCGCGGTTTAAGAGATATCATGGATGTAGACTCCCCAGCAAACAGGATACCCTATTCAGCTAACAAACGGATGAGTTTCTGACAGATCCGACACTTTGAGAGTTAGAGGGACAAATCATGAGTTAATACTTCCGTGACCTGTCATAATATTAGGTAAGCAGTCTCACAAATGAGCAGGTATACAGGTATGCCCAGAAATCACCGAACAACCAGGAGGACAATTCTGAATGAACAAACTCGGACAAAATAGATCTAATGATCAGCATTAAGGTGAACAGCTTAGACGAACAAGTTTGGCTATCAGCCTTAGCGATCAGATATGGCAATCAGCCTTAAGGACTGGTACTGACTGTAGTTGTATGCAAAGCAGTGTGTAGATCACTGATCAGGCAATCAATATTGTTCGCGAGCAGATCGAAAATCAGCAAAGGGGGGAACTTGGGATATGATCGAAAATAGAGAGTCTGTCGAACGGATAATTCTATTGTCAGGAGGGGGGTCAGAAAGAAGGACAGATTGTTGAGCCTTTGGACCATTGAGCCTGTGCTGTAGATCTTCCCCAGTCCAATCGATTTGATCGCTAAATTACCTATAAGATAAGCCCCCTAGCTATTGGTGCTTTATAAAGGATCAGAAGTTATAAATCCATGAGCGAGCAAACGTAGTGGGAACAGTTACGCCACTTTTTAAATTTCATTTTATTATTAGGCCACGTGGAGCCACCCCAGGCAGCGGTTACGAGTCACACCACGCGCCGTATGCATTTAATACACGTCTCTCAACTGACATACTGCATGATGGCAAAATCCCGAGAATCGCATCATACCATCAGATTAGGGGCGGTTACACAATTGTCTTGATCTAATGGTTGGGGCTTAGCTGTTTTTTAAGCGAGGAGACACTTCATTTTCTTCTCCTCTGATATTTTCAAAAATCAGAAACTCCCTCGTTGCTTGTCTTCTTCCCTGATCTCTTACCGTCTTTTGTCGATCTCCAATCGATGCTACCGGTCGTCATCACATTCAAGGTAAGGTTTCTTCTTCTTCTTCTTTTTTTTTTTTTTTTTTTTTTTTTTTTTTTTTTTTTAAACATGGCATTCCTTTTACATATTGTTTTTTTTTTTTAAATCAAGGCTGATGCTGGAGGAGCATTTCCGTGCTGCCTCTGGTCCACTTGGGCCTAAAATATCTGCGAAACAATTTTACATACTTTTCTTCTTCCTCTTCTCTCTTTTTCCTCCCTTCCTTTTCTTTTTTAGTTTAGGGGGATTTATTACATGAGGTTCTTCTTGCCCTTTGCTGGCTTCCTAGGCGCACGACTTGATGCTTAGGGATAGGTAGACTTAGGTTCTCTTTGTTTCTCGGGTCTGATTGGCTGTCAGCGGCCTAATTAGCTGCTTCTTTTGTAGATGTCAAGTCGTGGACGCCGATATCAATGAGTCATGTCCAGCAAGGAAGGCTCTGAGGAGGGTTCTTCTCAACAGGGCAGAGATTCTTCGAGCACAACTACCCAGGATGGCGAGGATACACCGAGTTTCTCTGGTCGAGAAGAAGCTCTTACTCGCGAGTCCTTTTATCAACACGACTCTTCTGTTACTCTTGAGGAGCTTAAGACCATAGTCAGAACGTTTGGTTTCCCTTCTGGGTGTCATATCATGGTCTCTACTCATAACGATCATGCGGCGCACCCTCCTGAGGGGTTTACAACGATCAGGCGTCAACATGTAGACCTAAGGTTTAGGTTTTTGGTCTTCCAATACCTGATCGATCTGCTGAACGACTTGGAAATTGCCCCTTTTCAACTCACGCTAAACTCTTATGCCCAAGTGACCACTTTGGCTTGTATCTTCCTTAAGAACGGCCTTCCGCCACCGACCCTGAACATAATTTAAAGCCTTTTCTTATTTAAATCCACTATCAGCCCTAAGGCCAAGAAACAGGACGGTATCTACTATATGACCGCTCGTAACTCGCCTTTTAAGGGGTTCTTGCCACAGAAGGTTGGCAGGTCAAATGTAAAGGATTACAAATCCTGTTGGTTTTATGTGTCTTGTTTGTCCCTGCTGAAACTTACCAATTTTGACTTCACCTTCAATCCTGGTGAGCATATTGCTGCTTACTGCTCTTATATAGATACATGTATCATTATTTTCCATTATCACTAATATTTCTCCCCTTATGCATAGCTATTAACAAGGGTCCAATCGACCTTTCGAGCGAGGAATTAGGGGCACTTAAGAAATTTTCTGAGGTTAAAGATCCTTCAGATGATTATTTTTTGGCAAATTATTTCTTATGGGATTACAAGCTCGCACCCAAGATTGGAACCAAGCCTTTCAGTCTAGCATTAGACATTGGAGTGTGAAAGAGTCAAGAGGTCCATTCTGTCTTTGCAGGACCCGACGAAGGTGCTTTTGCCTCAATTCCAAAAAAGCTCAAAACTATGGTGCACCTTGAGATAGATTCTCCTCCACCCCCGCCAACGATCGAAACGGAGGAGCTTGAAGTAGAAATAACAGGTTCTAATGGGCCCCCAACCCAGACAATAAAGCCATCACACACAGGGGCCGCCACATCTACTAAAAAGCAGGGGGTGAAATACAAGACTGTGGGAAAGAAAACCATGAAGTACATACCCCCATCGAAGGATTCAGCTGGCAAGGAAATCCCAATTCTTAGGGACGAGCCAGCAAGGCCCTTAGGGGCTAAGGACAAAGGAAAGAGGGTCATGAAACCTCCTGCTAAATGTTAGAAGTCTAAGGGCAAGACGTCCATTACAGGAGGGGTTGACGTGGAGCAGGTCTAGGAGGCTGATGCAAGGGAATATTTTGATGATCTGTTGGATCAGCTACCAAGACTGCTGGGACCCGACAAACTAGACGTCTATAAAAAACATGTTCGAGGTGACCAATTAATCGCTTATGCCACGTACTACAATGTGCTGGTAGATTTCATCCCTAACTTTGTAACTTGTATTATCTTCACACCCATCGCTGATACATTTTCATTTCAGACTTCGCTGGCATTGATGAAGATGCGCAGGGACTTCCCGAACCTGGCAAGAGAGAAAGCTTCACTGGAAAAGATGAACAGAAGGTTGGAAGTAGAAAACAAGAAAATCAGAGAAGAATATGAAGCCGCCAAGAAAGCTGTTGGCGAGCTTAAACAGTAACTTGAAAGCACCGAAAGGTCCTTGGCTTACAAGAGGAAGCTTCGGGATATCACTGCCTCCTCGTTCAAACAGGCCACCGAGGACGTAGACAGGGTTACGTAGGAGGCTATCTTGCAGAAGAAACAGGCCGTAGATGCTGAGAAGAAGGCCGACTCGATGATGCAGGACTTGAACATAGTAAAAGGTAATCTTGCTCATGCCAGAGAGTTGCTCAGTCAATCTGAGGCCCGGGTCGCGCAGGCTAGGAAGGAGGCAATTGAGAAAACGAGCAACAAGTTTCTGTATACGCTATAAAATAACTACCATAAGTTAGATGTCTCCTGTTATGGGGAAAAGGCAGTGAATGAGGTGAAGAAGTACACGACTCTCGCTGCCAAAGGAGTCTAGGCGAAGATCGCGAAGCTTGTCCATAAAAGGATTATTCCTACAACCCCTAAGAAGAGCTCCAAGTTTTTATCGGTCCAAATCGACGCCCCTCAAGCCCAAGGCGGTTCCTCTTCAGGTCTTCAGGAACTAGTGCTAGGCAGGGGACAAAGATCATCTTCACAATGAGCCCCCAATGAGAAGGATCAAAAGAGTACTCTTGTCGGTTCTTCTAAAGCTTCTTAGAGTAGATAAATACAACATTTGTCTTCCCTACTGATAAGGCTTATCTTTGAATATTAACGCTGTTGACATTATTTTCATTTAATTCTATAATGCTTTACTCCTGTTTTTAATAGTGTGGGATTCCTATTGATTTGCTTTGCTATTTTCTGAGTCTCGTATGTATTGTTATAATAAGTTGTGAACAGGCACATATAATAAAATAGGTAGTGAATCAAGTAAACAACGAGTCTGACAATCATATAAATCCCTCCCAAGGGATAAAGTAAGGAAAATAATTTTCTGAGTTGCGAATGCATATCAGGTTTCTCGGTAGATAGCCCGTGGTATAAATCGTTATTCAAAGAACAGGAAGGAACCCCAGCAGATAAATCGATGATTCAATTCCTCTTGTTAAATAAATAGTACCTTGTTATAAACAATGGATCATTCGATTCGATCGCGAGCATTAACTGATAATAAGTAAAGTAGCTTACATAGCCCTGTAGCTATAGCGTATACAACATTACATAATATTGATGAAGTAATATGAGTTGAGAAGAAACCGGATGATAAATATGTGGAGCTGTTCGCAGATCTTTTTGATCATGAATGAAACTGATAGAGGCTGTGCTCGAAAGGTAGGGACTCGAGCATATACAGTCGACTACGTTCACAAGGTTAAACCTGAGCCTCTACAGTGGACTGCGCTCACAGAGTCGATACCTGAGCTATACAGCCTGTTGAACCTCTCAAGTTGAGCTCACAAGGTCGGAGCCTGAGCATTTACAACTAGATTTGTAGAGGTTGAAACCTCAGCTGCGCTTACAGGGTCGTAACCCAAGCATTTACAGCATTTTCAGGGTTGAGCGCTTAGTGATTAAGCCTCTGTTATGTTCACGTACGATGACTTAAGTCGTGGTATGTGTAGAACAACTTATAGAGGGGGAGGCCAATCAATGAGCGGCGATTAGGTGTGCAGGCTCGTGGCCGTTTTAACCCCTTCTACCTTATAGGGCAAGTGTGCGGTCGGTATCCATTGATATTCAGCCCATTATCCCTACAAGACTAGCAAGTGTTTGAGCTTTAAGCCGTCTTCTTGCTTTTCACGATCGTGTACCTCACACATAAGAACACATATGAGCATTTGCATTAGTGATAATTTGTAATAATAAATAAAGAGATTTTATTATGTCTGTACATGATTAGCTTTACAGAGATAACAAAATAGCAACAAAACTACAACGATTATGTATAGTAAGGCCTCAAGTGAGTAGCATTCCATGCCCTTGGAAGCATCACTCTGCTCATGTTTGCCAGGTGGTAAGCTCCGTTTTTCAAATCTTCGTGGATCGTGTAAGGTCCTTCCCAATTAGGTCCTAATACACCTTCACTGGTTATACGAGCACCGGGTAGAATTTCTCGTAGTATAAAGTCACCTGGTTTGAATTGACGTACCCAGACCTTCTTATTATAATGCTTTGCCATCCTCTGTTGGTAGATGGCTGCCTTGAGACGAGTAGTTTCCCTAGACTCTTCGAGTAGGTCTGAGCTAGCAGCCAGGAGCTGGTTGTTTTCTTTGGAATTGAAGCTTGCTCTTCGCTGACTAAAAACTTCAAACTCTGTGGGAATCATGGCTTCGGACCCATAAACCATGAAGAAAAGGGTTTCCTCTATGGTGCTGCAAGCAATTGTATGGTAGCCCACAACACCTTTTGCAATTCATCTATCCATGCTCTTTTTCTGGCTTCAAGTTTGGTCTTCAGAATCTGCTTTATGATCTTGTTAACTACTTCCACCTGATTGTTAGCCTGTGGATGGTCTACTGCCGAGAAGCTCTTAGTAATGCCAAGATTGCTACAAAATTTCAGGAACTGCTCGCTTGTGAATTGGGTTTCATTGTCAGTCACGAGCTGCTGAAGATACCAAACCTGTAAATAATGTTGTCCCACACGGATTTTTCAATCTTCGTCATGGAGATCTCAACCAGCTCCTTTGCTTTCGCCCATTTAGTGAAATAATCAACTGCTATAACGGCCTACTTGCATTTCGCTCGGCCTATTGGGAGAGGCCCGATCACGTCCATGCCCCAGATAGCAAAGGGCCATGGGCTGATCATCTGCAGGAGATAGGCCGGTGGTGCTCGAGGAATTTTGGAAAATCTTTGGCATTTATCACATTTCCTTACCAAGTCAATGACATCTTGCTTTATGGTTTGCCAGTAAAATCCCTGTCTGAGTGCCTTCTGGGCTAAGGAGAGTCCCCCAGCATGGTTACCGTAGTGCCCCTCATGAATGTCCTTCAGTAATGTGGTCCAATCTGGCTCATCGATACACTTGAGTAAGGGGGCCCCTTTTATAAAGAACCTCACCATATACATAGTACCTTGCTGCTCTTATACGTAGACAACGGTATCTTATCTTCTGGCAACTTTTTCTCTTGCAGATAACTGACCAATGGGTTCATCCATGAATCTACTGCTACTGTTAGGGTCATTACTTCCGTGTCAGGCTTGATACTTGGCTTTGGTAGGAATTCGACGGGTACATTTCTAGCGAAATCTGTGTCTTGAGCTGTTGCTAGGCGGGCCAATGCGTCTGCGTAGGAGTTCTGGCACGCAAAATTTCATTCAACTCGAATTTTTCTAAGGCTTCCAACAACTCTTGGACTTTCTGCAAATAAACTGTCATTTTTGACCCTCTGGCTTGGGCACTCACCCCTTATTTGATAGACCACCAGCTGTGAGTTACTGAATATTCTAAGCTGCTCGACCTGCATCCTTCTGGCTAAGTGAAGCCCTATTAATAGTGCTTCGTATTCTGCCTCATTGTTAGTCGCTCTGAAACCAAGCTTGAGTGCACAGAGGAACTTACCCCCTTCGGGTTGATTAGTAGAATTCCAGCCTCTACGCTCCTTTTACAAGAGGACCTATCCATAAATAACTTCCAGTATGGTCCTTCAGAAGGTTTAGCTTCGTCATCCATAGGTCCGGTAAACTTAGCAATAAAGTCCGCCAGTGCCTGCCCCTTGATCGTTGGTCTTGGTTTGAACTCAATATCGAACTGAGCGATCTCGATGGCCTATTTGATGAGTCCACCGGAAGTATCTAGTTTCTAGAGGATTTGCTTTAACAGATACTTTGTCAGGACTTCGATCTTGTGTGCTTGGAAGTAAGGGCGCAGTTTCCTGGATGCCATCACCAGGTAGTAAACGAGCAACTCCATTGGGGTGTACCTTATTTCGGCTTCTACCAACTTTTTGCTAACATAGTATACGGGGACCTGAGCTCCATTTCATTCTTCCCTTGTCAGAGTCGCACTCAGGGCGCGTTGAGATACTCCTAAGTAGACTGTCAAAGTTTCTCCTTCATTCGACTTAGTCAGCAGAAGGGCTCGCCCTATATATTCCTTTAGTTGTAGCAACGCGGCCTCACATTCTTCTATCCACTTGAAGTTTTTGGCCCTTTTCAGTACCTCAAAGAATGGAGCACATTTATCGGAAGCTTTGGACACAAATCTACTTAGGGGCTGCCATCTGTCTGTTCAAACTCTGTATCTCCTTCACGTTGGTCGGTGACCTCATGTACAGCAGGGCCTGGATCTTCTCTAGGTTGGCTTCGATCCCTAAGTTATTCACTATGAAGCTTAGGAATTTACCTGAGGAAACTCTAAAAGCACATTTGAGGAGTTGAGTTTCATCTGGTATCTCCTGAGGATCTGAAACATTCTCTCGAGGTCCCGAATATGGTCTGCAACTTGCTCGAATTTTACGAGCATGTCATCCACGTACACCTTCATGGTTTTCCCAATTAAATCTTCGAACATCCTGTTCACCAGCCGTTGATAAGTGGCCCCTACATTTTTTAGTTCGAAAGGCATTACCTTGTAACAGTACAATCCTCTGTCGATAATGAACGATGTGCACTCCTCATTTTCGAGATTCATAGGGATTTGGTTGTAACCTGAGTAAGCATCCATGAAGCTAAGGAGTTCGTGCCCTGCCGTTGCATCCACCAACTAGTAGATTCTGGGCAGTGGGAAGCTATATTTCGGACAAGCTTTGTTTAGATCTGTGAAGTCTATGCAGGTTCTTCATTTCTCGTTCTTCTTTTTCACTAATACAGGGTTAGCTACCCAAGCCGGGTACTGGACTTCTCGGATGAACTTATTCACTAAAAGCTTGTCTTCTTCTTCCTTCAGGACTTCGCAACGTTCTCGGTTCATCTACCTCCTTTTCTGACAGACTAGCTTATGGTGAGGATTGATGTTCAACCTATGGCTTATTACACTCGGATCGATCCCCACCAGGTCCCCATGGTTCCAGGTGAACACATTTAAATTGGCCCTGAGGCAGCCTATTAGTTGGGCCTTTACCTCCGGGATCAAGTTTTTTCCTAGCTTAAGACATCTTGTTGCATCTGCTTCACTAACTTGGATGTCTTCAAGCTCTTCCACTGGGTCTATGCTTTGGTATGCATCGAATTCCCTAAGATCTAGGTCATGGCTGATCCTTGATGAGGTGATTGTCTGTAGCTCATGCTCCGAGACCACATCCACTTTTTTCCCCCGAACTCCTCTTCTTATCGCGTTCACATAGCAGCGACGAGCCAGAGACTACTCATCCCGCACACATCCTACCCCATTGGGAGTTGGAAATTTTACCTTGAGAGCCCTGATGGAGGTGACCATGTCGAGATCGCTCATGGCAGGTCTTCCCAACACCACATTGTACGCAGAAGGAGAATTGATGATGAGAAAATCTGCTAGCACCGTGGATTGATGAGCAGCGTCTCCAAGGGTCAGGGGTAATCTTATCTGTCCAGCATGAATAACCGAGTCTCTAGTGAACCCATACAGAGGCTCGGGGGATAGTCTGAGCTGTTCGTCACCAATCCCCATTTAATCATAGCATTCCTTATACATCACATTTACTGAACTCCCCGTGTCAATCATTATCCTTTTGACCATCGATTTACCAATACGAGCTCGAATCACCAACGCGTCGTTGTGGGAGAGGCGAACGTCTTGGACATCTTTCTCTGTGAACACAATATCCTCGGACGCCCTTCTAGTTTTCTTCGCAGGCCCCCCTAACTCTCTTTGACTCGCAGGCTGGACACATCTCGCTTCACGCACAAATCGTTCTTGTGATCTATTAGACTTCCCCACCTCCGAGAGCCCCCTATGGATGGTATGAATTGTTCTGACAGAAGGTCCTTAGGTAAAGTCAGGTTCCTGCTAAGTTTGGATCGGCTGTTCCTGTGGGCGTTGGTGGGGACACTGCTGTTGGGACGGTCGCCCTGAGGGTCTCATGACATAATCCCTCAGACGATCATTTCTGATCATCTCTTCGATAGCGTCTTTGAGTGCCCAACAGTCTTAGGTGTTATGACCTAATTCGTTATGGTAGGCACAAAATTTGCTCTTGTCTCTTCGCCCTTCAGGAGTCTGAAGGGGGCTGGTTACCCGAAATTCTCCCTATTCCTTTTGGTCGCGAAGATTCTATCTTGGGTATCAGACAAGACATTATACGTATTGTAACGGCCTTGATATCAAGGTTATTCCTGCCTCCGATTATCCCTTGGTCTGGGCCAATTCTTAGCCTTCTTTGCAATCTGATTGTTGTCTCTTTAGCCTCCAAGGTCGTTTCCCCCATTGCTCCTCTTCCTTCCCTGACTGGAACTACCAGCTTCATCCCCTCTGGGAATTGGCTTTTCTAGGGTTGGTTGTTTCTTCCCATCGAATTTCTTTTTCTGCCCACTCGTAGAACTCCCTTAAATCCTTCACTGGGGATTTATAGATGCTCTCGTACAACTTTTCGTCTTTTCTCAAGCCCGACGAGTTAGCTGTTAGTACCCCCTCGTATGTTGGATTCTCCACATTTATCATTTTGTGCCTAAACCTGCTGATATAGTCCCTCAACAACTCACCGGGACGTTGGTAGATGGTAACAAGATGGCAGGGTGGCGCGAGCTGCCTCTTCAATGCCTTATACTGGTTCAGGAATTTCTGTTGACATTCTTCCCAGTTGTTGATGCTATGGGGTTCCTTAACTATTTCTGCGGGATATCCCCGAGTGTAGTTGGGAATACACGACATTTTATGAGCGGGTTGGTCGTCTGGAGATCCATTTGAATGTTGAAAGCGTCCCGATGGTTATAAGGGTCGAATTTTCCCTTATATTGAGGGATATTGGGAATCTTGAATCTTGGGGGGAGCTGTTCTAGCTCGACTTCTGAAGCAAATGGGGTCCTCTCCTGATCAAGCCTCTTTGTTTCTGTACTCCGGGTTACGTTTCAAGCTGCCGAACCCTCTGAATGAGCTTTTCAACTAACGGACCTTGTATTTCGGTTCTCTTAACAATGGATTGTTTGTCTTGCCTGCTCGGGGATAGATGGTCTCGAGCCCCCAATCCTCCAGCATTAGGCCTTAGCCCCGTTCTGTCTCCACGGGCTAGGATTTGATCATAACCACAGTCAGTTCGTTTTGATTGATGTTCATCGCGGGCCCGATAAAGCCGAACGCTAGAATGCATGCTAGAAGAATGAACTGACCCTTCTAGCACTAACTCCCTGATGTACCCCCTAATCTTGCCAGGGTCTTCTGTGTGTTGTCCTCGGGGAGCATCCCTTCCTTGAGTGGCCTGGGTGGGTCCTTGAGGAGGCTGGATTTGGGTTCGGATCAGCGTCCTGACTTCACTGACCAACTTCGCCACCGTAGTTTCTAACATCTCCTGTCACCACTGCAACATCTGTCTAGCATCTCCCCCTTCAGCATTAGGCATAGGTTGGTGAGTAGGAAGATGAGGTACACTTTGAGCATCTTTTGCCATGGGCATACCGGATGTCCCTACACCAGCATCGAGCAGCCCTCTAGTAGACAAAGTATGTCGTTGTTGGTCTGAAGCTTTTGGGTGGTTATCTGTCACGTTAAAGTTCTTAGGAATCTTCCATCTAACCATGACGAATAAAGAGCGAGCTCTATAAGCTAAGAAGAAAAAGGTGGCGAAACTGAAGATGGACTCCTCCTTCTAGTGCCAAAAATGTTGATATCCGGATTTGGATTCTAGTCAACGAGATTCATTTTGGAGCCCAAACTGCAGCTTCGGATAATGGATATTGGGTATGAAAGGTAAAGAAGCAGAAGAGAAGAGGTCAGAGGCGAGGAGAAAAACACAAGAAGATTTTAAAGTGGTTCAGCCCAAAAATATGCCTACATCCATTGTTCACTCTCTCACTATTTTGGTAGAGTAACAACACTTGATTGTCCTCTTTTTACAATGAAAATCCTCCCCTATTTATAGAGAAAATGAGGTATTACAGTAAAACAGAATAAGACAAAAGCATACAGTAAACTGAAATTATAATGATGGATCGCATTTAATGCGTCAGGGTTTCATTCAATGTGGCTGATAATGCATTTAATGCTGTCGGAATTATATTAAATGCGGCTGAAACAGTCACTTCTAAGCTTTGCCCGAGCGTGATTTCAGGCAGCTAATCTATATAGGTCATGGAATGTCACTGTAATCTTGGCCGTAGTCTCTGGCAGAGATAACGTGCATGGCACGACTTGAGTTGTTTCTTGTATAGCAGTTTTGACTTCCGTTGACTCGCGGTTTATGAGATATCATGGAGGTAGACTCCCCAGCGAACAGGATACCCTGTTCAGCTAGCAAACGGATGAGTTTCTGATGGACCGGACACTTTGAGAGTTAGGGGGATAGATCATGAGTTAATACTTCCGCGACCAGTCATAATATTAAGTAAGCAATCTCATAAATGAGCAGGTATACAGGTATGCCCAGAAATCACTGAACAATCAGGAGGACAATTCTGAACGAACAAACCCGGGCGAAATAGATTTGATGATCAGCATTAAGGCGAACAGGTTAGACGAACAGGTCTGGCGATCAGCCTTAGTGATCAGATATGGTGATCAGCCTTAAGGACTGGTACTGACTGTAGTTGTATGCAAGCCAATGAGCAGATCACTGATCGGGCAATCAATATTGTTCACGAGTAGATCGACGATCAGCAAAGGGGGGAACTTGGGATATGATCGAAAATAGAGAGTCTGTCTAATGAATAGGTCCGTTGTTAGGAGGGAGGTCAGAAAGAATGACAGATTGTTGAGTCTTTGGACCATTAAGCCTGTACTGTAGATTTTTCCCAGCCCAATCGATTTAATCGTTAAATTATTCATAACACTAATCAAGCTACGTTTATACTCTTTTATCTTATATATTTGATTTATAATAAAGTAAAGTAAAATAAAAATAAAAAATAAAAACAATTATATTCATATGATTATTTTTATTTATGAATTTAATCATATAAAATAGTTTATATAAAAGAAAAATAAGTCACACCAATAATCGTGAATAAACCAAGACTTAATAAAATTAAATAACACAATATATTTTATCCTATAGTTTGTGTAAATATGATATAATTTATGATAAAAAAAAATAATTTGACATGAGTATAATAATTTGTAAAGTCAAAATGTTTCAAATTTGAAGATCAATATGTAATGATGGGGGACATAAAAAGAGAGGGCAAAAAAAAAAAAAAAAAAAAGAGCAAGGGACAAAGCAATTTTTATGAGTGAATTTAAAAAAAAAAAAAAAAAACAAACAAACACATTAACGAGACAGAAGGAGATTGAACTATGGTTCGCCTTAAAAAGGAAGGCAAGCACAACCATCAAAGCCATTATATGCTTGTGTTTGATTTTGGCATTCTATTTATATAATATACTAAATGACTAAAAATGAGAAAAAGCAAAAACTTGTAAGTAGGGCTAGGAATCGAACTAGGGTGACATTAGGAGAGAAAGGTAAGCACGAATGCAACCATCACCACCAATCCATGGATGTGAAAAATATGTCATTGAAATTAGTTAATTAATTTTTAAAAAATTTCCAACGAGGAGAAGGTGTACTGTTCTCCCTGGCCTAATGGTGGGTCCACACACCTAAATCCAATTGTCCCAACACATTTTCAAAGATTTTTTTTTTTTCAGTACCAAAAAATAGGGTTTTTAGAAGGTTACAAACTCTTCATATGCTTGGCTGGATGCCACGGGAAAGGTCATTTTGCAAGGATTTTATTGTGTGCAATAACTATAGATGCAAACTTGGGTATATATACTATGGCAGTAGGGATGTGTGAGCAAGAAAATAGAGATACATAGTCTTGGTTCATTGGGTTGTTTTATAATCACATGAGTTTATACGACAACCAAATGGTTTGTTTCATGTCTGATTGATAAAAGGGCATTAAGTAAGCATTAGATTAGTGTTGGCCAAACCATAGACAGAGGTTTTGTGCAAGGCACATGTTATATGTATTTTTGGGATACCCCCAATGGGCTGGTAAAAGCCCAAAGGCCCAGCGGGCAGAAACCCAATTTACCATGCTCTAACTTCTTCAGGTTGCTGAGCTATTTCAGGTCGCTGAGCTATTTCCGGTCGCTGAGCTACTTCAAGTCGCTGAGCTATTTCAGGTCGCTGAGCTACTTCAGGTCGCTGAGCTATTTCTGATCGCTGAGCTACTTCAGGTCGCTGAGCTCTTTCAGGTCGTTTTTGATGAGCTCCAGGTCACCCAGAGCAGCTCTAGCTTGTGTGATAACGTGACGTGCATGGTTAACCATTTCAGATCAGTAGCAGCGTGATTTACTCAACCACTACAGCATGGGTAGTATCAGAAAACTCAGAATTCTTGACAGTAGGCTTTGAAAATTGTATTATGCATTTAATGCTTTCATATTACTGTAGCACCTCCCCCCTCTCTATAAATAGGAGTAAAATCCTAGTAAATGGGGATGGGTTTTCTCTGCTCTCTCTCTCTTTGTACCCGAAAAATATAGTAATAACAATGACTGCCACCACCAATGGTTGAGGCGCCGTGGACATAGGCCATGCTTAAGGACCGAACCACGTAGATTCTTGTGTGCTTTTTCTTCCTCCTTTGCTTCTAATCTGCTTCCTCTTTGCTTATGGTCTCCTGCTTTTGTTCTGTTTTTCGTTGATCTGCGGCATTGGACTCAAGAATCTCGTTGACTAGAGATCCGGATTATCTGACTAGATTTTGACGTCAACATTTTGGCGCTAGAAGGAGGGCCCAACTGCAGATTTCTCCAGATTTTCAGGCAGCCATGGCAAGAGGAAGAAAGACTAAGAGCTTTAGCGCAGCAATTGCAGGTGAACCAGAATTCCTGGGCAAGCTGAAGGTCAGCTCACCCAAAACGAGCTCTCTCTAGCCCCTTATCAACCAGATCCGGCAATCCCACTGACTAGGGGGCTTCAAGAGTTGCATTAAAGACAGGATTCTCAAGTTGAGCTCGCCGGTAAAGCTTTCAGCTCCCAGTTCTTAGGTTGAGCTCGCAGGTAAAGCTTTCAACTCCCAGTTCTCAGGTTAAGCTCGCAGGTCAAGCTTTCGGCTTCCAGTTCTAAGGTTGAGCTCGCAGGTCAAGCTTTCAGCTCCCAGTTCTAAGGTTGAGCTCGCAGGTCAAACTTTTAGCTCCCAATTCTCAAGTTGAGCTTGCAGGTAAAGCTTTCAGCTCCCAATTCTCAGGTTGAGCTCGCAGGTCAAGCTTTCAGCTCCCAATTCTCAGGTTGAGCTCGCAGGTCAAGCTTTCAGCTCCCAGATCTAAGGTTGAGCTCACAGGTCAAGCTTCAGCTCCTAGTTCTAAGGTTGAGCTCGCAAGTAAAGCTTTCAGCTCCCAATTCTCAGGTTGAGCTCGCAGGTAAAGCTTTCAGCTCCCAGTTCTAAGGTTGAGCTCGCAGGTCAAGCTTTCAGCTCCCATTTCTAAGGTTGAGCTCGCAGGTAAAGCTTTCAGCTCCCAATTCTCAGGTTGAGCTCGCAAGTAAAGCTTTCAGCTCCCAATTCTAAGGTTGAGCTCGCAGGTCAAGCTTTCAGCTTCCAGTTCTAAGGTTGAGCTCGCAGGTAAAGCTTTCAGCTCCTAATTCTCAGGTTGAGCTCGCAGGTAAAGCTTTCAGCTCCTAATTCTTAGGTTGAGCTCGCAGGTAAAGCTTTCAGCTCCTAGTTCTAAGGTTGAGCTCGCAGGTCAAGCTTTCAGCTCCCAGTTCTAAGGTTGAGCTCGCAGGTCAAGCTTTCAGCTCCCAGTTCTAAGGTTGAGCTCGCAGGTAAAGCTTTCAGCTCCCAATTCTAAGGTTGAGCTCGCAGGTAAAGCTTTCAGCTCCCAATTCTAAGGTTGAGCTCACAGGTAAAGCTTTCAGCTCCTAGTTCTAAGGTTAAGCTCGCAGGTCAAGCTTTCAGCTCCCAGTTCTACGGTTGAGCTCGTAGGTCAAGCTTTCAGCTCCCAGTTCTCAGGTTGAGCTCGCAGGTCAAGCTTTCAGCTCCCAGTTCTCAGGTTGAGCTCGCAGGTCAAGCTTTCAGCTCCTAGTTCGCAGGTTTGAGCTCGCAAGTCCTAGAAGGAACCATCACGTCCTGTGAGCTCGCAATGCTCTGGACGGAGCGATGGTTTCCTGTGGACCCAAGTCCTAGAAGGAACCATCGCGTCCTGTGAGCTCGCAACGCTCTGGACGAAGCGATGGTCTCCTGTGGACCCAAGTCCTGGAAGGAACCATCGCATCCTGTGAGCTCGAACCGCTTTGGACGGAGCGATGGTCTCCTGTGGACCTAAGTCCTGGAAGAAACCATCACGTCCTATGAGCTCACAACGCTTTGGACGGAGCAATGGTCTCATGTGGACTCATCACCTGTCTTGGAAAGGAACCATCGTTGAGCTTTCATCTCCCAGCTCACAGGTATGAGCTTTCAACTCTTAGGATGCTCAGGTTGAGCTTTCATCTTTAAGCTCCCAGCTCATAGGTATAAGTTCTCAGGTCTCAGGATGCTCAGTTCAAGCTCTTAACCTCAATGAGCTCTCAACCAACTAAGCGACGAGCTCCCGAACAACAAGCATGAACATGCCACTCATTCACCCTCACTGTAGAGGCATATTTATATTTTGCGAGTGCCTTGCCTACCCCTGAGGGTCCCATGGAAGGGGTTAAAGGTGAAAGGGTCCAGTGCCGAGCATCAGCGCCTTACCTACCCCTGAGGGTCCCATGGAAGGGGTTAAAGGCGAAAGGGTCCAGTTCCGAGTGTTAGCGCCCTGCTTAAGCCTACGGGTCCCCTAGATAAGGGTTAAAGGTGAAAGGGTCCAAATTGCCACGCCATATGGCCAAAAAGTGTGCAGACTAGCAGGCCTCCAAACTACCTAATCGGTCAACCTATTCAGCATTACGTTGTACAGCTCGAGTTACGGCCTTTTTGAGCATAGCTGGAATTTATATATATCTATCTGTTCACCTCTCGCCATGCCACGGGCCCCTATGCCCTATCGGCACAATGCGAGATGTTTGTTATTACTAATGTTTTTACTTTTGAGTCCACAGGAAACTCAGATGAAGAAAATGCCTAGTAGACCTCACCGCGAGACAGATCAGCAACATGCTTCCAGTATTTCCCTATCTCATCGAGACAGCAAGCTCTTGCGCACAACAGCTTTTACCGGTAAGCTCTATTTAAGCGGCATTATGCAAACAGCACTGTTATGAACTCAAATTATCAACCAATTGCAATCACAATTATTATGAATTTATATTTCATTACATCATTACAAGCATACTTGCATATTTTGCTACACTTAAATTTTACCAATAACTACAAGCATAGTTACAAAAGTAAAAATAAGACTAATAATGTTGATAACTTTGTCATTGTTTAGTTGTACCTCTATTTTCTCTAATTTCTTTCAATATGATTAGTGGTGCACCATAACTGATCTTCAAATGCAACATAAGCATGACTGTCCTTCACATTTTGCATATCATTTATTAATTCATATTCTTCTGCTTGTGACTTCACTTGAAAATCTTCATCATCAAGTGCCCAAAACAAAAAGTAGTTGATTTTCTATTTTCACAAGTGAAATATAATTTGTTTGGATTTTTTTGCAACTACGAAATTTTTACCAGTGTTTTTCTTTTGTACACACATATTCTATTCTTGAATTTGATTATACCTCCATTCACCCTACTGCTACTACTACAAGAACCATCCATCACTTTTCTAGTGATTTTAAACATGTTAACATTGGAAAATGGTTTTCCTTAGCCAACGAGGTTGTTTTGGGGCCCAAACTCACAGTTTCGTACGGTCGATGGGTTGCATGAAGGGCAATGGGAATAAGATAGAGAGGTTAGAGGCGAGGAGGAGAAGACACAGAAAATTTTTAGAGTGGTTCAGCCCAAAAAGATGTCTACGTCCACTGTTCATTCTCTCACTATTTGGGCAGAGTAACGACACTCAAAAGTTTCATCCCTTTTACAGTGAAAATTGTCCCCTTTTATAGAGGAATGGGACATGCTACAGTAAACAGAATAAGACAAAAGTAAATAGTTAACTACAGTTGCACTGACAGACAGCATTTAATGCGTTGGAAACCCAATTAATGCGGCTGACAATGCATTAAATGCGGCCGAAAGTACAATAAATGCGGCCGAATCCGTTGCATCTGAGGTCTGCCCGAGAGAGATTTCTGATGATTGGGCTGGATTCGACATGATGGGCCATCAAGGTCACGCTCACAGATTCTGGCGAAAGTAGCGTGCATGGCAAGCCTCGGAACTGTACTCTGCATGGCGTGGTTGACTTTCGCTGACTTGAGACGTCCAAACGCGAGAGGGAGACGAATTTTTCCAACAGGCAGGGGAGTTGATGGAGTGGATTCTGGATTGGCGTGTCCGCAGCTGGTTATAGTATTAAGGCGGATAACATCACGAGTGGAGGAGTCAGAACGCGGTCACACTCAGAAAAAAGCGACCAGTTCAGACGGATAACTGCGGGCGAGGATGGCTTGTTGGACATCTCTGATGGGTGGCTCTTCTTGGCGGATACCTTAATCGGACGGAGATAACGGACAGACAGGCGATCGATCGAGGCGAAAATATGGCTAGCAGGTTTGGTTGTCACGGATGGCGGATATTCTGGTGAGTAAATCTGAGGGATGAGAGCCAACGGCCAGCGATAAGGGCCAATGATCCACCTTAATAAATAAAACTGACGGGGGATACGGTGATCTGAATGCCGGGGAATATAGTGACCACAGCTAGTCTTGCGGAATAGACAGTGTGCGGTAAGAACGAGCGATCGGGCTGAGCGATAGCGATCCGCGACAATAGCAAGCGCCCACTAACGGGCCTCACTCCCAGGAGAATGGACCAAGATGATGGCAAATAATTGGGCATCTGGGTTTGTGGGCTTGTACTGTAGATCCGTCTGGGCCTGAACATTCTGATCGCTATTTTATCCATAACATAAAGCCCTCTGACTCTTGGTGCTTGAAGAGGACCAGGAGACATACATTCCAGAGCGAGCAGAATGAGCGGGAGCGGTTACAGAAAGAGGGCGGTTACAGTACCTTTTGAATTTCCACTTTATTGTCAGGCCACGTGGCGTCTCCCCAGACGACAGTTACTGGCCACAACGCGCGCCGTGCGCATTTAATGCACGTCACTCAACTGACATGCTGCATGATGACAAAATCTCGAGAATCGCGCCATGTCGTCAGATTGGGGGCGGTTGCACAGCTGTCCTCATCTAACGGCTGGGGCTGAATTATTTGAAAAAGAAGAAGCACCTCTCCGTATTCTTCTTCTTGCATTTTCAGGATTCATAAGCATTTCCATTGTCTTCTTCCTCCGCTCTAATTCTTCAACAATATTTAAAGGTTATCGTCTGCAACTTCCGGCGACCACCATACTCCAGGTTAGGCCCTTTTTTCCTGTTCACGTTGTTCTTGATACTGTTGTTTTCTATTTTCTGCGCGGCGTTTTCTCTTCTGGGATTTTGGACTAGTTGGGGTGGATAACCTCCGTACTGTTTCTGGTCCGGTATGGTTTGGCAGTAGCATAGGGTGACTGGTTCGTCTCTTTTTCTTCTTTTTCCAATCCTGAGGGGAGGGGGGATTCTTTAGGACGAAGCCCCTATCTTTCCCACTCTATAACTTCCTAGGTGCGCGGCTTGACGTTTAGGTTTAATCTCCTTAGCCTTTTCTTGGTTGGTTTTAGATTGGGTGGCTGTCAGCGGCCTAACTGGCTATTCTTTTTGTAGATGTCAAGCCGTGGACTTCGTTATCGCCGAGTCATGTCCAGTGACGAAGGCTCCGAGGGGGGGTCCTCTCAGCATGAGGAGGGCTCCTCAAGTGCAGATGCTCAGGGCAGCAAGGACACACCGAGCTCTTTTGGGCGAGAGGGGACCTTTGCGTACGAGACTTTTTACCAACATGACTCCTAGATGACTGTTAAAGAACTCAAGACCTTAGCCGATGCATTCCATTTTCCTTCGACGTGTCGTGTCATGAATCCCGCTCATCGCGATCATGCTGCTGATCCCCCCGAGGGATTCATAGCGATCAGCCGTCACCATGTGAAGATGGGGTTTAGATTTTCGGCTCCCCCATACCTAATAACTCTGTTGAATGACCTGGAAATAGCCCCTTTTCAGCTCACACCGAATTCTTATGGCCAAATAACTACTCTGGCCTATATCTTCCTCAAAAACGGTCTTCCGCCACCCACCTCAAATATAATTCAAAGCCTTTACTTCTTTAAATCCACCACTAACCTTCACGATACTAAGCGGGACGGTATTTATTACATAACCGCTCGTAAAACCCCCTATAAGACGCTTCTGCCACAGAAGGTTGGCAAGTCGAATGTAGGGGATTACAAATCGATGTGGTTTTATGCCACTTGTCGGTCCCTGCAGGAACTTGTTCATTTTGATTTCAACAATGGTCCTGGTAGGCTTATTTCAACTCGCAACTGGGGCATTCATACATTTATCTTCAGGCTTCATTATCACTGACATTCTTTACTTTTGCTTGTAGCTTTTGTCAAAGGAGCGGTCCGTCTCACAAATGAGGAGACAAGAACGTTGAAGAGATTCTCAGAGGTGAAGAAGCCCGAGGACGATTTTTTTCCAGAAAATTTCGATTTGAGGAAACACGGGCTCGCACCTGGACTTGAGACTCCGCCCTTGAGGTTGGCTTCTGACCTTGGAAAGCGAAAGGGTCAGGAAGTCAAATCCGCTCTCACAGAGCCAGGCGAAGGAACTTTCGCTCCGGCCCCAAAGAAACCTGAGACAATGGTGGACCTTGAAATGATTTCTCCTCCTTCATCGCCAGCGGCTGAAACAGGGGGGCCTGAGGTGGAGATAACGGGCTCGAAGGAGCCCCCAGCCCCGCCGGTGGGCTCACCGGCCACAGTGTCTGCTCCAGCTGCTGCACTGCCTGGGATGAGGGTCAAAAGCTTGGCGGAGAAAACTGCGAAGCGGACAAGGGGTGCTGTTGGAAAGAGAATTTCGACTTTGGAGACCGAGGAAGAGGACGAGGAAGCCCTGGAGCCCCCTGTAAAACGCCCGAGTTCCAAGAACAAGGGCAAGGGAAAGGTGGCCGCGGCAGGAGGAATTGATGAGGATCGACCCCCGAGGCCAACGCGGGGGAGTACTTCAACGACTTGCTGGATCGGTTGCCAGCATTGTTGGGCCCCCACAAACCAGATGTCTACCAGAAGCACATTCGCGGCGACCTGCTGGTTGACTATGCCGCACACTGCAACATGCTTGTAAGTTATATTTACTGTCTTGTAATCACATTCTACGCTCGCATTCGTCGCTAACTTGCCATCCTTTCAGGCTTCTTTGGCCATGATGAAGATGCGTCGGGACCATCCCGACTTGATAGGGGAGAAGACTGCTCTCGAGGAGGCAAAACGGGAGCTGGAGGCGGAAGTTCAAAGCCTTAAAGAGGAGTCCGTGACTGCTGCAAAAACTATTTTCGAGTTGGGGCAGAAACTTAAGGCTGCGGAGAAGACCGCGGATAAGGAGAAAAAACTTCGTCTTGTTGCCTCCGACTCACTTGCAAAAGCCACCGAGGACGTGGAGAAGATTACCGAGGATGCAATTATTCAGAAGAAACGGGCTGATGACGCTGAGAAGAACTTGGCCGCGGCACAAGAGGAGTGTCGTAAGGCGGAATTTCGAGCCACTCAAGCCTGGAAAGAGGCCACTAAAAAGACAAGCAGCAAGTTCTTGTATACTTCATGGCTACATCATCCCACACTGGACTATTCGTACCTCGGGAAGGATACGGTGGCGGAGGTGAAGAAGTACGCTGCCCGTGCTGCTGCGGATGCCCAAAAGAAGGGGGCGGAAGGCGCTCAGAAGGAGAAGACTCCTCCAGCCCCACAGAAGGCTTCAGACCCACCTCCCGCTCGGACCGGTGCTTCATCGGCCCAGGGGGGTTCTTCCTCAGTTCCTCAAGGATCGACGAAGGATGAGGGACAGGGCACATCCTCTCAAGGGGCCTCCAGCAGCAAAGATCCTAAAGACGTTCCCCCCAGCTCTTCTAAGGTCCCAGCAGACACTCCGGCCAGCTCCTCCAAAACTCCTTGAAGCATGATGGTTTAATATTTTTCTTCCTGTTGTTGATGAGACTTATCTTTGAACATAGATACTTTTACAGTTTATAATTCTTGTTTTGTTTTTTTTTTTGAACAGTTTGCAATTTTTGATTGATCATTATCTCAGTAGGATTCATTTCACTTTGTTCTGTCACCTTGTTATATTCTTGTGGATGTCGTCATAGTAGATTATGACCTGTCAGATAAATAATGTTTTAAGGATGGTCAAGTGAGTTGATCGCCCCTATGCATACCTTGGGGGAGGCGTAATAGGGGAAATGATCGTTCGGGTTGTGGATGGCACCCATCATATGGTTCTTCATATGTATAATAGTCTTGCTAAATAAAAGAAAGAACCAGATGAATAATAGACAGATTGTTGCCGCATCTTTTCCGATCGCTGTATGGATCAATAAAGGACCGCGTTCAGAATGAAGGAGCTTAGGTAGTATGACGCGGTGATCCGTTCCAGCTGCGTTCACATGGCCGTGGCCTGAGAATTATGGAGGATGAGACCACGGCTGCGCTCACAAGGCCTTAGCCTGAGCATCTACAGCATAATGGAGAAAACCTCTCCAGCTGCGCTCACAGGCGTACCCGAGCATCTACAGCGAGTGTTGTGGAGGATTGGACCTCAGCTGCGCTCACAAGGCCTTAGCATGAGCATCTACAGCATAACTTGGGCCGAGTGTCATTTCGATCTGGCCTTTTATTTTTTCAGAATCAGGGCTGAGAGTTATTTCGATCGAACCCTTTATTTTTTATCATGCGCGAAGGTGGAGGGGGAGGCCAGTCAGTGAGCGGCGATTAGGTGCGTGGGCTCGTGGCCGATTCCACCCCTCCTGCCCCTTAGGGCCATTAGGTGTCGGAGCTTTAGGTTGACGCGTGGCCGTTTGGTGGTGTACCTTTCATAAAAATACATGTAGACACTTGATGTTAGAAATATTTCATCACAATTGATAGGCGATTCTCACTATATCCATACATGGTTCGTTTTTACATGCGTGATGGAATAGCGATAGTAAATAACAATACAACATTTCAAGTGTAATATGTCCTCAGGTGGATGGCGTTCCAAGCTCTTGGCAGAATTGCCCCGTCCATGTCCGCCAAGTAGTAGGCTCCGTTGTTCAGGCTCTCGTAAATCGCATAAGGCCCTTCCCAGTTCGGCCCCAACACTCCTTCACTTGCTTTACGAGCACCGCGCAGGATCTCCCTCAGGACAAGGTCACCCGATTTGAATTGACGTACCCGGACCTTTTTATTGTAGTGTTTGGCCATCCTCTGCTGGTAGACGGCCGTCCTGAGGTGAGCAGCTTCTCTTGATTCCTCGAGTAAATCGGAGCTGGCGGCCAGGAGCTGGTCGTTGTCATCGATATTGAAGCTTGTCCTACGGTGACTGTAAACTTTGAATTCTGCTGGAATCATGGCTTCAGACCAGTAAACCATTGAGAAGGGGGTCTCTCCGGTAGTGCTTCGGGCGGTAGTGAGGTAGGCCCACAACACTTACTGTAGCTCGTCAACCCATGCTCCCTTCCTGGCTTCAAGTTTTGTCTTCAAGATCTGCTTGATGATTTTGTTGATCGCTTCCACCTGACCATTGGCCTGTGGGTGGTCAACTGCTGAGAAGCTTTTAACGATGCCGAGGCTGTGGCAGAACTCCTGAAATTGCTCACTCGTGAATTGGGTTCCATTGTCTGTCACCAGTTGCTGGAGGACGCCGAACCTGTAGATTATATGATCCCACACAAACTTCTCAATCTTCGTTGTGGAGATCTCGGCCAGCTCCTTTGCTTTTGCCCATTTGGTGAAGTAATCAACGGCCACAACGGCATATTTACACCTTGCTCGTCCTACGGGAAGGGGTCCAATTAGGTCCATGCCCTAGATGACGAAGGGCCATGGACTGACCATCTGACGGAGGTAGGCCGGTGGAGTTCGAGGAACCTTAGAGAATCTCTGACACTTGTCACACTTCCTCACCAGGTCGATGGCGTCCTTCTTCATTGTCGGCCAGTAGAAACCTTGCCTGAGTGCTTTTTGAGCTAAGGAAAGCCCCCCAGCATGGTTGCCACAGTGTCCTTCATGTATATCCCTCATCAAGGCGGTGCATTCCGGCTCATCAATGCATCTGAGAAGTGGGGTTGAAAGGCCCTTTTTATAGAGGACATCACCGTAGATACAGTACCTGGCCTCCCTTACTCGCTGACGGCGCGCCTCCATCTTATCTTCTGGGAGTGTGCCTTCCTGCAAGTAACCGACCAGAGGGCTCATCCATGACCCATCCGCCACTATCAGGGTCATCACTTCCATGTCAGACTTGGTGCTTGGTTTGGGCAAGAACTTTACAGGTATGCTTTCGGTGCAGCCCGTATCCTGAGCAGATGCCAAACGAGCCAGAGCATCTGCATGGGAGTTCTGGGCACGCAGGATCTGGTTCAACTCGAATGCTTCGAAAGCCCTCAATAATTTCTGAACCTCTTGCAGATAGGCCGCCATCTTCGCCCCCTTGGCCTGATACTGACCTTTTATCTGGCAGATAACCAATTGGGAATCGCTGAAGATCCTAAGTCGTTCCACCTGCATCCTTTTGGCCAGGCGGAGTCCTGCCAGCAGCGCTTCGTACTCCGCCTCATTGTTAGTTACCCTGAAGCCGAATTTAAGCACACAAAGGAACTTACCCCCGTCTGGATTAATCAACAGGATCCCGGCTCCAGCGCTCCTCTCGCAAGAGGACCCGTCTACAAAGAGCTCCCAGTATGGTCCTTCAGAAGTTTCAGCTTGATCGTCTGCCGGTGCTGTAAACTTGACAATGAAATCTGCCAATGCCTGCCCTTTAATCACCGGCCTTGGTCTGAATTGGGCGAGCTCAATGGCCCACTTGATGAGTCGACCGGAGGTGTCTGGTTTTTGAAGGATTTGCTTCAGAGGGTACCTGGTTAGGACTTCAACCTTGTGTGCCTGGAAGTATGGACGTAGCTTCCTGGATGCCATCACCAGACAGTAGGCAAGCAGCTCCATTGGGGTGTATCTGGCTTCTGCCTCGACCAGCTTCTTACTTACAAAGTACACCGGCATTTGTGCTCCATTTCCTTCTTGCCTTACCAATGCTGCGCTCAAGGCATGTTGGGAAACCCCCAGGTAGATGGTTAGAGTTTCCTCCTCATTCGGTTTGGTTAGCAGCGGTGCGCGCCCTATGTATTCTTTAAGTTGCAGGAAGGCAGCCTCGCATTCATCAGTCCATTTGAAATTCCTGGCTTTCTTTAACACCTCAAAGAACGGAACACATCTGTCAGAGGCTTTGGAGACGAAACGGCTTAAGGCCGCAATCTGGCCGTTCAGACTCTGAATCTCTTTCACATTTCTTGGCGACTTCATGTCCAGCAAGGCTTGTATCTTCTCCGGGTTAGCTTCTATTCCCCTGTTGTTTACAACGAACCTGAGAAATTTACCTGAGGAGACCCCGAAGGCGCACTTGAGAGGGTTGAGTTTCATTTGATACTTCCTCAGGATCCTGAACATTCTTTCAAGGTCGTAGACGTGATCGGCGGCTTTCTCCGACTTCATAAGCATATCGTCCACGTAGACCTCCATACTCTTCCTGATCAACTCCTCAAACATTCTGTTCACCAGTCTTTGATAAGTGGCCCCTGCGTTCTTCAGACCGAAAGGCATTACCTTGTAACAGTAGAGCCCCCGGTCAGTCGTGAATGATGTGCACTCCTCGTCTTTAGGGTCCATGGGGATCTGGTTGTAGCCTGAGTAAGCATCCATGAAGCTAAGGAGCTCATGCCCCGCCGTCGCGTCCACGAGCTAATCAATTTTGGGCAAGGGGAAGCTATCCTTCGGGCAAGCTTTGTTAAGGTCCGTGAAGTCTATGCAGGTTCCCCACTTCCCGTTTTTCTTTTTCACCAGCACGGGGTTAGCTACCCATTCCGGATATTGGACCTCTCGGATGAACTTGTTGGCCAGGAGCTTGCCCACTTCTTCCTTCAGTGCTTCGCTGCGTTCTTGATTCATTTGCCTCCTCTTCTGGCAAACTGGTCGATGGCGGGGGTTGACGTTCAACTTATGTGTTATCATGTTTGGGTCGATTCCCACCATATCCCCATGATTCCAGGCGAAAACATCAGCATTCTTCTTAAGACAGTTGATTAATCGGGACCTTACCTCAGGGACAAGACTTCTACCCAGTTTGAGACATCTCGACACATCAGTTTCAACGACTGGAATATCCTCGAGTTCTTCCACTGGGCCAGAACTTGGGTATGTGTCAAACTCTCTGGGGTCTAAGTCATGACTGACCCCCGAGGAAGTGATTGCCTGTAATTCCCGCTCCGGGACTATCTCTACTTTCTTCCCTTGGACACCTTTTCTGATCGCATCCACATAACAGCGACGAGCCATGGATTGTTCACCCTGCACACATCCTACGCCGCTGGGGGTCGAAAACTTCACCGTGAGAGCCCTGGTGGAGACCACCATATCGAGATCGTTCATCGCGGGCCTCCCCATTACCACATTGTACGCCGATGGAGAGTTATTGATGAGGAAGTCTGCCAGCATCGTGGACTGCTTGGTTTCGTCGTCGAGGGTCAAAGACAATCTGATTTGTCCAGCAGGAATGACCGAGTCTCCAGTAAACCCGTAAAGGGGGTCAGGGGAGGGTTTCAACTGATCATCACCTATTCCCATCTGATCATAGCAGTCTTTGTACATGACATTCACGAAGCTGTCAGTGTCTATCATGATCCTCTTCACCACCGAGTTGCCGATACGCACCCTGATTACCAAAGCGTCATTGTGAGGAAGGTGGACATCCCGAGCGTCTTCGTCAGTAAACACAATGTCCTCCGCCACTTTTTTGGCTTTCTTGGCAGGCCTTCCTGATTCTCCCTGCTTCCCGGGCTGGACACGCCTCGCTTTCGGTACAAACCTTTCCTGAGAGCGGTTAGATTCTCCTGCTCGTGAGGGTCCCCCATGGATTGTATGGATGGTTCTGACGGAGGGCCCTTGGGTGGAGTTCGGTTCTGGCTGGTTTCGAGCTGGAGGGTCTTCTGAAGGTTGACGGGGACGCTGTTGCTGAGATGGTCGCCTCGGGGGTCTCACGACATAATCCTTCAGACGGCCATTTCTGATTAAGTCCTCAATGGCATCTTTAAGTGCCCAGCAGTCGGAAGTATTGTGCCCAATGTCGTTGTGGTAGGCACACAATTTGTTTCTGTCTCTTCGTCCTTCCGGACTCTGAAGAGGAGCCGGTCGCCCGAAATTTTCTCTGTTCTTCTCGGTCACATATATTCGATCTTGGGTATCTGACAGAGCGTTATAGGTATTGTAACGACTTTGATACCGTGGCCGCTCCGATCTCCGACTGCTATCCGGCCTCCAACAGTCCTTGGCTTTCTTGGCAACCTGATGATTTTCCCTTCTTCCCCCAGAATTGTTTCCCCCGTTGCTTCTTTTTCTCCCATGACTGGAAGTACCAGCTTCGTCCTTCTGAGCACCGGTCTTCCTAGGATTGGTCACTCCCTCCCACCGGATTTTCTTCTCAGCCCGTTCATAGAATTCTTCCAGGTCCTTGACGGGGAACCTATATATGCTCTCGTACAATTTACCATCCTTCCTCAGACCGGACGAGATAGCTGACAAAACCCCTTCATCTGTAGGATTCTCCACGTTCGTCACCTCACGCCTGAACCTGTTAATATATTCTTTTAGAGCCTCACCTGGGCGTTGGCAGATGGTAGAAAGGTGGCAGGGTGGTGCAAGACGCCTCTTCAATGCCTTATACTGGTTTAAGAACTTCTGCTGGCATTCCTCCCAATTATTGATGCTGCGCAGGGGGAGGCTCCTAAACCATGTCCGTAGAATGTCCCCGAGAGTAGCTGAGAACACTCGACACTTCACGAGCGGACTTGTTGTCTGGAGGTCCATCTGAATGTTGAAGGCGTCCAGATGGTCATAAAGTTCAGAGTTTCCTTTGTATTGGGGGATGTTGGGGACTTTGAACCTTGGGGGGAGTGGTTCTAATTCAATTTTCGAAGCGAAATGGGTCCTTTCTCCAGTCTGGCCCCTTTGTTCCTGTACCGTAGGTCGCGCTTCCAGCTGCCGGACCCTTTGGAGGAGTTCTGCCACCAATGTATCCCGTGTTTCAGTTCTCCCAACAGCGGAATGTCCATCTCTTCTGCTAGGGGATCGATTGTTTCTACCAACCTGCCTCTCCGTATCATGTCCTGGTCCAGCTCTATCTACATGGGCCGGGATCTGGTCATGATGGCGGCCACCCTGCTGTGGTCGATGCCTATCGCGGGCTCGCGGAGGTCGAGCACTAGAATGCACGCTGGAGGAA